>JAMXBD010001355.1:0-392331 GCA_024138025.1 Combretum micranthum
TCAGAGCTGTTTTACAAGGATTGTGAGGGACTATTTGATTACAAAGATCAATGAATGATTAATAAAAGGGATACACAACCCTACAAAGGTGTAGGGTAACAGTCAATTTGCAATTAGCGTAGTAGAGAACCCCATTCAACATAATTAAACGAAACATGTAAGGATAGACAAACATTTTTTCAAGTCAAAGATGGAAAATTGTAAGCAAGTCGATATCCTCACAAAAACTTCATAGAAAGAAGCCTTTGAATCAATGATGAGCAAGCTAGGGACCGATATCTATTCCTCAGCTTAAGGTTGGTAATGGAAGATCAAGTGATGGTTACTTTATATACTAGCCAATCGCCCTGCCATTAGGCAGCTGCAAACAGTTGTAGAGTGGTTGTGGTTGCTAGGCATTTGCATGGATTCTCAACCACCCCTCTGTTTCTAAGTATAATTTTGTGTTTTTTTTTTTTTTTTTTTTTTTTGGTGGGGGGGGTGGGTGGGGGGGTGAAGCTGCCATTATTTGTAATATTTTCATTTATTGTGTTTATTTTATTTCCTCCTTTATGAGATTTAGGAAGATTGTTTCCTATCCCATCTCTTGGATCTCTTTTATATGATCTTCCTTGCTGAGAAAAATGGATCATTCTGAAGTTCCTTCATTATTTAACAGAAGCCAAAGGCTTTAGAAAATACATGAGGGAAAAAAAAATTATCTCCAACACTCCCGTTTTTAAACTTAGATAGTCCATGGGATATAACACTTGTGAGCATGTTGGAGTTCTTGATGGGAGACAACATGATGAAAGATATCTCAGAACTTAAAAGACCATGTTAAATTACATGAATTTAAAGGGTAAATGAGTTTGCCCTTCTCTTTTAATTTAAAAAAATAAGAGATTCTACCAAAACAGCCTGCAGTAAAATAGAATAGACTGTGAAAAGTATTAACAAAAGCGTATCTGCAATGAATTATACATCAATGAGAGTTTGCTGAGTTCCACATTTTGGCTACTGGTATTCCTCACTCAGCAATATTACCATTCTACTATCCCCACTATTACTATAAATAAGGATTAATAGCTGACATCACATTTTAAAGGTGGAGTTCAATCTACGAAATATAAACTATCATCTCAAAGGCCATTATAAAAGTCAAACCTACCGCTATTCTCCTTGGTTGCGTGCATATGATATTACAGTATCCACCACATCCAGATTCAATCATATCGTCTAAAACAAACTGGGGGACCTGCATGAAATACGAAGTAACATGAATTGAGGAAAGACATGAACTATTCTATATAAAGAGCATGAAGTTACCTGAGTAGTCTTTCCAGATCCTGTTTCCCCACAAACAACTATAACATTGTTTTCCTTCAATAATTGCAAAATCTCATTTTTCATCCCAAATATAGGGAGTGCAGCTCTGGCTTTCATGAAATCCTGTGAAGTAACATTGATTTTCATCAAAATGACATTGATCAAATATATGTGAAGGCCAACCAAAAAATGTCAAAAAAAAGGAGGGGAAAAAAATCATCCTTGTGGAATACTGCTGCATGTGGAAGAGGACCACATAATCTCCAGATTATCTACTAGAATAATGTTCTTTCACAAAAAACACTTGACCCCCTTGGATTGTCTATATGCAAATTTTATCTGTCTGCTGCAGAGTGATTAACATTTACAATAGATCTTCATGGATAACAATGGTGAAATAGTATCACCGCAACCCATATACACTGCTTTAGGTGCTTTGAACTTAAAACTGCTTCAAAGGGCCTTGATGAGTTTGCCTATTCTTCTTTGAATTATTGTAAATTTTGCCTTCCCATGCTTTTTCTTCAGTTGTATAATCAGAATTCACCTAGTTATAGAGTTGGATCAAGTGTTCTAACACTACAAATAATAGGTATAGCTTTTCCATAGCATCTACCATGAGCAAGATGACGGCATACACTTTGTTGAGTGATATTAGGTCCCACATTACTTGTACTAGTATATTCTTGTCTTTCATACACATGTATATACATATACATTGTAAAATATTATTATTAAGAAATATCAAAAGTGTTCTCTCTCTCTCTCTCTCTCTCTCTCTCTCTCTCTCTTCACATGGTATCAAAGCCTTAGATTATTATTTTTAAAAAAAGCCCTAAAACAAACCCTAACTCCCAATGGCCGTCAACAGCATAGTTCCACTTCCCAGCATCGGATTTTAAATATAATCATATCACAGTGTTCCTCTCTTCTCCAGCGTCATAACCCTGGAAGCTCGTGCGCTGCCGTCACTATTCCTCCTTTTTCTTTTTTTCTTTTTTCCTGGCATCATAATCCTTCCTTTCCGACCACTTCCAGTGTCACGTGCCAGTGCACCTGCTTCATCTAGGTCCGGCTATCCGAACCCAGAAACACCAGCTTCTTCCAAAGTCAGCCAATTGTTTAGTTTACTTGTCAAGATAGATCCTAATGGATCTACTTGCTAGTCTGTTAGTATTGTTTACTTAGTGTCCTATATTTGTGGGATCGAAGAAAATTTATTTTTATCCTCACTTTGCATTATCAGCTATTAATACCTGATGAAGTTAATGAAATTAATTGAACCGAGCTTTCACATTTGCTCATAGATAAAAGGACGCCTTTAGATTTTAAGTGAATATTAAAGAAAACATGTCATATAGTATTTCGTAAAGGCTTGCAGGTTTTATACGTCGATAATATGTTACAAGAGTATATTTAAAAAAAAAAAAAAAAAACCTCTTAGGTATAATTAACAATGAGATAACTGACTAAGTCATAAACAAACCTTATACTTCTGCATTTTCTTTCGATACTCCTGTTCCTGCCTCAGCGTATAACTCTCTGCTTCTTTAGAATGCAGAACTCCTATCAATTAAGGTTAGTTAGATGCATAGCAATTGTATTTAATTCCAGCAGTTTAAACCTTCTTCATAGTTTGATGAAAATCAGATCAATCAAAAAGAATGAGGCAAACAACATTATGACACATCAAGTTGAAGAGAACCCAGTGACATTCCCATTCTGAATGCATAAATTGAAAATAATAAATACTAATGAAAATACTCTCATAGGTCAAATCAATTAAGAATGATGCAAAAGAATATGAGACTGAACAACTGGTATATGTAAAATCAGCAAAATGTTTATTGGGCAAAACTTTCTTGTTATAGACTTTGTATTTTGTAATCTAGTACCTTACATTTTTGAGGCTGTAAAGTTAACAGCAGATTTTCACATTGTCAAAGTGGCATAATATAGACACTAGTGCTGGATGTTCTATAAATTGACAACTCACGACTCTGAAATTACATCTTACAAATTGATGTGAGTTTTCCTCAATGTGAGTTATTTATATAGGCATTATTTTGATGATCTAGTACTTTAAACACTACCTTTTGATGACTAAGGCATATTTATAGAATATTGAGAAAAATTTTCAGGTAAAAAAAGGGATTAAAGAAAATTACCAAAAACAACCTGAAATCTCCATTTAAGGCTCAACTAAAAAGACAACCTTAGATTTCTTCAAACTTTAAAAAATGCGACTTTTTCTATTTCCCTCTATTCAAATCCAATCAGTATATGCTGGTTACAACAGGCACTTTCAAGTTAATATTATAGAATACATATAATAACCCATACCATATATATATAAACTTAAGTTTTTAGCTTTTACATCAAATGTTTGTGGCGCTAACCTTAATATGGTATCAAAATAGGTGATTAAGAGTTCAAATCCCTAGGCACTCGTTACAAACCCATCAAAAATTAAGTTGTCCACTTGATGGGTCTTTGCCAAAGTCAAAGTCCCAATCCATAAATGAGGAGAAATGTTATAGAATATATGTAATAACTCATACTATATCTACAAACTTAAACTTTTAAATCATATATTTGTGGCACTAACATTAACAATTAAGTTTGACAGATGGTGTTATTTCGACTTTTGTTTCAATAGATTATCAATAGTTGCCGCATCACCACTCAAAGGGTAAGGTGTTTGGCTATTCTTGCTAGGTTTTGTATGGATGTACAGTACATTTTAAAACTTAATCTAAAAATACCCTACTTTTTAAACATATTCTGATTGTAATCCACTAAAAACGCATTCAATGGGTGCATTTGAAAATTAATACTAAAAATGCACCCACTAAATGCATTCACGTCGGCATTGATTTTCTTTTTGAAATTTTAATAGGTGCATTCACCGAATGCGTGTGCCAGATTTATCTGCCAATCTTAACTTTATTTAAAAGCTTACTAATGACCTTAATTGTCATGTTGTTTTTTTTTATGTCTCACTATGACATTTACGATCAGATCTCAAGGAGAAAAAATGGGCATGCCAACGAAAGGAACTAGCTCCATTATCTTGAATTGTCTCAAAATACCATGAGTAATAAGTCTATATCCTTTCTCTCTCCTTCTACTAAAGATGTTATTTGGCTTCACCATTTCCGTTTAGGTCATCTATGGTTTCAAGTTTTAAAGTTTATGTTTCTTAAACTGTTTCAAAGATTAGATATATCTAAGTTTCAATGTGAGGCTTGTCAATTAGCAAAACATACTCGTGTATCTTTCCCTATCAGTTGTAAAAGGAGTATTTTTCCTTTTCATTTGATTCACAGTAATATTGAGAGACCTTCAAATAATATAAATATTTCAGGAGCTAGATGGTTTGTGTCATTGATTGATGGTTGCACAAGAGTTACATGGATCTTTCTACTTAAACAGAAGTCAATTGTTAGCACTATCATCCCAAATTTTCATACTATGGTTCAAAACCAATTCAGGGTCAAAATTAAAACTTTCAAATCTAACAATGCAAGAGATTACTTTAATCAAATTTTATCACCTTATTTTCAAAAAGAGGGCATCAAAGTACCTCAACAAAATTGGATAGGTAAGAGGAAAATGGGTATTTGCTTAACACTACTAGAGCCTTATTGATTCAGGAGAATGTCCTTAAATCCTACTAGGGAGAAGCCATTCTAACTTCTACACATATGATAAACAGATTGCCCTCACAAGTGCTAGGCAATAAAAGCCCCATGAATATTCTTAACCAATTTTTTTCCTCATTTCAAGATGATGAGTGATCTTGTTCCTAGAATCTTTGGTTGCACTATATTTATACATGTTCACAATCAATATAGAGGAAAATTGGACCCCATGCAACTAGATGTGCATTTCTAGGTTATTCATCCACTCAAAAGGGGTATAAATGCTATGAGCCCCCCTCACGAAAATCCTACGTATCAATAGATGTTACATTCTTTGAAAATAAGCTATATTTCACAAAGTCTCATATTCATGAAGAAAATACCATAGCGGGTGATACTTTTGAGCCATGGAGTCCTCTTGATTTTCCTACGTCTGCTCATAAATTCCTATCCAACATAAGTCCAACATCCACTTCAAACAACCCTACACAAAAGTTAGTCCACAATTCAAACCATGTGTCTTCTCTAGAGCCACCAAGCACATCTCATGGTTTTCCAAGATTTTCAAAGGTATATTCTAGAAGAGCAATTGTTCCAAACCAAAAACAAGTTCAAGAACCCTACTTAAGCTATGAAATTAGGCCAAGATAAGAACCAATCCTCCCTTGCAATTGGAAACAATTGAAACACCCATAATAATAATGATCTCCCTATTGCTATTCGAAAGCGTATTAGAGAATCCACCAAAAGACCATTGTACCAAATATCCAACCATGTTTCACTCAAAACACTTGTCATCAACCTAAAAAAAATTCATATTGAGCCTAAACACCATTTCCATACCTAATACCATGTTTGAGGCATTATCAAGAAGAGAATGGAGAAATGCCATGAGAAAGGAAATGGATACTTCGAAGAAAAACAAAACATGGGAAATTGTTGATAAGCCAAGAGGAAAGAACATAGTAGACTATAAGTGACTATACACTCTAAAATACAAGATAGATGAGACACTTGAGATATAAAGTAAGATTAGTTGCAAAAGAATACACTCAAACTTACAAGGTTAACTATCAAGAAACCTTTACTTCAATAACAAAGATGAACACTATAAGAATATTGCTCTCTTTAATAGCTCATTTTAATTGATCACTTTTGTAGTATGATGTGAAAAATGCTTTTCTTCAATGGAGATTTAGATGAAGAAATTTATCAAAACATTCCCTTAAGTTTTAAAGAAGAAAAGTTAAGAAATAAAGTTTGTAGGTTAAGAAAAGCGCTTTATGGATTAAAACAATCTCTTGAAGCTTGGTTTGATAGATTCACTAAAATCATGAAGGCATCAAGCTACAAATAGAGCCAAGGTGACTATACTTTGTTCATTAAGCAATCGGCCTTAGGGAGAGTAACTATACTCTTGATTTATGTTGATGATATCATTGTGACTGGGATTAATGAGAAAGAGAAACAGGAGTTGAAATGACAATTGACCAAAGAATTTGAATTGAAAGAACTTGGAAAGTTGAAGTATTTTCTTGGTATTGAGTTGGCTTACTCAACTAAAGGGATATTCATATCACAACAAAAGTATGTGCTTGATCTCTTGAAGGGAACTGGAATGATAGGGTGTAAACCAGTATCCACTCCAATTGATCCTAATCAAAAACTTAGAGAAGCTAAAGAAAAGCCAAAGGTTGATAGGAGGATATTCCAAAGACTAGTTGGAAAACTCATATACCTCGCACATACTAGACCTGACATAACATACTCTGTTAGTGTGATAAGTCAATTCATGATCCAAGAAACTCTCATGTACAAGCATCTTATAGGGTTTTGAACAATATAAGGGAAGTACTAGAAAAGGAATTTTGTTTAAAAAGAATGATAGTCTCATATTGAAAGTCTAAACTAATGCAAATTATACAGGATCAATTCTGGACAAAATGTCAACTTCGGGATGTTATATATTTCTTGGAGGAAATCTGATAACATAGAGAAGCAAGAAGCAGAATGTTGTAGCTAGATCAACTGTAGAACCATAATTCAGAGCAATTACTCAAGGGATTTGCCAGCTACTATGGCTGAAGATTATTTTAGATGACTTGAAGGTTAAGTGGGACAATATAATGAAGATTTACAGTGACAGTAAATCAGCAATCAACATTGCTCATGATCCTGTGCAACATGATAGGACAAAACGCATCGAGATTGATAGATATTTCATCAAAGAAAAACTAGATGAGGATTCAGTTTGTATGACATATGTTCCTTCAAGATGGCAACTTGTAGATGTTTTAACAAAAGGATTTAATGGTACAAGCTTTCATGAGATAATCTCCAAGCTAGGAATGATAGATATCTATTCCTTAGCTTGAGGGGGGAGTGTTGAGTCGTAATATCTTTTGTAAAATAGTTTTATTTCCCCTTTATTTTTTAAATAGGATAATTAATGGTGTGTTAGGTGAGGGTTGGTACACCAACTTTTAGTACTCTTACCAAGCATACATTTGTCTATATATATTGAAGTTTCTTGTAATAGTTATATAAAAGAAATATACAAAATTCTCTTTTCCAAATTTCTCCCTTAAAGAAATCCTGACATAAGCCCCTCCTTGCATACAAGTTATTGAAACCCCCTGTCCTTGTCAATGCTGAGTTGTCCGTTGAGGGGTCTCTTATGACACCCAAAAGTGGCCTTAATCCACCAGTTAGTGAAAAGGAAGTGATATCCCCTTCGAAATATATGTATAGGGACAGTGATAAGGGTGATGATTTTGATTCAGAACCACCTTCTAGTCCGGCCCATTCTCAGCATCACAAATCAAGCAAAGTTCCAACCTACATATCAAAAACACTGGGTCTTGATCAGCCTAAGGGTGAGACCTGTGCAGATGAGGGGAAGCTAGCTTTTGAAGCTTCTCCTCCTATTTCCAACCATGAAGAGGGCTTTCCTGAGGGGGTTACACCTAGAGAGTCTGAGTCTAGCTCCACATTGAGCAACGGGAACAGCATTTCTAGTAGAAAAAAGAAAAAAATTTTAAGAGGAGAGAGCATGCCTTGACACAACGCATCTTTATTTTTGTTTGCTCATCATGAAGTTTGTGATATGGAATGCTTGGGATATTGGTGACCTTAGTAAAGTAACCAATTATAAGAAGTATGTCTAGATTATGGTATTTCATTAGTGAGGTTACTTAAAACTAAAGTGAACCACTAAAATGAAGCTTTAATCAATTAAACTATTAATAGGAGGAAGAATTTTGCAATACATAGCCTTGCTAGAAAACGCTCATAGTTGGATTGGAGCCCTGATATTTGGGAAATTGATGTCTTAAGGAAACATGTGCAGTTTTTCCACAAAAAGTGTGTCATCTTGAAGGCTAACAACTCCTTTGTATTCCCTTTTTGTCTATGCATCCAACTCTGACTGTGACAGGAGATAATTATGGCATCAACTCCTTTGTGATTTCTACTTTGATTTATAGATGTTCTTAGGTTGTTTTGGGAGACTTTGATGTCACAAAATCCTCTACTGCAAGTTTGGGTGGAAATAGAATACCAATCTTGGCTGGAAGGAGGGGGAAGGGGGGTGGGGGTGTGTGGGTGGTTGGTGGGGGGTGCACCCAGCAACTCCCACCCAAAAGAAGTTAGACTGGGTTCTTGCCAACCAAGAATAAAAATTACCCATGAAACAAAAATCACTGAGGAAATTCCCATTCGAAGTACTTTGACTAGGTTCTTGTCAACCAAGAATGAATCATCAACTTTTCAAAAGTCGTTGTAAATTTTGAATTTTCTTCATTATTATCAGATCATGCAATTTGCTTTGTGTTAGGCAAGTTCACTGCAGCAAAGCAAAGATCCCCTTTCAAGCTTTTTAAGCTCTAGACCTCGTGTGATGATTTTATTAACCCGTATTAGAGGTGTGGGCTACTCCAATGGAGAGATTATAACTTTATCAAGTTGTCCGTAAACTAAAACTTCTTTAAGTTAGGCTCATGGGTTGATTTATAGGGATTTCTCTCATATTTCCACCAGGGCTGTTCAAGCTAAGCAATCCCTTTCCTCAATCCAATCTTCCAATTCTCAAGGTGATTTATCTTAGTTGAATAAGGGACAAAGGGCTTTTAAAATTTACTATTTGCTAAGAAATGGTAAGGAAAGCTTCTACAAAAAAAAATCAAGAGTCAAAGTGGAATGATCTCCCATTCTCTGCCCTGTACAGCAACTCAATACCTAATCCTGATCTTTCAAAGGTAGAAAGTTCGGTCACTTGGAAGCTCAATAGCCAGTAGATTGCCTCTCTTAAATTCCCCTACATAAATGAGGAGATTAGATATGCTTTTCTCAACTAACCCAGCAGCAAAGCATCAGCACCAGATGAATTCTCAACAAAATTTCTTGAAAATGCATGGTCATTGGAGAGGACATGACAATGACCGTGCAAGAATTTCTCCAATCTGGTTTTCTACTCAAAGAGGTAAATGACTCCATCATTGCTTTGCTTTAGAAACTAAAGATCTTCTAAATTATCGGATTTGAGACCTATCTCTTATTACAATGTCATAAGCAAATCTATCCCAAGACACAATTTTAACCTTTAGCTGGCCATCGCCCAGAAATTATTCGCACTTGACAAATTAAATTGCCAGGGACTGATCCCTTCAACAACGTTATTTTTGCTACTCTAATGTGGAATCACATGAGCATGTAGTCTTCAACTGTCCATTCTCTACGGCTGTTTGGAACGGCCCTCAACTGCCCCTCTTCTTTCTCTTCATGGAACAGGGTAGTATATAGCTCCTTCAATCCCACAAAAGCTGGCTTGTTCACAAATGGAGATCAGCCTTTTCTTGTAGCAGTTTACTGCATATGGTGTACTCACAACTCAACCCAATTAGGGCAATATATCCTGAGCACTTCCTTTATAGCAAGGCTTATATTAAACTATGCATCTGTGCTGAACAATTCTGCATTGTTTGTAAAGAATTTAGGAGTAGAGAATAATTCTTATTATTCCTCTTCTTCTTCTTGTAATAATTTTTTACATAATAGTATAGCGTTTATACAATTATAAGAATGCTATATTAAGAAAGACAACAAAACCTCTTAATCTAATATTTAATTCCTATAGTTATAATAATATTATACATATGTCAGTCAACATAACATTAAATTCCTCCAGCTAGCATAATAATATGAGTTCAATACATGTCTAGGATTCTTGTGGAAAAATATTACTAATATACAACTCTAATGATATTAATTACCAATATACCATAATAAAATCGCGTCTAAAACACAGGATATAATAATTTACACATAAATTGCGGGAATAAAACAAGATATAAAGTTTATATACCGTTGCTATATCGCGATTACTAATCGCGATATAAGACTTAATCACATATCGCGATTGCTAATCGCGATATGAATGTTTTTATTTGCGTGTAAATCGCATTTTGTAAACGCGATATTCATATGAATATCACAACTACAATACACGATATACGGTATACCGTATAATGTTTGTATATCCTGATTTATACACGCGATTTAGCAACTGTATATTGGTAATTATTTTATTTTGACCTTAAATAAGTAATTAATTTCAATTAGAGTTGTAAACATGAAATTATTTCATAATAATATTACATATGTTAGTCAACACTCCCCCTCAAGTTGAAACATAGATATCACACATGCCCAAATTGTAAACCAAAGTATGATAGGTCTTGTGACACAACCCTTTAGTGAACACATCAGCCAGTTGTTTATCAGATGTCACATGATGTAAACTCAAAACACCATCAGTCAATTTCTATTTGATGAAGTGTCGATCAATCTCTATATTTGGTTCAATCATATTGAACTGGATTTTGTGCTATATAAATAGCAGCTTTGTTGTCACAATACAAGGATAGTATTTCTTTACCTGACAGACTTAATTCTTCTAATATCTTCTGCAACCACAGAAGCTTACAAACCCCTTGAGACATAGCGCTGTATTATGCTTCAACACTTGATTGAGCAACTACACTTTGTTTCTTGCTCCTCCATGTTACTAGGTTTCCTCCTACAAGTGTGCAATAACCAGTGGTAGACCTTCTATCACTTGAAGATCTAGCCCAATCTGCATCTGTAAAGTCTTCTATCTGAAGGTGACCATGCTTGGCGAACAGCAGTCCATTTCCTGGAGCAGACTTTAGGAATCTCAAGATGCGAAATACCACTTGCATGTGTGATTTTCGTGGATCATGCATAAACTGACTCACTAGATTAACTGCATATGCAATGTCTGGTCTAGTGTGTGAAAGATATATCAGTCTTCCCACCAATCTCTGGTATGTTCCTAATTCAACTGAATCACCAACTCCAGCCTGCAGCTTGCGGTTGTTTTCAATAGGAGATTCTGCTGGCTTATAACCCAACATGCCAGTTTCTTCCAAGAGAACCAAAATATATTTTCTTTGAGAAATGAAGACACCTTTCTTTGATCTAACAACTTCAATTCCTAGGAAATATTGCAGTTTTCCTAGATCCTTGATTTCAAATTCCTGGGCCAAAAGTTTCTTCAATCGAGCCATCTCTTCTTTATCATCTCCTGTCATTACTATATCATCAACATAAACTATGAGAATAGTAACTTTACCCTCGTTATGTTTAATAAATAGAATATGATCTGTATTGCTCTGTTGATAACCGAAAGAGATCATGGCTTTGCTGAACCTGTCGAACCATACTCTGAGAGATTACTTTAATCCATACAAGGCTTTTTTCAGTCTGCATACTTTCCCATGTGTTGTTTCATTATCAAATCCAGGAAGGATCTCCATATACACTTCTTCTAAATCTCCATGTAGAAAGGCATTTTACACATCAAATTGCTGTAAATCCCAGTCAAGATTGGCTGCACATGATAATAAGATTCTGATGGTGTTCATTTTAGCTACTGGAGCAAAAGTTTCCTGGTAATCCACCCCATAGGTTTGAGTGAATCGTTTAGCCACCAATCTAGCTTTGAACCTTTCAACTGATCCATCAGCTTTGCGTTTCACAGTGAACACCCATTTGCAGCCTACTAGTTTCTTTCCAAGTGGAGGGGTGACAAGCTCCCAAGTCTCATTCTTAGTCAAGACTTTCATTTCTTCAATCATTGCTCCCTTCCATTTCAGATCATTGAGTGCTTCCTTCCAATCCTATGGAATAGACACAGACGAAATAGACAAGGCAAAAGCTCTATAGGCGGGAGACAAAGAATCATAGGAAACGAAATTAGAAATGGGATGTTTAGTACAGGCCCTAACACCTTTCCTTTGAGAAATAGGTTTATCTAAATCATCAAAAGGTAACTCACCAAAAGAGGATGATTCTTGGCAGCACAGAGTAGGTTGCACGATAGCTTCTTCTGTCATGTCTTTGTCTCTCCTTGAGTACCTCTTCAAATCAGGTTCGTCTAAACGCCCAATTTTCTCCCCTGGCTAATAGTCTCCTTCTGATCATCACTTTCTCTTGGGGTAAGATCAATAAGGGTCAAAGAACTAGGTATCATCTCTTCCTTTGCAATATTCTCCCCTAAAGAGATGACGGGTTGGACTGAAGTAAGGTTCAGTTTCTCTGAAAATAACATCCATACTTACAAAATACTTCCTAGATGGAGGGTGATAGCATCTATAACACTTTTGTGTCAGTGAGTACCCCATAAACACACACATAAGGGCTCGTAGATCTAGTTTCCCAACATCCTTAGTATGAACAAAACAAACACATCCAAATATCTTTGGAGGAACAGTGAATGTATTATGTCCTTTTAAGGTTTCTAAAGGACTCTTGTAGTTAAGAGCTCTAAGAGACATTCGGTTGATAAGGTATGCAACAACTAGAATTGCATCCCCTTAGTAAGGCTTAAGAAGATTCATGGTGAACATAAGTGACCTAGCAACTTCCAAAAGATGTCTATTCTTCCTTTCAGCTATCCCATTTTGTGCACTTGTATAAGGACAACTAGTCTGATGAATTATCCCATGTGACTCCAAATAAGAACCAAATTTCCATTCGTGTATTCAGTGCCATTATCAATCCTACGAATCTTTATTTTAGAATCAAATTGAGTACAAACCATCTTATGAAAAGACTGAAAGCAGGAAAACACATCACTCTTAGTCTTAAGTAGATATACCAAACAAGGAAATAGTCTGAGTAGGGCCCCATACATCAGAGTGAATAATCATGAAAGGAAACTTGCTTTTATTATTACCAAAGGATAAGAGTTTCGCGAATGTTTTGCATATTCGCAAGCATCACGGAATAATGAATCAAACTGAGTCTTTAAGAACAAACTAGGAAATAATATGCTTAAAACACAAAAAGAGGATGTCCCAAACGCCTGTGCCACTACAATATTTCCTGATTAACATCCTTATTTCCCCCATCCTCTTCCCTGTTTGAAGATCCTAAAAGACACAATGATTAGGGAAAAACTCAATTTTACAGTTGAGATTTTTTGTAAGTATACTGACAGATAACAAATTGACAGGAAATTGAGGGATATAAAGTACAGGGGATAATTTGATATGGGGAGTACAGAAAATAGAATCTGTTCCAGATACTGGGGTAAAAGAACCATCGGCTATTCGAACATTGTCCCTTTTTAAACATGGTACAATTAGTATCAAGGGTAGCAAGAAAAGCATTACCTGACTGCACAAAGTTGGATTTGGCACCGAAGAAAGATTCTTTATGAGAAATCAGACGCTTAAGATGTTGAATCTCATTAGAAGAGAAGAAGTCAGAGGGAGTTATCTCAAGAATTGATACTATAGTTTCAGACAAATTTGCCCAAGTAGAGTTAACTCGTTTGCCTCCACAACCTCTTGTTGGGCATCCATGTAGCTTCCAACAAGTCTCTTTAGTATGACGTGGTCTCCCACAATAATCACATCGTAAATGATCCTTATTAAAACTATGTGCCTTCAGCTGCTCAGGTGAATCACTAGCTGCTACCATACCAGACTTTTCAACCTATGGGATATAGAGCATGGCACTATGCCTGCTCTCTTCCTACTGAACATAGGAATATGCCTCCTCAAGAGAAGGAAAAGGAGTCTTACCTAGAACATGAACTCTGATCTAATCAAATTCATTGTTCTGCCCGGCCAAGAAATCATAAACCCTTTTTTTTGCAAGCAATTTCTGAAATTTGATTGCATCTCCAATACAATCAGCTTGAAAATCTTGGTAGTAGTCAAGTTCTTGCCACAAACCATTTAACTCGGAAAAATACTACGAGATTGTCATCTTTCCTTGCTTCAAACCATGAACCTTGTTTAGAATCTCATAAATCTAGGCATCATTTCCCACTCGTGAATAGGTGAGAATAACAGCATTCCATGTTTTTGCTGCTATGTGAAGCAATAAGTATGTCCTTGAAATTTGGGGGTGCATGGAATTGATAAACCATGCCATTACATCCCACTGATTGAATGATGGATCAACTGCTGCTGGTTTGACTTTAGCACTGGTAATATAACCCTGCATTCCCCTAGCTTTGATAAACAATAAACAAGACCTTGACCAGGCAAGATAATTATTCCCATCAAGCTTGACAGGGCTAATTTGCAGTGAAGGATTATCAATACTAATGGTTGCAATTCTCTTATCACTTACCATAATGCAAAAAAAAAAAAAAAAAAAAACAAAAAAAAAACAAAAAAAAGGTAACCCAAGCAATCAAGACAACAAAACAACCTCACGCACTGATTCCGATAGTTGGTCAGAAATTGGTGGCACACCTTTTAGGATGGGTGGTGTCGACTACCTTCAATCCTAACCTGAGGAAACCCAATTTACGGCTTTTTAGGGTTTTGAAAAAGAAAATTATGATCTAAAAAGTAGTTTTATGTTCCGATACCATGAAGAATTTAGGAGTAAAGAATAATTCTTATTATTCCTCTTCTTCTTCTTGTAATAATTTTTTACATAATAGCATAGCATTTATATATAATTACAAAAATGCTATATTAGGAAAGACAATAAATCCTAATAAAACCTCTTAATCTAATATTTAATTCCTATAGCTATAATAATATTACACATATGTCAGTCAACATAATATTTAATTCCTAATCAATATAATATTTAATTCCTAGACAACATAATATTAAATTCCTATAGCTAGCATAATAATATTACATATATGTCAGTCAACAGCTTGCATGTATATCAGCATAGCGGTTTACTTTAATTTTGAGTTCTTGCTAATAGTGAGTCATCCTACCTTTTTTGTACATTAAGATTGTATGACTTTGTTTTAGTCAAAAATATTTTGAATTAACCCAAAAAAAAAAAAAAGAAAGAAAGAAAACCTACAACTGCTGAGCATAACTGAATGTCAGTTTGAATTACAGCACAAACCGACCTATAGCACTTACACCACAGCATAATATTACATGCCAACACATAAAATAGTACACAACACACAATACTATTAATATGCAATCTAGTGATTCTACATGCATTTGTGGACATGGATAAAAAAAACTATTTTGAGCTGTGCTGAATGATTGATCCGCCATAACATCTTTTTCTCCCAAGAAAAAAGTAAGTCGCCCAGCCCTTATGGGACTTCAGGTTGTTTCTTTAAGGAAGTTTGGTCTTTGATTGGAAACGATTCAGTATTGGCTGTTACAGTATCCCTACATTCTGATAGAGCTATGTTAAGCTTCAAGACTGAAAGAGGTGCTCTCCTCGGTGGAGAAAGAGGAATCCACTTTACCCCTAGCCAAAGGATGTCTCATAATATGTCCATTGCTCAACAACCAGTCCATTATTATTCCAATGTAACCCCTACATAACCTCTTAAAGTAGACATTTGAAAAGACTATCATACCATATGCTGGAAATTCCTTGTGTTGATACTTAATTGTACAAATTCCCCTTCATATAGCACTAAACTCCTAGTTGAATGTTTCTCTACTACATTTTTTAAAAACATTAATGGAGAAACTGTCAAACTTTTTTTTACCCTTCCTCCAAGTTTAGGGGTTTACATTAGGATGAACTGATCTCACCATATCTCTTTGCACTTGAGATAGAATTTTATCAAGAGTTAACAGAAAAAGTTTCTATGTCTCCCTCCTACTATTAGAGATGCAGAAAGGACCGCCTCATACATTTATGTTTAACCAATGATTGCATATTTTGCAAAGAAACACTTTCTCTCTCATTCATTCATCAACTAAGCTCTCTAGTCTTGGTTTTCTTTCAAATGTTCCTCCAGTCATCTTAAGAGGAGAAGAGAGGAAGAAGGAAAAGGGAGAAGAGGAGGAGGAGGAGGAGGAGGAGGAGGTGTTGTGTGGGGTGGGGTGTGTGTGGGTGGGCGTGGGGTGTGTTGGAGGAGGAGGGGAAGGGGAAAGTGTTTTTCAGAAACAAATCTTGAGAATCCAAACTTTTTAAAGATGATCCCAGCTTCATGGCACTTAAAATCATGTCTTGGAAACACCAATTTACTAAGAAACTATGTCTTGAAGACACAATTTTCAAGTGCTGTTAAGTATTAAAAATGTGTCTTGATTACATGATTTCCTAACGAAGTAAAATCATGTTTTCACGACATGACTTTAAGTGCCATAAAGATGGGATTATTTTTCAAAAATTCAGATATCTAAAATTTTTCTCAAAAATCCTTTTCCCTTGTCTTAGGTTCTCTTAATTCAAGCTTAAAATAGAGATCATAGCCTCATAGGGTTCTCTCAACACATCTAAACATAGGTAAGTTAAGAAGGAACTGCCATAAAATTAAAAGACACAAGTAGCAGAGTTTCACCCTAAAAGTAAATTACAAACACCATAAAAACATTATGCATTTTCTACAGTGTTCTTTATAATCTAGCAGTTGTAATTATTATGATTTTTGCACAATGATGAAGATACCAATTTGTAACAGCAAGAAACAGAAGATGGTGAGATGCAGCAATGGCTGATGATCAATGACAAATGATGGTATTAAGTCCAAATGGGCAGCAATAAATATTAAAGAAAATTATTTTCACATTCAAGGAAAAAAAATCACTTTCCCGTTTTGATCATCCAAACAAAGAAATATCTTCAGTAATTTAAAATAGCAAAGAAACATACTTTCAGCCTCAGCATCTCCAGAAGGTATAATTGAGATTTCATTCTCTTCATTGTTGTACATATCAATCTTCTCACTTAGTGATCCATCGGCCGCACCTATACCTGATGAATTCAATAATGAATTGATAAAATCTTCCCGCCGATCTTCCTCACTCCCAACAATTCTGGTTGACTGATCCCCTGCACAATTTAGCAGATGACACATTAAGCATGGGCCTATCAAATCCTCTCTAAACAAATTGACTTGCCTGATGTAGATCCTATGATTCAAAGCTATAACAGGTTTCTGTTTTTTAACTCAAATGCAGTTACTATATTAATAACTAACCTTCTATCCATTGCACAGCAAGGGAAGCATAAGGCTCAGTAATCATCAGATGAATAGGAAGATCAGGAAATAGGTGACAAAGAGCAAAGGCTGCCACTTTATTTTGTTCGTCCTATCATCAAAAATATTTTTAAGTCAATAGTGAAATAAGCAGTAAAAGCATTTCCTTGAACTTCATATTTTCCAACAAAGTATGCAGGTGCAAGTTAGAAAGACTGCGATACCAGGAATTTGCAAGCCTAGAGAAATTTGGAGGAAACAAAGGCACTTCAGAAGAATAATAGGGAAAAGCATGTCAGATAGCAAATTTTAGAAGCTCATCCTGCCAAAATCTTAAAGATAGGTGGTTCATGTGGAATGTTAATCAACTATCAAATTTTTTTAGGTAAATCATCAATTTATTTAATCAAAGGAAGGTATACAAACCGCAAAATGTGGGATCGAGGGGACAAAAGCCCAAATATACAAGATCAAAACTAGAACAAACCACTATTTGAAGAGAACAACAAACAATCAGCTATTAAGTACAAAGACAATTCAAAATAAGCCTTGCTAAATAGGATACATTAGGGGAGTTAAGGCCCAAGTGTAAGAAATTCCTATCCCTCCGAATGCAGTAAACAGTAGCTGTCAAAGCCGACTTCCATTTATCCAATAAGAGACCTTTTGGAGAGAGAATAAGACTATCTATGGCTCCTTGCCATTGAGTTGCAACTGTGGAGTGTGATCAAAAGTAGCATCAAAACTAAAGCCACTTAAGAGAACCTCAGATGTCATGACACAATTAGTTGATTTTACGGAAATAATACTCAATACCATTCTGAATTTGAAGAACAATACGTATAGTTACATAACTGCAGTTCCCACTGCACTATCTGAAATGTAGGGAAGTGGAGTTGCGAATAACTAGCATAATATTAGGAAATAGTGGCTTAAACAGTGGAACTGCCCACTGTTTAATACCCCCTTTGAACAGCTAGATTGGTGATTGGTGATGACATGGCTGCTGTGCCTCTAATTCTTATTAGCTGCCCCCTTCTTATTCTTTTTTTTTTTTTTAATATATCAAGAATATTTGACCTTGCAACAAAAAACGATCACAGCTAATGAAATAGAAAATAGAGAAGAATAATCATCACTGTTCGATGTATTGATACCAAAAGGGTTGAGAGGATATTTGACCTGTCAAAATTTTTATTCCCAGATTTCCAATTACTTCAGATGGCTTCCTAGTCTTTGTTGAGTAACTAATCATAACCAAAACAGATGGAAATCTATGAAAGAACTCACTGAAATATTTTTTCTTCTTTGTTAATTCAGTAATTGTAGCATAGAAAACAGATAATATGTAATCTGACATTACACCCCAAAGGAAAAAAGAAACAGTTAAAAATGTAACAAGAGGTGGAAAGAACACTAACAGGATATGAGTTCATGCATTAAAGGATGTATGGGCCTATATCCATATAAACTAATTCATGAAAACTACAAGCAAGAAGAGGAAGTAAAAGCCAAAAAAATTCTCCTAGCAAAGTCTTGTACAAAACCCACCCCATGCTCATTCCTTTTCCTCCATATATAATAAATGAAGGCCAATAAAGATAACTTACAGTGTTGAGGGACAGAATTCTTTGTACCACTTCATAAACTCAAAATAGCATCTGATTAATTAAAAAACTTCTGTGTGCATCTAACGGTTGCAATCACTGATATCCACACTTTAAAACGATTACACTCAAAAAATAAATGAGAGATGTCCTCTGCATCAAAGTGCATAGCAAATCATCTCAGGGGAGAAGACCCCTAAAGAAGCAGCTTATTATAAGTTGATGTGATCTCCGGCCAAAACAAAATTTAAAAAAAAAAAAAAGTTTATGTGATCCCACATGTAGCTCCCAATATCATGCAGGTGTAAAATAGAATATACAGAGTTAGTGTTTAATTGTTAAAATCTTCTAGAACTTTCTGGATATTTTAGTCCATTAGTTAGCTCTAGATATTTTAGTCAACTAGCATAGAACTTCCATAAGTAGGGGCTATGTACTAGTTAGAGATTTAAGAGGGCAACAGCAGATAAAGGTTTCAAAGAAAGCTAAATAACACTTAAATACAAAAAGAAACCATGGATAATAGAGCACCTCAGCAGATCCCATAAGCTCGCCTTGTTCAGGAAGCTGAAGAGTGACAAGTCCTCCAGGTTTTCTACTTTTGCCCCTCCCGCTGGCTTTACGCACTACACTGACAGTATAAGAAAGCCTGCTCTCTTTTCCGTGCTTTTTATCAAACCTTGGTGCTTCCCACCCAGAACGTTGACACAACTGGTGCAGAACAGCCTTAGGTATTTTTGGTGGTTCCCCCTGCAGGCAAGGAACACTATAGATTTATAAAACAATCCCAAGCTTTTTGTTCTAGAAAATACAAAGAGAATGTTTCTTCTTTTTTCACCCCACAGGCCTTACATCAACTAACTGCCAGATGAATTATCGTGATAGGAAAAATGTCACGTTGATTTGTTCAAAAAAATCAAACAGTCATGCAGCTCTTACCCATTGCTGCTGTATAGTGAGAGTGAAACCAAGCTCACACATCAAAAGGATCGGTATGTTTAAGGCACAAAATTATATTTGCAGAGTGCTTACTTTTTTTCTTTAATGGCAACAAGTTAACTTTTGCCAAAGTCCATGATAGATTTGATATAGGTTATTAACATATCTTCAATGCTACAAGAATTGGAACCCAGTATAATTTTCTTAATCATGGAATTTCATTGGTCCTCATTTTGTTACTATTAATACAACTGCAAATACACAGATTACAAACAAACAAAAAGAGGAGGAACTGCCAAAATATACATAATGAATATACCAATACTGATAAAAGATTGCTTTTTCTTTGAGATGTGGAAACAATTGACTTAGGATAGCGCTCAGGTGAATAGAGTATACAAGAATTGAAAAGGAAAGGCTTCAAACATTTTGGAAATTCCTGGGATATCTTGGGTTCAGGAGATCTAAACCCTCAAAGGTCCATCTAGTTTGCTCTGTCAAATAAATGAAAGAAGAGTCTGCTTTTACATGTCCATTGTCTAGAAAATTGCAGCTACACCACACCCCCCCCCCCCCCCCCCCACACCCAAAAACCATGCGCACTGATTAAAATAAACAGTTTTATCATAAGCAGCCACTTGGTGGCGCAGAACCATGATCATGCATATCCCACAGGCTCATCGTGGTTGACTCTACCTTTAAAAAAGTTTACATAAAACGAAATAAGAGGGAAAAAATTACACGAATAATGTTGCTATATCGCATGATAGTTGTACAATATAGGTTTTCATGTGTATCGCCTCTTCATTATGCGATATAGCGACAAGAATGATCAGGGCTAGAGAAAGAGAGTTCGCAGTGAAAGAAGTTAGAGAGAGAAAGAACGATGAGGGATGAGGAAGAAAATCGGGGAAGGACTAAGTCTGAATGAGAAGGCAAGAACTTAATTGACCATTAATTTTTCAGTTGAGGAAGTCCAATGATCGGTGGTTATAGATGTCTAAAAGTTGAAAAAAAAATTTAATTTTGATTTTAAAGAAGGATGTGAAAAGTGGATCTTCGAAGTTCTAGAAATCAATTTCAATGAATTGTATAAAGGAAATGGTTAAAAAACAAGCTCTAAATGAGCTCAAAAAGCTTAAAATTAAGCTCTAATGGCAGAAGAAGTGCCGGGGAAGATGGCGTACATGGACTTGTATTGCTCTTCATAAATGCGATATAACGGTATCACCAACCCTTGATGTGATACACAAACTTCAAAATGTTCGCACCTCTAGGTCACTATATCACTAGTATTATATGAGATACAAGTAAAATTAGGGGTATCTTTGGTCTAATATGCGACATAGCGAAACTAATTTTGTATTTATTTTTGTATAATTTGTATTTGTGGTTTTTTTTTTTTTAACAACACGCCCTTTACTATCAACTACAGATAGGTTGGCTAGACACGTGTTTCACCTAAGATATGCATATGATTGTAAATTACCCACATTTTCTCAAGCCAAAAAGAAAAACTGGAAATCTTATACCATTTATAAATTTTCAGAACTAAAGAAAGCAAAAGGTTTGACACAGGTACGGCAGAGGAAACTCAAGATTGCAGTCTTAAAGTCTAATATTTCCTCATGATAAGTTCTCAAATTCAAATAATTGTTATGTCTCTAACTGCAGCTTTATCTTTTTCCTTAATAACTACACAAAAGCACAAGGGTCTATGAAACAGCATGCAAGGACATGCACATCCCTACTTTGCACAACAGCTATTTGTATGCTTCCAGTAACAGACATTTGTTCTAGCAGGTGTATCCTGTTGGAATAACCTATTTCGATGTCAGCTAGATGACGTATACTTGACTGCACATTAAATTTTTCTTTTGAAATAACACCAAACCATGTTTCCTTGTTTTCAAGGACTCAAAGATGCACTACCTTCTTCCAGACACCCTCCAAATTTATATCACTGAATAAAACTTTTGGCTTTTCTTTCTTTTGAAGTTTCAGCATGTCAGGTGGCAAAGGCACACTGCTTTGGGCATCATCTGAGAAAAAATCACCAAGTTCAACCTCTTCTATCACTGTCTCCTCCTCTTCACGAGGAGATAGAGTAACAGAGCTTGTTTTCATTAATATATCCCCATTGCCCATGTTATCTTCATCAATTGGTGGCTCAATCATACATACAGCAGAAGACAAACCACTTTCTTCATTGGATGCTGCAATCTCAGGGGCCTCAGCAATATTAGTCTCCAAAATGTCACCAGAGGCCCGGTCAGAAGCAGATTTATGAGCAAAGTCTAAAGCCAAGATATCATCTGTTAATCCTGCCAATAAAATTAAATTATATCAAAAAGTTCATTCAAAGGGTAACATTAGGATACGTCAGAATCAATTTAAGAACAAGTAAAAAGGGTAGACCTAGAGCAGATAACTCTTGCTTGAGTTGGCGGATGGTGCAGCCAGCCTGTTCTTGGGCTTTCTTATCTCCACTTGCTTTAGCTTTTGCAGCTTCTAAGCGAGCAGAGTGATACTCCTTGGCAATCTCATCATAGGACCTTGGTTTAGAAACCTATTGCAACCATCAAAAGAATAGTGAATACTGCAAAATTATCAACTCCTCTTGCAATAGATGACATGAAAAGTTTTTGGTCAACAGCACTAACTTCCACATCTCTTCTTCACATTCTGGTACTTGCTTTATATACCAGAACAGTTTCTTTTTTTCTTTTTTCCCCTTTTGGGGGATTGTGCTAATTCTATTCATGTAGAAACGCAGTGGATTTCTGATACATATACACAAAGGGGATTATATAAATCCCAGAGCTGGGTATCCTGGTGTACCCTTACAAAACAGGCGCACATGAACACTCACTTAAAAAGATTCTTATTATTCATCAAAAAAATGTGACAAGTCGCTTTCTACTCTGTTTGGTTCATTGGTATGCTAATGATATATTGTTATTTTGATTTAAAATATTTTTCAATAAACAGATACAAATGAAAAATAGATATTTTTACTCATTAAAAAACCAAAAACAGATCAAATATAATAAAATATAGATGCAGATCAAATACAAATACAATGAAAATCAAACAATTTAAATAAGCCTTTCATTCCTTGCAAGCAGCATCTCACTTACTGAAATTGAATCTTACCATATAATGTGCAAAGAAATGGAAGGTGAACAACAGAGATCCTGAATCTTAATTTCTCGTTTAGAATAGAGACCGAAATTAATACTCACAAGTCACAATTGATAGAGTGAGACAGAAATTAACATTTTATAATCTATTGGAAGAGATAGATATGAGATTCACCATGTAAAAATAAAGATCAGACCGATCAAAATTTATTTAGAATGATTTGTCAAACCTAGAAGATTAATTTGTCTAGCAGAGATCATTAAAAAAATAAAATAAAATTGTTTAACAATTATGTAATCAAAATAAAATAGAAATCTATCCCTCAACTCCAAGGAAAGCATTAGAAAAGTTAGACACTTACTAATTTGGTAATTTTTACTGATTTTATGGAAGTAAAGGTGATTCTTCTGAATTCTTCTCTGAGCTTGTGAAATAGACAAGAAAAAACAATAAAAGACTCAGCTTTCAAGTAAATTTTGCTTGAGTTCAGCCAAAGGAAAACAATTTGTCCAGATGTTAGAATCGTTTAACTATTTCAAAAGTGGAAATACATGTAATATCTAAAAAGCTGATTATTCCATTTTCACCATTTGTGGAGGTCCCCACAAGGTCTCTTTCTTTTTTCTGATAATTGATGCTTCAAAACTTTCTTCTACAACCAAATCAGTAATATAAAAAATATATGTCAAAAAAAGAAAAGAGGCTCCAATTACAGCGCTATAGTCACCACAACACGAAAAAAACTAAAATCTAAGGACAAAAATTGTGCTCCCATGAAGCCCCAACCATACTTGTTGAAATCGTACTTTTACTCAAATGATCCTATGAATTTACGATTTTAAGAAATCCTTCAAAGTCAACCTATGTACAAAATCATTTTGATCTAGAATCTTACATTTTTAACCAAGTCTACATATTAAACTTAGTAGAATCTTACATCAATGACCAAATTTACCAATTTCATCTATTTGAATCAAATGGACTAAAAATTAAAAAAATACAACCATGTTTTCAGAAGCCAATCAACTATTAGAGTGCTAAATCTTTCTTGCCGTATTCAAATTTTGTTTCCTCTTTTACTCTCTCTCCTACTCCTTTGTTCGACATTTATAACCTAATTGAAGAAGACCACAAGAGATATAGAGATATTTCAAAAAAAAAAAAAAAAAAAAAGTAGATATATCTAAATAAATAAAATAAAGAATCCCTCTTTGTCTTCCGGATGATCTTTTCCCGAATATCCAGTAGACTAATTAATTCTTTATAACAGATTTAAGTTCAAGAATTTTGCCGCAAAGTTTACAAAGGAATATATTTATCTCATTTACACAACCAATAATTCGAGATAGACTGAAAGGTTAGATTCTCTTAATTCATGATTCTTTTCAAATAAAATAACAAAAAAGAAACTTAAATTTCGATCCAACTTGTCATTTTACGGACATGCTATATTATGGATTAAGAGTAATTTATGAAAATAAAAGAAAATAAAATTTCCTCATTCATTTTTTTTTTTTTTTTTGCCATCGATTTTTTCAAATTTTTTATATCCATCGTGCATTTTAAGATTTTTTACAACTACTATAAGCATATCCATAATTTTTCAGTATTACTGTACATAAGCTGTAGAAGCTTACAAATCACATTTATATTCTATGTTAAAATTCTACAATCCTCTAACGTCTCTACTTGGAATTGCAAGTTTAACAACCTTGTCGAACCTCCTTTTTTTTTTTTTTTTTTTTTTGAAAAAGAAAAAAAGAGAAGCATTGTGAAAAGACTAGTACCTTCTGCGACAAACCTTCATCCACTGCATGTTCTTCCCATGATTCAGAGTCATCCTGTGAATTTAAAAACTGGTAAAAAAGCTTCAAGGAAGTTGTATAGCATTTTACCACCACAAGATCTCATCATACAGTACAACAACCAATCAGCAACATAAAAGGTTCGCCACATTATAAAGTAAAAAGGAAACCATCAAAGCCTATTTATAGGACAGAATCATCATTTTCCATAGTTACCTTGTGAATATACTTCCTTAATGAATCCATTTACCTATATCGAGTGAATAACTATGAAAACAATACCTCATCCTGTTGTTCCATGTACCGCCTAATCCAATCTGCCTGCAGCTGTTGATCTGAATCCAGAGTATCATTATCACTAGCTCCCTTAACCTTAATGGAAAACTCACATGTATCCATATTGCTTGTGGAAGGCGGATCCTCC
The DNA here is from genome assembly GCA_024138025.1 of Combretum micranthum. Classification (NCBI taxonomy): domain Eukaryota; kingdom Viridiplantae; phylum Streptophyta; class Magnoliopsida; order Myrtales; family Combretaceae; genus Combretum; species Combretum micranthum. The sequence continues at coordinate 25,335 of JAMXBD010001355.1, forward strand.
AATGGAGTCCAATCTTCCTGGGCAGAATTTAGTACACCGATCGAACCACCTGTTAACACGCTCTCACGGTATGCCCAAAAAGTAAGAATTAAGCTCAATCAAGTTTTCAAAGCATATTTTAAATTCTTCCAAACACATTATGCTTATCCACACATACCTGTAAGTGTATGGGCAGAGGTCCCGCTGGAGAACTTCAAGGGAAGCTCATTCCCAGGCAATTTCAAGCATAACCAATCCAAAGCAGTCTCAAAGGTCGCACCATCCTAAATAATTTACAACAATGAATTTATCAAATCCAATCTAGAGGATTGAAGAAATGCGAACCGTGAAAACATCAGTGCAACAGTAACACTTTTGTTTGTTTAAACAAGTTCAGAATTTCATTAATATGTAATAAAGTACAATGTACCAGATGAATAAGAAATGGTAGGACTCACAAGAGACCTAAAATCTCGAGCAAAACATCATACAAAACAAAAAGGTGCTAAGATCGAGATCTTGGCAATTAAAACTTAAGACTACTATCCAAAATAAAAAAATAATGGAGAATGATGTGTGACACTTCGGCTGGAGTCTGAGAACTAATTCCAAGCCTTTTCTCATTTCTTTCTCTCTAGGTGTAATAGACAACCAAGCTAACCAAAATCTTCCACGTCGTCCCTACCCTTGATCCATATAAAAGAACAAAATCTTGATACTAAAGGCATCAAAGGGATAGGCCCCATTTACTGATACCGCCTCTCTTAAAAAATTTCACAATGTCAACAACGAAGTAGATTTTAAGAACAAGTGGTCATGGAAACAGAAAAATGCTGTGAATTAGAGAGAGAATAAGGGAGAGAACCCTTCGGTAACGGTGCACTACACTTTTATATATATGTACAATAAGTAATGGAATATACAAGTTTTGAAAAATGTGGGAACCTGTATATAACTCAACACTCCCCAAAGTATACAAATCATACACGCCAAACTTATTACAATTGATCTAATACGAGAACTCCTATGAGATTTAATTAAAATATCAGCCAATTGATCACTTAAATTAACATAACTAATGATAATGTAACCACATAAGATCTTTTCTCTAATGAAGTGATAATTAATCTCTATATGTTTAGTTCTCTTATAAAATACCGGTTTTAAGATTATATGTAATGCAGCTTGGCTGTAACAAATTAATTCCATCCTCGATACTCCACCTAAAGTAACTGTTTCAACCCAATAAATTCACAAGTAGTCAAGGCCATTTACAATATTCTACTTCTGCACTTAACCTAGCAACATCACAATCCTTCTTACTCTTCCAAGATACCAAATTACCTCCAACTAGGATATACTGCCCATAATTGAATTGTCTATCAAAAAGAGGACATACCCAATCAGCATCAAAATATCCAATCACTTGGGAATGATCATAATCTTCATATAGTAAACCTCTACTAGAACACCTTTCATATATTTAAACCTAACAACTACATTCCAATGACTATAATAAGGGGATTAACGAAACTGAATGTAGAAGATATATCACGTCGAGTAATGATAAGATAACTGAGCCTTCCTACCTAGTAATAATATCTCTCAAAATCTACAAAGGACTCCCCTATCCTAATAATAATTACACATTAGGATTCATAGGAGAATCTGTAAGTTTGCAATTAATCATCACGATCTCTTCTTGAAAATCTAAAACATATTTTCTTTGAGAAAGTACTATACCAAAATTGGATTGAGCACGTTCTATGCCAAGTACATTACCAAGCCAAGATACTTAGTCTAAAAATGTTTGAATAGATGTTCCTTCAAATGAGTAATCATATCTTAGTCACTACCAATTATTGCAATATCTTCAACATAGACTATTAAGTAAATGTATTGCCCCTTAGATGTGAGGTTATAGATAACTAAATGATCAAATGTGCCACAAAGCATACCAAACTCCATAACCACAATACTGAACCGGTCAAACTAGGCATGTAGAGATTGTTTCAAACCATAAAGTATGTAATGGAGTTTACTTACCGATCAAAGTCCCCCCCTAAGCAACAAAATCAAGTAATTGCTCCATATAAATCTACTCTTAGAGCTCATCATGAAGAAAAACATTTTTTATATCCAATTGGTACAAGTACTAGTGTTTCATAGCTGCAATGGATTGAAACAATCGAATAGACATCTTAATTGCAAGAGAACATGTATCAACATAATACAAGCCATGCACCTAATATAGCCTTTAGCAACCAAAAGAGCTTAAGTTGATCAGTAGTTTTGATAACATATAAGCACGGTAGCTCACAAAAGAAAGAGCAAAAACTGAAATTTGAGAATTCCAATCTACTGCTACGGTTAAGAATGCAAAGACTACCACTTCAGGGTCATTGTTGGTGAAAGACTAAATTTCCTATTTTTCTAATGGTTTTGATAACAAGTGCATGCGGCATTCATGAGAACTTAACAAGCCAAATTTCAATGTTTTACTTGCCTGTTTTGTAAAATTTTCCACATAATTTCATACAATTTTGTCAGCCAACTTTGAAAAAAAAGGCTAACTAAACTTGATTTTTTCTTTTTTGCTACTTTGGTGTTTCAGTAATTGTATTAATTTAGACGAGGGGATGTGCAAATGGAGGAGAAGTCATCATAGTAAAGGAGCACATGCATTACAGAAGTATATGTGCCCCAATCTACAAACTAAGCTTACACCTCAACCCAAAAAAAATGAAGGAGGAGGAGGTAAAGAAGGAGAAGGAGATCACAAGTGAGAACAGAAAACAGAAAGAATTTTTCTAACAAGAGCCTGGAATTGAGAGGGCACACCCCCAACCCTGCCCTCATTCCTCTGCCTCTATACAAAGTCGATGAAGGTCAACAACACAAGCTTCCATTGTTGTTAGTTAGCATTCCATGAACCACTCCTTAACCCTAACACAGCATCTAGAATTCAAAGAGACCTTGGGCAACCAATGCTGCCATATCAAATTCCACACTGCTTTTTGAAATATCATATTCAAAATATGGATGAGATATGTCCTCAACAGTAAAGGTACAAAGTAGACAAACATTTGAGCATTTATCACCCATAGCAAAGGTCTATCATGGAAGTCTAACCAGCTTACAACTGCATACTGAGGGATTTGCTTCTTGAACAGTTAATCCATGGAACTCTAGGTTTGAGAACCCTAAGAGCTTCATAGGCCATATTAATGGAGAATTCTGCATTTTGGTTTGGCTTTAAAATGAGTTTATTAGTTTATAGGAGATTCGTTTGCAACATTCTCCCAAAAAGTACCTTGCAGCCAGTCCTATCCATCATTCACAGCTCAACCATCCTTGCATGGGAAAATCTCTCAATAAATAGACCCTAGGATACCAAAATATGCACCAAAGAGATAGCTTTCTTGCCACTTCCTATTTCCCAACTCATAGAGACTTTACAAATCGCCTTAGATAAAGTAGCTTTCACCATACCCAGGACCTATCTCAAGCGGGGTTGGCTATGCAAAATTTCTTCCCTATGAAGCAGGGAAGATCAAACCCAGCTTACTCAGAGACCACTATCATACACATTGGTAAATTCCAAATGCACTTAGCTTAAGCTGCCTTGTCTAAAACTAAGACGCAAGTGGTTCAAAGCCCTCCCCCAGTTTTTGGGCAGCACAGTGAATCCCATGTCACCTTCCGCCCTATTTCTTCATAAGAGACTGCATAACAAGGTGCATTCCTATGCAAAACTGGGGTGAATACATGTTAGCAGAACTAATTTTATAATTTCTGTATGAGGGCATCAAAATTCTAGCATAAAGTACACCGCAAAACTGATCCATTCTATTGTGCTTCCAAAAGTAAAACCTATGATATTCACAAAAAATTCCTATCTCCAGCTTGTATTACTAGCAGATAACACTCCCATGATAGAGGTTTAATAAAAGAAAATTTTCCAATATCTTCAAATAAATTTATACAACAGTTATGCCGTCGAAAGATGACACGATTGAATTAACAAAATATTACGGATACCAGATATCCACTTTGCCAGCAACAGAAAAGTAATCTAACTTCTAATACATATACAACGCGATGCAACTCTCCGTGCATTTTCTTTGCAAAAGAATTCACCAACCAACAAATGCATATTTGCTGTGCAGTTTATGGTAACTTCCACTGCAAGAAAATGCACACTGCAGCTGAGGTTTTTTTTTTTTTTTAATATTAAATAAGTTCCCATCGCTTGAAACGGCCTAACGCCTTAAAAAGAAAATTTTCTAAGGGAGAAAGAAAGAGCAGCAGGTAGCAGTCCGAGCGGTTTTACGTTCAATAATTATCTTGTCGCACATACATATCGAATGTCCATACATCGCTCGGACCAAAATCCCCAACGCGTGTAGAAATTCGCTTATACGGTCCAATCAATCAAATGAAATTTAAAAATTATGATACTAATAATTAACTATTTATCCATATGAATACTCCCAGCATTATCTGTATTCGATGTTAAGAGAAAGATAATTAGTTAGGTTATTATTATAACGACATAACGAAACCTTTAGAGCAGACAGAGCTTGTTCAATTTGATCATTGGAAAATCCCTCACAAGAGAGCTTCTCGTAAAGAGCTTTGAGTCTTTTGGCCTTTTGGGTCTTGGAGAGAGGGTCGGTGGCCGGTGCCGGAGAAGGAATTGAGGTGGAGGAGTTATTAAGCAAGAGGCGGCGGAGACGGTTCTCGTTCTCGGCGGATAACTGAAGTTTGGGAGCGGACGATGAGGATGAGGATTGTTGGTTTTGGATTTAGGGTTTTGCTTCTGCGGCTGCCGCTTTTTCGGAGCCATTGATTGAGAGATAGAGAGGATCAAATGAAGACTTTTGAGAGGGAATCAAAATCAAATACGTATTCCAGCTCCAGGTCTTGGGGAACTGAGAGAGGAGCAAGAATGCAAACTGAGCGAGAAGGAGGGGAGGGGGAGGGGGGGGGAGGGAAATTGTTACCGGTTGGCGGTTGCCAATAGGGTTTTGTACGGAAATACCCGATTTTTTAAAAAAAAAATCCTAAAATATCCAACTTTACAAAGATATTCGAGAAATAACCCACCAAAAACGCATTTAGGGTCGGGCGCGTATACTATACGCTCGAAAGTGTGCTGTGAGCGGATGGGGAGCTGGGCGCATGCGCTATATGCGCCTGATATGCTGTAGACGCCGGGCACATGCGCTATATGCGCCTGATATGCACCTCAAGTGTTCCTGTGCGCACATCATCACAACGGTTGCGCGGAGCAAAGGCGGGGTGCATGGGCTATATGCGCCTGAAGTTGGGCACATGCGCTATATGTGCCTGAAGCGTCCGCGCCATCTCTGCAGGTCGCGCGCAGCAGGTCGGGTTATGGGCGCCTGATGTTCGCGGTGGGACATGCTTCATATGCGCTTCAAGATAGTAAAATTTTTTTTATGCCCCATAAAATGGGCATACAATCCCAAATACATAACAATAAAAAATCAAGTGCACTTAGACACATCTCAGGAACAAAACTTTAAGATCATCTAATCAAGATAGTAAGTTGGTATACAATTACAAATTTGTTAAGTACAAATCAATAATGGAGGTAATTACATTAACTAATTCTTCTTCGATCGTCTAGTAATGTTCTTCCAAATCTTCTAAAGACAGACTCCTTCTCCTTGCCTCTATGTGGTGGATCACCCCTTTGGTCGCTTGCTTCAGCAAAAGGTTCTTCAAAATCTCTAGGGGCCACTGGATTGTAGCATGCAGTGGACTGGGTCAAATGTGTTACCGCTTCTCCTTCTCCTTCTCGTAGTCGAGGCTCATCTAATATATAGATACCACGCTCTCTACGTGGTATTGGAGGTGTAGTAAATGATTCATGCAGATCGTGGTTGAATGATGGAGTGATAAATGTATTCGGATCGTACATTGAACCACCCATGACATCAAATGGGTATGACAAATCAGCGGGAATGAGCTGCCACTCGGGTGTGATATATCACCCAAGTATGTGCTACCTCTTGCAAATGTGGTCTCAGATGGAAATGTGCTACCTGTAGGGACATTAGAAGCTGGTACATGCACGGGGTATTGTTGGTGGGTGGGTATGGAGGATGTGCTTCGACGACCTCGACGAGCCATATTGTCCGTCGGCGACGTGGACGTTGTGGTTCAACATTTGCTTCGGCTCCTTCGTCTACATAAGGTGGCTGGGCTTCCTCCCACATGTGCTCCCTGCTGGATATAGCCCGATTTCGTTTTCGTTCTCCGCAATTCTCATTGACTCGTATGCAAGATCACGTGTGCGGTCCAAACTATTTGATCGGCTGATATCTCCCAGTGTGCATATCTGAAAAATAGCAAAATTGATTTTAGTGAATGTGCTATAAGATTATACTGAAATTAATGTTCCTGATCCCACCATATGTCCTATCAATGCGCCAGTGTGAGAGATGTATCTACGAGTGATACGCCAGTACCAATTCACATATTCAACATCGACCCCAAGTCCCTCTTCAATCTTAACCAGGTTTGCATGGCGATCTTGCCACAGAGCAACATAACTCCTGTGAAGCTGCTGCCAATTTGCATCTGACTTTCCACATAGGTCAACGTCATGGAGCGCTCCATCTGTGTTAACATTGGTCGGGATGTGCTGCAAGCCTCCAAACTGTCTCGCAACTCTATCTGGAAAGTGCCACTCAATGATGGCGAAGCAAATAAGCGGCACACGAGTTGTCCATATTTGTCGCCCTGCAGAACAAAACGAAGGAAGTTTCGCCAACAAGTTCTCAGGGTATGGTTCCCAATCCACCTGCATATAGGACAATAATTGTATGATGAGATATGAACAAATGTTAGACGTATGTAATGAAATAATACATGTGACGTACATACCTAGTGAGGCGCAAGGCGATCCAAGGCTTGGCGATATGCGGTGACCACATGTGTAGGATGGTGAGTCGTCATTCTGCGCATATGCCATCTACATGCAAGTGGTTGACCAGCAAGTATCATCATACCAGATCTAGTACAAGGAGCACACTAGGGGAATCTATCCCATCCCCACACTTGCAGAAGTATGGCCGCACCTGCTAACTCCTGTGCACTTGATGTAGATGCACGACATAGTTGCCTATATAACCATGCCAAACACGCAGTCCCCCACGCATATTGCCCTGCATCATTCAAATCTCCAACATACCAAGGAACATGGAGTGGACAAGGTTTCCTGATTTGTCAGCAAAAAGGAAACCCCCAATCAACTGCAATATATATGCACGAGTGTGCCTAATAATTTCTTTCTCATCTGCATTTTCAGGTATTTCATTAAACTGTTGGGAGATCCAATTGAGGTTAATTCGCCCTCCCCGTAAGTTTGTGTTCCCGGGTATAACTCCTAAAAGGTTTTGACATAGCGTTGGAATATTGAGATTGCTGCTGCCTATCAGAGGTAATCCATCGACACGTAAGCCTAATTGGACCTCCACATCCTGTAAAGTTATTGTCATCTCCCCTGTCGGCATGTGGAATGTATGTGTCTCCGATCTCCAATGCTCAACGAGTGCTGTAAGGAAGTGCAAGTCAAGCTGGATGAATGGCAGACGACTAGGTCCATAGAATCCAGCTTGTTGTAGATATGGCACTATCCGAGGATCAGGACGCGTAAGTGTCAGCTCTCGACGCCTGACAGTCAATGTCCGAGAGGGAATCATTGGATCTGCATTTGCCTACGAAAGCAATCAACATAACTGTTACTAGAATTCCACAAAAATAGATTCGTTGAAACGATCAACAACATTCTACCTCAGCAATCCACACATTCTCTGAACGATGGGTCGCCTGTTTTGTCAGCACGAACGGATCTACTGGACCGGGCTCCATCTACCCTGCAAATGAGAGGTAATGAATGTTAGAAAATTACAACACTAATGCATCACAGCTTGCAATAACTAACAAATGTAACATTAGTTCATGATCTTAACCCTGTTGGCAGGAATGGGGGCATCGTCTCCTATTGTGACCTTTGTTATGACACACACTGCAGGTAATCGTATCAGTGCGCCCTCTAATGTCCATCTCCATCCGAAATCGACGAGTTCGTGGTTTACCTTTCGCACGAGTCATTGTACGATCAGGCACTAGGTAGGGGAAGTTGGCTGGTGCAGGCCACTCTAACTCATCCCCAATAGGATGGAAATGGGCTCCATAGCACCGAATCTGATTCGTCCACCTATACCATGGCCCCACTAATGTTGTTGTGTCCAATCTCATGTGTGCTGCAGCAGCTATGGTGTGTGAACATGGTATCCTGTGTATTTGCCACTTGTTGCATGTACAAGTGTGCTTCCCCAGGTCGACCTTCCTCGTCCGACCTCCCCCCTTCAAGCCACCACCTACCCGACGTGGCCCTGTTCGTACTTCAAACAAACCAGTATTCCTATGGAAACTAGTCACCTGATGGTTCGTGGAACGTTTGCCCCATACGTCCAATTTTTCGCGAGCATATGTAGTGAACACTTGATTGGCTTTTATTGCATCAGTGGCTTCTGCCATTCGTTTCTCCCAAAGCATTACGCAATTGTAAAAAATTTTCTTAATGAGAGATGTCACGGGAAGACCCCTTGCACCTTGGATGACAAAATTGTAAGCCTCCACCATGTTCGTAGTCATGTACCCGAAACGGTAGTTGCCATCATATGCTAACGTCCATTGCTCCCTAGGCAATGTGAATGATCCATCTGACTCAGTTTTGTTAAACCACTCGATTGCTTCTTCATTGATGTCCTTCACCAAGTCCATGAATTTCTCAAACTTCCTTGGTTGTGCTTGAGAGGCAGCATATGTTACCAAATTCCGCATCCTCACATTCTTATAGACTTTATTGAAATTACTGGCAACATGTCGAACACAGAACCTATGAACCGCAAATGGAGGTAACCACCCATTCGATTGCTCTTTGCATGCAGACATAATTCCTGCGCCCCTATCGGATATCAAGCATATTGTCTCCTCACCACGGTGACCAATTACATGTCGCTTCAACCGCACTAGAAACCAGCTCCATGACTCCATTGATTCTGTCGGGGCTAAACAAAAAGCCAAGGGTACAATCCTATTATCGCCATCTGCCCCACATGCAATTAACAGGACGTGTTTATACTTCCCGTAAAGAAATGTTCCATCCACACATATAATAGGTCGACAATACTTGAATGCTTCCACCGAAGGACCAAATGTCCAGAATAACCACTTCAAGATTGATTTTCCAGGCTCTACAGATCTTGTCCAACCCCATTCAACCTGTGTCCCAGGATTAGTAGCTTTCATTGCATATAACAATTTTGGAAGCTCATTGTATGCATTTTCCCAGTCTCCATATACCATGGCAATTGCTCTCCTCTTCCCTTCCCATACTCTTCGTCGTGATATTTTGTAGCCAAATAGGGCCTCTGCATGCCCCTGGAGCGCTTTCTTTTATATCTACATCATCCTTAACCATCGTCAAGAACTCTCTTGCAAGAACATTACAATCTATCTGAGAATGGTCTTGCCCGACCATAGGGTTAAGGCATGTGTGAGGTCCTTCTAATCTGGTGATGACGAAGAGACCCTCAAGCTTCTTCTTACAAGCACGCAGTCTCCATTTACACCCCTCATCTCGTTTCATACAATATGCTGACCATACAGTTTTGGTTGAATCATCCACCCTAAAGTTACAGTGTTGCGTCATGAAATTTTTTCACATGGTTAATAAGATCTGCTTTTGTGGTGAACATCATACCTTTGTTCAGATCATCTGCATTTGAAATGTTCTTGCTCATTATACTCAAGCTTTCCTCAAAAGTTATATACCCATCACTGCTGCCGATATTGAAAAACGGTACCTTATCCCTTACACCGCCCTCAGATGGATCATTAGTTAGAGAATTTTGTCTTGCACTGGATGGTTGTTGTGATGTGCTCATGGTCACAACATCGACATCATTGATCCGTTCGGGATTATCTTCCTCTTCACTGTCACTTTGTTCGTCTTCTATTGCATCCCCATCTTCATCCACATAATACTGACCGTCCCGATTATCATCCGTGGCTCTAGGATTTAGAATTGGCATAACTTCTTGTTCAATTCTCCTTTCAAGTTCCATCATTCCTTCTTCGACATTCGTCGGCTCATACTCTTCAAAGTTCATAGGAGAATGATGCACCATAACTTGCCGCTGAGGTGTTTGATTGCATACACCGACCCCACCTATGGGGTCAAGAAATGTGTTACGTTGGTCTTCCACATTTGGAACCAGAACTTCCTGCAATTGAGATGGCACAAATTCGGTCTGCTCACTACACTGTCCTTGTACCTGCACATACAACTCTTGCAATAGGCCTGAACCAAGTTCCTTAGCCTGGTCAATCAAGTCTTCAACACCTTCGTCATCTACAATAGGCAGCAACATGAACGATGGCCCATTCGGCATATAATGAGGGTGTCTGTGGATAATTTGGACAGCTCCCCTAGTTGGATCTACCGACACTAGTACATATCTTGCTCAAAAATTGGTTAAAGTCAGCATCGATTCTCATCCGGACCTTCTTCATGGGAGCTCGGTCATACTCTGGACCGTATTTTCCAGTCACAACATTCCCATGAGCATACACAATGAACCGAACAAAATCCCCCATTGTAAATCCTATGTACACATTATATCGAACATTGTCAACACTTCAACACATATAAACTTCCAAAATCATCACCATTCAGCCGAGTAAACTAATAAATATAAGATATAAGATATCGTTTTTGAGTTTTTACCTTAACAAAACTTTCTCAACACATGCAACAAATGGAGACCGAGAGTACAGGATACGTTTTTGGGTGGTTCGCAGAGGAACTTTCTCAACACATGCAACAAATGTGCATGGTCCTTGGGTACTGGTGCTGCGGGTGGTGGCTGGGCGCACGTGCTGTACGTGCCCACTCAGGCTGCTGGGCGCAGGTGCTGTACGCACCTACTCCGCCCGTTGGGCTCGCTCACTCGCTGGGTCGCTGGCTGCTCGCTGCTCGCTCGCTCGCTCGCTCGCTGCTGGCTGCTGCTCGCTCGCTGTTCGTGTGCTCACTTGCTCGCTGTTTGTGCGCTCGCTCGACGCTGCCTGTGCGCGCAAGTGCTGCGTGCGCTGGGAAGGTCTCCGCGCGAGCGCTACCTGCGCTAGGAAGTTGTGCGCACCCACTCCGGTAGATCTAGCAAGCAATGTCGAGATCTGGCGAGTATGAGTGAGTTGTGTGAGTGTGAGTGAGTTGTAGGAGGAACACGAAAATATAATAGGAAACCCTAGGCGCATATAGGGCGTGCGTTGGTCTTCAGGCGCATATACTGCATGCGCCTAACCCCACCCCACAACTCCAAAGCGGCGAATAGCTCCAGGCGCATATAGTGTACGCGCCCGACCTCCAGAATTTCAAACGCACACCCTGAATGCGTTTTTGGTGGGTTATTTATGGAATATATTTGCAAAGTTTGGTATTTTGGGATTTTTTTCAAAAATAGGGGTATTTCCGTACAAACCTGTTGCCAATAGACACTGTGGTGATCATGGGGAAAAAGAAAATAATAATAAACTTTTAAGAAAATATAAAATAATACTACTACATCAAAATAATCTCAATTTTAAATAAATTGACCATATCTCTTAAGAAACGAGTATAATCCTAATTTTAGATAAGTTACTCGTCTCTACCCCCACTACATATCATAATCACTTCTTTTTTTACATTAGTTGTAATAACCTATTAAATAATGCATAAATAGCTATATAAATATTCATTAGCATCCACGAACTTCTAAACTTCATAACTCAATCATAATAGTATTATCAAACTCAATCCATTCAAAATAATCTCAAACCCAATCCATTCATTCATAGTCCCAAACCTAATCCATTTAATCACAATAGTTTTGTGAAACCTTTCACCACAAACATAATAAAAAACTCATTAAACATGAAATAATTGCATTAATGTTAGGTTATTTACACCAAAAGTATATGAAAATTCTACAGATAACAAACATAAAAGATAAGAATCTATATACAACAATAATAAAAGATGAAAATCTATGTAATCTCTGCTACTATGTGCCCCAGCTCCCTTATCCCCGATTGATAAAAGTCCAAAGGAATGGTGTACGCTAATGGACATCTTGATGGGGATGCTCCATAGATTGATCAACCTATGTGAGCATGGCATCTCCATCTCTACTACCAGTACTATAAGGATGAAATGGGACAGGGTCTGGACCCACCTGGGTGAGTCCCTCCCTCATATCATATGGCGGTGACGGTTACCTCTTTTGTGGAGCAAGAGAGATATGGAACTCGGTATATGAGATGTGTGGCATCAGGGTCTTCACCAGATGATCATATGATGATGATGATAGACCTGGCTCGTCGTGATGAAACTGTGAAGAGCTATACTCATCAGGTATGTGTACATGCAAGAGCGAAGGCTCGTCTCTAATACCTATAGCTCATACTTGCCCTCACTCCTGACTCCTACCCTGGCCCCACCAATGCCTCTCTCTCTCTATGGTCATCGTCTCTGTATAGGTTGAGGCCGTGGGTCCTCTGGTGTTGGTGCTGGTGCTGGTACTAGTGCTGGATCATTCAAATTAAGCCCTATGGACTCCTTTACTACACGAATGACATCTCGTGCAATGGCATGAGTATTCTCTACTAGCATATCGAGAACTCTGTAAATGAAATCTGCCTGCAAGCGAAAGCAAACATTTAGATCAGTGAATAACGAACACAATATATATCCATATATAGCTTTATGTAGTTGTTAAACTTACCATATATCAAATTGTGGCCCTTGTAAGACTGATCCAACACCTCATGATCGCATGGTACGAGTCGAAATAATCTCCATATGTGCCAGTGGGGATATCTGGCATCTCAATAATGCGATTGTACATGCCATCCCACTCTGCTACCTACCTATCATGCTTTGCCGCCCAGCTCCACTTAAAATGCCTACGTAAGTCCAACTCATGAAGGGCTCTCATATCAGCTAGAGGGCCTGAGACCCTGGAAACTACCAAACGGTCTGAGCACCTTGTCTGGATAGTTGTGCTCGACAATGTGCAAGCAAACTAGGGGAACCCATGCATGTCATATATCATTACTAGCTCGATAGTAGACAGGCAGGGAATCCATAATAACATAGTAGGGGTCCCAAACAACTTGTCCAATAGAAAATGTACTAGATATTAGTAGAGATTATGAAATTATACACATGTGAACACATAGAACATATAAAACGATACCTGGCTATGAATCTATCTATCGAAACACCCCCTATACTCAAATAGCAGATATGTGGGGCATCGAGTGACATCAAAAGTAGTACCCCAATAACTAATCAGTAGGTAACTTGTGGTAACCGCTATGATATATCGACACAGTGGGGCGATGTGTGGGAGGTGCTTCTAGGCCCAAATCTCCAAGACTATCAGGGGTCCTGCTATGTCACTAGTCTCGATGTGTGAAACCATGCATGGCTGCCTATATAATCATGCCAAGCAAGCTGCTCCCCATGTGTACTGTCCTCCTCTCTCCAGGTCATTGAGTAGCTACAGGAACATCACATGAACTAAATTGGACGATTTATTCGCAATAATAAAGCCCTTCAATACATGTAGAATGTATGCCCTAACGTAGCGTTGAATCGTCATATCATTACATGATCGGGTCCATTTAAAATGCACATCTAACCATTTCATCTTCAGACAGCCACAATCTATATCGACATCTACCTCAGGTCTAACTCCTAATAACTGGTAGCACAACCTTGGGCAATCCATCCAAGCTGTGCCAATAACTGCTTGGCAATTGACGGGAAGGCGTAGGCGCTGCAACGTCCTGTAACATCGCAATGCCCTGTCAGTAGGTGAAAGGTATGGGTCTCTGGACACCACTTCTCTACTAGAGCTATAATTAGGTGTCAAATCCAGTTGTGCAAAATGGTGTTGTGCAGCCCTCTAAAACTAACCTAAGACAGTAATAAAACAAGTCGATCATCAAGAAATGTAGGCATATCATCCTATTATCTCAGCTTCACCTCTCTACAGCAACAATGCAATACCACATGCTCTTGCTTTTGAAAACAAATCCGTCACAAACATTATATAAATGATCAAAGTAATTAGATGGGGAAACAATCTTACCTGTCCCTCCCATGCTAGTCTCGACCTATGAACACGTTGCCCTATAAGTATGGAGTCGTCGATCAATCCTAGATCCATCTGTAAGAAAGAAAGTGATGAACAATGTTAGCATATGCATCGGCACAAATGGAGCAACAACAGATAAAGTATGCTACGTAAGTGCAGTGAAACAAATCACATGAACCAAAAAAAAAAAAAAACCACTACGACTCGATTAGCCCGTAACTGTCCTACTAGCCACTTGTCTATTTGAATAACTTCATATGTTGTGTTGTCACACCCCGCCCCCTCAGGCGACAGCGATGTGATGCCAGGGCAGGCAAACCCACCGCTGGCCCCCTAGTGGTAATGACCGACACCACCATTGCATCATGGTGACCCCAACCAACGCATGCCCTACAGGGTACCACGGGCACTATAGGTATTATTACCCTCAGGATGGATTGACCCCAGTCTGTAGCCTCTAGGGATCGAACCCATAACCTGAGGCTTTTGCCTACCCCAAAGGCAGCACCTTTCACCAGTTGAGCTGCAGATCAATTGCTAAGAGGAGCTGCCTTTGGGGCAGGCAAAAGCCTCAGGTTATGGGTTCGATCCCTAGAGGCTACAGACTGGGGTCAATCCATCCTGAGGGTAATAATACCTATAGTGCTCGTGGTACCCTATGGGGCATGCGTTGGTTGGGGTCACCATGATGCAATGGTGGTGTCGGTCATTACCACTAGGGGGCCAGTGGTGGGTTTGTCTGCCCTGGCATCACGTTGTCGTCGCCTGCAGGGGCGGGGCGTGACATAAAAAGGACTGTCACGCCCCGAGATAGGGTGCAACAGCCCGCCCGCGAATCACTAAGTGTAATTCACGAAAGGCTCCTACAAACTACGGTGAGTTTCTAACATATTTTAGTTTTCGAAAAATCTTTAATTAGTTTTCACAAATATTTAACTGCAGCGGAAATAAAACATTTGATACCAATTTCAAAAAGATTACTCACAAGAGTAAATAACTCATAAAACCATAGTATCGAAATAAGAAGTGATAAAAAAAAAAACAATAATCTTGCGCACACAGGCGCCCCAAAAGTAAACAGTATCTCAAAAACTGTATAAGTATCTCAAAAACAGTAGAGTCCTCACTAGGCTCTCCAAAAGAACATAACAGTAAGCATAAAACAATGCCCGCATCTAATCGTAGAACTCGTCAGCACACTCCTCGAAGTCAGTACCATACCCCAAGAAGTCATAGCGGTCATCAGAATCATAGCCATCATCACCAGAAACACAATCAGTACCTGAAATGATTAGAATGAGCGGCGAAGCCCAATACACAGTAACACAAGCACATGCGACGTGAATGCAAGCATACTTATTCTACCAAGCACAACCAATAAATTGAGGTATTTAATTAAGCCAGCACAGGAGCACTCACACTCCGAATCAAACACGGGGCAGGGAAATCCTTTCGTGCACGCACACGATAAGGGGGATGTGATATGACAAGCCGGTGTCACATCCTGGAAGCTTGGTCCTTAGACCCTGGAAGATATGGTCCGAAGACCCTGGAAGATATAGTCCGAAGACCCTGGAAGAAACTAGCATCGTCCGGGTTTTCCAGCCGTTATCTGACATTAACCGAACCAATCCATCTACACAGTGAAGGTACGGGCCCATTACCGTAGTCTTCCAGCTGTGCAACTTCTCTTCAATGGGGTTAATCGTTACCCCGCTACTGTACCGGCCCGTCAGCTAGCCACCGTACCACCAAGGGTGGCCTAAGTGCCTACACTCTACCACATTAGAGTTGGACTCTAATGGGGTCGTCGGAACTCTCCGGCCCGAGCCCGACCAAACACAAGCAATTAATCATTAAGCCGTCTTTAAGTTTTTAACCATTTTAATGCCTGTCCTAACAAGCAACACGCATGTTACTGCGTACCTTGTATAACAGAAGGAAACTCGAAGAAGTCCGAAGGATAACAGAAAGAAGAATCTGTTAACAAAAGATTTAACAAAATCAGGATTAAGCATTTACAAAGAATTATATCAAGTATTAAGCTTTTAGAACAACGCCTTAACTTATAAGACTTTACAAAATTTTAGGGTGAAATGGGCTTGGAGTAGATATAGAGTAAGCCCATTAAGACATATGTAATTGAATATCTTATTTAGAAGTAATGGGCCTTAAGGGTTTACTAGTTAAGCCCATTAAATAACTATTAATCATTTTCACTTTATTAGGTTAATGGGCCTTGAAGTAGGCTTGGGCCCATTAAGGAAATCTATATATATAAAGCTTAGAATTAAATTGGGCTTCATGATTGGACTGGTCCAATTAGGAGTTTAATTAAGTTATTGGACCTAAATATATGTGATAAGCCCAAAAGATTAGAATTATGTCTTATTTAGGAATATTAGGCCTTGAGTGAACCTATTAGGCCCAATAAGTAACTAAGTTATAATTAAGCTATAAGGCCCATGAAATGTATATGGACCCATTAAGAGTCAATACTCTTGGAGCTTAGATGATGTGCTTAAAGTATTGGGTGTAAGGTCCACTTGGAGTAAAAGTGGGTAATGGACCTCATTTTTATATTTTAAACCCATGGGGTTTAAGCTAAAGTCATGGGTTTGATTTTTAGATTTATTTTTAAGGGATATGGACCTTGATATGATATGGATAGGCCCATATTAGAATAGGTTCAGATTGATACAAAATATTTAGGTTTGTTAAGCCCAAAAACTACTCTATAGTTCCAGCCCATCATAAAGTATGGTATATCCTCACATTTTAGCTATTTGGGCCCAAATCATATCGGATTTCTGTAAAATAAATTTCTTTTGAAAGATAATCAATAAAAATACTTCCATGAATTTTTGTATGATTTTTAGAGCCCAATAACTATTTTTAAGAATTCGTTTTTCACAAAGGACCAAATCTGTCCAATTTTTCCCTGAAAGTCAGATTGCGCATACTTTACTAAAATGGGCATATCTGGGCCATCCGAACGAATTTTTGAGTGGTTCCAGTTGGGTTAGAAACTAGACTCATAGAGATTTCTATTGGTACCTAATTCAAGTGATAATAATGTATGGGATGAGTTATGATAATTTGAAGTTGGGCTAACTAACAGGAACAAAACAGAATCCACTGGGTGGTATGTTTTATTGCACAACTAATAACTCCATCAATTCTTAACCTTTTTAAGTGATTCTTGAGCCTAAATTATACTAATTTTAATGAAATAAAATCCTGTAAAATTTCACGGTTTTTAAATCTCATTTACTATGCTAAAACTATTTTTAAAATCGGATTTTAAACAGGGGAAAACAGGAATTTCAGAACATAGCCCAAATACAAGTTTAAAACACATAACTTGGCCACAACGTGATTAGAATACCATTAACATAATATCACACCTAAACATGATACTAAATATGTCAATAATCATGATTAATCATAATTATCATAACACAAGTTAAAATCATCAAGTTTAGGCTCAAATCATCATATAACTTCATTTTTAACATGAATCAATGAAAGATATCAACATGGAACATCCATAACATGAATTTCTAAATATGTACAGCAGGTTATTCATATTATAAATACATGCTCATCAAGTGATAATCAATATATATTAAGGATTCAACATATATAAGATGATTATATGCAATATACTTCACTATAACATCATTAACACCTAAATCTAACATGATTATCCAAAAATCATCAAAATATATCATCATATACATATATATCTTACACGTGCAGCAAGTGTTCAAGAGGTTCATTAAGTGTTTTTCAAATCTTAAATCAAATAAAAACATAATCAATCAAAGAATCAAAGTTTACTTACCTAATACTCTTAAAATTAAGTTAAACTTCAATACACAACCACTACTTCAAATTAAATTTGATGAAGATACTTGGAGCTTGGATTTCCCTCTTTGTGCCCTGGGCTTTTCCTTGCTAAATGGGGTTATTTTATGTTGATTTCACTCTTTGATCAGCTATGTAAGGTTGCTGGAAGTTTGGATGTGTTTAGATGAATAAAAGAACCATTTTTGGTAAAGATCAAAGGTATATGACTAGAGATTTGTCCTAGGTTTCTCTCAAGTGTGTAAGATGAAATAAAAATGACATTTTTGGTTTGTGGAGGCAACTGACCATAGGAGTGTGGCTTGTGGATTTGTGTGTGGTAGGGTTAGGGTTTTGCCAAATAAAGAAGCTTTTATAGATAGTGGCATTAGGTTAGAGATTAGATGAAAGGCTAGGATTAAATCTTGAAGCATGTGAGTGAGTAGGTGGGTTCTTAAGCATGTGAGGGTTTGAGAAAACATTTTAGAATATAATTTAGGTATTTTAAATAATCCTTTGGGATTTAGGAATGTTAATTAATGATTTTACACTAATTAACCTTGATTTAGGACTTTAGAAGGAATTATTGAATTTAAGAGTCTAGTTAGGATTTCAATCAACTAACTAGAATTGTTTTGATGAAAAAATATATGAAATTGAATAATTAAGGAGTTTAGAATGGAATTGAGTGATCTCTAACACATAATGATCCAATTTATAACTCAATTAAATTAATTAAGTTTATTACTCAACTAAAAGTTCAACTACTCAGAGGTTTGAACTTGACCCACTAGTTTCTACACTTTACTGAAAAGTTTTAAATTTTTTTTTTCAAGCTAATTCCTTTATTTCCTTTTTTAATTACGTCTATATTTTTAGGGTTTTTCATGTGCCCTATCTACCCACATGAATCGCATGAATAACCTCGTATGCCATCTGGAATATCCATCTCATTCTGGAAGCGTTTTTCTCTAGGCCTACCCTTTTTCCTAATAAGTCATAGGACAGGGTGCCATTTTGGTATGTCGAGAGGATTCCAATTAACCTTATCTGCTACAGGTATAAAGGAACACCCATATACCCGTAGCTAATTCTCCCATCTATACCATTGCCCAACTTGGGCAACACAATCCATGTGCAAAATACCCACTACTGTCATTGTATGAGAGCATGGAATTTTATATGTCTTCCACTTATTGCATGTGCACATGCCTGCTCGTAACTCCATTTTTTTAATGCGATCTCCCTTTTGACCATACATTGTAGGGCACAGAGCGGTTAGAACCTTAAATATTTGTTCTTAATAGTCGAAACATGTTACTCAAAGGTGCTTGATACAATGTTCCACCTCCTAAACTTCTTTGCAGCATATGCAGTCAGCAACTTACCCAAATTCATTACTTTCGCTCGTTTCCTGTCTTTGCCCGTTGAATATCGACTTGCAATTGTAAAAGGTTTTTTCACTAATGTTGCTACAGATTAGCACCGAATATCTTTTAGAACGGAAATATAACTTTCAGCCATATTTGTTACACTAATTCCAAACCTTACACCTTCATCGTAGGATAAAGTCTACATACATTGTCACACCCTAAAAGGTACCCTAGACGTGGCAGTCTGCCATATACGGTATTAAAAATTAAGAATAACTTCTCGAAGTCATGCGAAAGCTTCTACACCATATGTAAAGCATCTATCACAATAATACGAGACATCGGTGGGATGTATAGTTCCAAATAATAAATACAGCATACAAGAAATCTAGATAAATATCTAACTTCAACATTATAAGAATATAGTCTTTACATCATCTTATGGGCATTCCCTGATAAATCTTCAAACAACATAATATAAACTTAGT
This sequence comes from Combretum micranthum, assembly GCA_024138025.1. Taxonomy (NCBI): domain Eukaryota; kingdom Viridiplantae; phylum Streptophyta; class Magnoliopsida; order Myrtales; family Combretaceae; genus Combretum; species Combretum micranthum. Next base: position 45,270 of record JAMXBD010001355.1, read on the forward strand.
CTTTCGCATAAAGAAACACTATTAGAACCAAAAGATATTTAAAGGAAATCTATTCTAAGATCTTCAAAAGGATTTCCAAAAGCTTCCCAAAACACAATCCCACTCGGGTATATGAAGTCCTCGGGCATAAGAGATATTGGTCATGTTTAAACAAAAGTCTATCGGAGTATAAGCATAACTAACTTAGTGAGAATAGCCGCGAATTAACGTACACGTAATGATAAATTCAAATAAGTTATTAAACAAGCATATGAATGCATCAAGCAAATGAACAAGCAATACATATGATCTACCGGAAATCATATGTTTTGAATGGATTTACATCTCTATTCGGTGGTTAGGTGTTTCTGGCTCTTTAAAACTCATCTTTGAAATCTAACTTATATAGTTTATTTCCGACGCCTACTCGCCCATCTTGCAAACTTGCGGCTCCTACAAACCCCACTACTATACTCTTGTCCCATCTAGTATAGTAGCTAATGAAATGAAACTAACTACGTGATATGCATGAATAAATTAATATATAACTTGAAATATGTAATTAAGGTAATTTAAGGCGATCACAAAATTTGCAGACACTCCAGCATAATAATAATAAAACTCAATTTAATTAACAACAATTCATGTCTTCATGTATAATTTATTTTTATCTTTTCCTACTTCTAGTACCTCTGGCTACAAGCACAAACAAGTACGTAAAGAAAGGAGATAAACTCACTCGGCCATCCTTGCTACACTTCTTTACTCGTAAAGGTCCTTTGAATATGGATCCTCCCAAACTTCATTGCCTAAACGAAAAAAAAAACCCAAAATGAGTATTTCTTGAAAACTCTACTTGAACTTTCTAATTCTATTTTAGTATTTGCATTAAAATTCGGATAGGAGGAAACACACACCATGGCCATAACTATTTTGTAACATAGTGTTGCTTCCATAACAATTATTTTGTTTAGGAAACACACATCATCATTATGTTAAGTTACATGACAAGTTAAACAAATATAGGTAAGATTTTACCTAAGAGTATTTTTTAGTGGAATGAATATGGTAGATGAATGTGGTATTATGTGATTAGTAAGGAAAGATAGATGGTTTATATGTAGTGAAGAATTTTGGGAAAGATTGAATGGAAGAGAGTTTTTATAGAGAGAATTTATGGAGAGAGAAGTTGTGGAGAAATTTTGAGAGAGTTTGTTATGTAAAATGAAGGTGTGAAAGAATGAAAGAGGGAGTGGGTATTTATAGGAAAAGTTGGAGGGAAATTGTTGTAATAAAATAAATTGAAAAAGAAAGAGAAATTGAGATAGAGAGAGAGAGAGAGAGAGAAGAGGGGGAGGGCTAGCGGTTCCAAGAGAGAGAGAGGGAGAGAGTTTTGATTAAATTTTGTATTTTTATAAAAAAAAAAGTAATAATGTGTAAGATGTGATGTGAATAAAGTTATATTGAAAATGAAAAAGTGTCAGAAATAGGTGTATAGTTAGTGAGAAATAGGTAGTGAAATAGTAATGAATGGTAGAAATAGTACTATGACTAGTAGACTAGATAAATAAAATACCAATAGTAATAAAAGTACGCGTAAACAAGCTATATCTGATATTTTTAGTTACAGAAAAATTATGAAACTGATTTTTTTTATTTCCTATATTATTATGAGTCTAACGGTATAAATGGGAATATTTTTACCGTCCGGTGTTCCTAGGCACGGTTTTCAAAAACCGATTCTGTTTGGATTCGAAAGACATTGGAAATAGGTGAATCTGATATTTTTATACTACCTTATATTATTACGAACTATTATAAGCGATTAACTCAATTCTGTTATCTAGGGTTTGAGAACGTGGGATTGCTGAAGTTGAAACTGCTAAGTTGTATTAATCTTTGTTGACTTTTGAAACCTAATTTGATTAGGGTTAGGGTTTAATCCAATTTCACCCTAGAAATTGAGGGGTTTACATCAGGGAACAGATAGATGAATCGTCTCACGGCCAGGTTTTGGGTTGAACAATTATTGAATTTTCTATTTTTGTTTTTGAAGATTCTCTTTTTCTTAAGACTATGAAATCCCGTGTTTGATCTTGTTTAGGGTTCGATTTTAACTTAGGTCCGCTTTTAGGGTTTCGATTCGGTATTTTAATTCATGAAATATTTTCTAGGAATTGTGAAAAATTCGAGGGTTTACATACATGGATGCAACTCGCGAAAATATCTCGATGTCCATAGACTACTTTGCTTTGCTGCATTGAAATAACCATAGAACTTTCTCGTTTGGGTTTGTATTATGCTCTTTTAACTAATTCCTTACATTCCTTACATTCCTTATTTTGCCTTCAAGTTAAAGTTGCTAGCAACATGCCTGATATACCACCATTGTAAACCCCGTAAATTCTCAGTAGCTAGGAAACCCCGGGAATTGGAAGCGAAACCCTAATCCGATCAGATTGAGTTAGTAAGTGGAGCCTAGGAACCCTAAATCCGGCTTTCCTTCGGTTTCATAGTAAAATAAATATTATGAAGTAAATGAATTTGAATTGTTGTTCCAAAGTACATCTCAAACCTTTAAAAGTTTTAAATTCGGGAATTTTTCAATTCCGGGCCTTCCCGAGCCCAATTACGGAAAAGCATGCCCCGGGCCACGGAGTCAGAAAAATATTCCGGAATATTTATTAGAACCGTAATTTTATAAGGATTCCAAAAATATCAATTTCATAATTTTCCAAGCTATAAAGATTACAGTTATAGCTTTTCCCGTGTTTTCGGAACAACCGGTAAAGTAGATGTCTTGTCTACTATTCACAAGTACAACCTACACTACACACTACCCATACCCTATTCTTACAACCTTACAACTACTCATTTCATTTTCTTTTCCAAAAAATTTGTCTCTTAAATAATTATTACATTTATTACAATTTCATTACTAAATTACAAAAAATCAATTTTTACACACACACACACACCCCATGCATGATGGCCGGCGCACCCCCCCCCCCCCCCCCCTTGTTTCCTCTCATTGTAATTATTTTTTGCTATATTTTTACTAACTAAACCCTAAATCACTTGTATATATACTTATTTTTCTCTCTCTCTCTTCATTTCTTCTCATTTCAAAATTGAAAAAAAAGAAACCTCTCTTCCTTCCCTTCCCATTTGTGCCAGCACCGCCCTCCCTCTCCCTCTTGCACTTTCAACTCAAAGCTCCTTCATTTCTACCTTAGATACTCCCTTGGTATGTTGATTCAAGCCTTGTTTTCCTAGTTCTTGTAATGGCAAGACCATATCTTGTGTATTTCCTCATTAAAACCCATGATGCTCATGCTAGGGACATGGAAATGCATGAACAAGAATGTCAAGCCATCATAAGACATGGATCTAGTGTTTAGATGTGTTTTGTTAAGATTTCATAATGTTCATGCATATAAAGTAGTGATCTTGTATTTATAATTGTTGTTCATGCCATGAGATCCATGTTATGTACATCATATGTAGTAGATCTAAGGTTTAGACATTCACCACTTTATGTACATGCATGATCATAGGTTCATTTTTGTTTATGTGCCTTGTTGATCATAAAAATGAAGTCTTGTTCATGTATAGAGATGTTAGATAGTATATCTCCACATATAGATGGCAAGAACCTTGAAAAAAGGACTTTGTTAGATATGGAAAGTTGAAAATTCGGATGAAATGGAAACCCTACCCTAAAGACCTCCAAAATCAATTTTAAACTTATATTTCATAAGAAAAATGAAGGGTATGTGTAATAGACATGTTGAAGGAGTTTTTTTTCATGAGTTTAGATGAGTTAGGCATAATAAAAAAAGAAAAACAAGAGGTGAAGTTAGAATGAAAAGTGTTGACTTTAATTGTGCAGTCAAATTCGTAACTTTGTGTAATGCCTAAACAAACACTTAGTATTTAAGTCTAAAATGAATGTTTTATAAGTTAAATGAAGTCTTTAGATAATGTATACATTGAAGCCCCAATTTTTAATGCATTAGACTAGATTTCCCTTAAGAAAAATGTAAGAAAAGAAAATTTGGAAAATTCGGATTTTTACAAATAGCTTAATTGAAAACATGTTTACCAAATGAAAAATATAAATTTTTGTGCATGAATGGAGGCCATGACTATTATAGACTTTGAGAACCTATTTTTTTAAATAATAAGTAGATTACAAGATTAAAAACCAAAGAAACCTAAGGAGTATAATGTGGGAAAATAACTTCTTAGAATTAGTTTATATGAAACTTTCCCCAACACTTAGGAGTTCCTAAAAGTTTATTACTACAAAAAATCATCATGACCATGCACATATTGAGTTCATTACATAGCATACACATTAGTAATTCATTCCCATATCATTCATGCATGAATCATCCTCTAGGAATACTTTTTCAAAGGCAAAGCAAATTTTCGAGATTGGTCAATTACGGGCAGAACTGATCCCACTGTTACGTGACCCTATTATTTTCAAAACTTGGATTTAATACTTGATTAGATAGATCTTTCGAAGTAGATGAAGATCGATATAAAGTTTCGAAATTCCGAGTTAAATGACCAAGTTATGGCCGTTTTAAGTCGGAACTTCCAAAAAAGCGAGAAATCGAATTCAACTAGTCTAGATTATATTAGTTTGATTTAATTACATGGTGAGAATCTCATTAGGATTATTCTTGATTGGTAGGTGATTCAGCAGGACGACACTCTACCTCCCGATTATTATTATTAAGAAGTTTGGTGTCCCATGGCCGAGTGAGTTACTTCCACTCTCAATTAATGCTTTGAATGTAATGTAGTCACTAGTGATATAGGCAAAGATAAAGGAACTGTACAAGCATGATGGGGTATGTGGAATTATTTATGTTGTTGATGGTTGATATGTGAAATGGAGCTTAAGGATATCGAAACCGGGTGCTAATATTGACGTGTTTACTAGAATCTTATGATGAATATCTGCGAATACTTGTTGGTCACTTAAAAGAATTGAATTAATAACTATTCGACTCCGACTATAAATTGAGTTCATACATGTCACAATGGGGATTGGAGCATTTGCATTGGTTGGTTTTTCGTGACCCATAAAATGAATGTGAGGTTAATCGTGATCCATAAAACGAATGTGAGGTTAATCGTGATCCATAAAACGAGCTTTAATCAGTTGACCGTGAGCTTAAACGGCGTCGTACCGCAGGATTCGTTAATCTGCTAACCCGGATGGAGGGCGCAAGTCCATCCACATATGATTTCCGGTTGGTCATATGTTTGTTGATCACATTTGTATGGTGCATACACTTGCTTGAATAATCACTTGCTTGAACGATTGTATTTAATTGTGTTATGGAAGTATTACTCACTAAGCTAGTTAGCTTACGCCCTTATAGTTTCTATCTTTTGCAGCATGAGTTTATATGGCTTAGGCCAAGACAAGCCACAGCGCAGGTACCGGAGATAGGAGTTTCCTATAGAAGTTTGATTCATCTCTTTTTGTATAGACTTCCATTGGAAACTAAGGACTCTGGATGACTGTAATAGACTGTTATTATTTTGCGGGGAATGCCCCTTACATTTTGTAACTTAAACATTATGCGTTTGACTTATTATCTATGGCTCGTGCATGCCTCATTAAACTGTTTAACTCCATTTGTCGAAGTATTATTGTCGTAAAGGAACGCTTTACATCTACTTAAGACTCCGAAGGCCCCGGGTAGGGAACTCGAGAGTCTTACTTAGTATGTGGCGGGCTGTTACGTTTAGGATACCCTACGGGGCGTGACAACCATCAAGGCCAACTTCTAGGCCACACGGCATTCTCACCTTCAACTATACTCTTAATACTGGCATGCCGGTTAGATATCAAGTAAATGTTTGAATGATCCCTGATGATGTGTTCCAGCAATTGTGTAAGGAACTAACTCCATGTGTCCTATTTCTCTTTATCGACAAGAGCATATGTTAGTGGAACGATATGATTTGCCCCATCTACTGCCTCTGAGTCTCCACTTGCAACCTCTATTATGGATATCAATACATTTAACTGCATATTACCTTGGGACCGAGTCCACTGCCTTAAATTGTAATGATTCGATATTGCCATATTTTAATTGCTCATATGAGATGATATTTAATCTTAAACTGTATCCCAACCTTGAATTCATCGCTGAAACTCAAATTTCTAGCACTCATTTCCTACTCATCATCAAATGCAACATAACCATTACCAACATCAACTAGTAAAAAAAGGTGCTAGCACTGAGCTCGCTACTGCATCAATGCCTATGGGAGCCATGAAAAGATGCCAGTCATTTATATTACATTGTACCCCAATAGTAGGATCTTAGGAAAAATCTTCCACATTATCATTTTCATCATCATCATAGTCGTCACTGGATTCACTTGCCAAGGAGTATTGCATCACATTAGTATTGTGACCACATATCCAATTAGGTGCACCAATTTCAAACTTATCCATTTACACATGTGTGCTACCTATTGTCTGAATTGGAGTAGAGTTTGAGTCTAAAACCCTTGGCTATCAATATTTCCATCAATACCCATTTCCCCTGCAACTGCTTGTAACAATTCGTTCTCAAATATCTGTACATATACAGGCACTGACCCTTCAGTGTACACCAATATCTCCTGTGCATCATCATCATCAATCATTGAATAGCATCATGGCGTAGCATCCTATCTTCAATAGCTATCTTATAATACAACTCAACCCGATCTGTAGACCTATTTACTTTAAGTCTATTGCAAATGATGCCAAGTATTTGCTCATATGTTAAGTTTCTAATAACACTTACCACAACAACTGGCCGATTATCATAACCAAAGCCATCATTCCCCTTCACAATATTGCCATAAGCGTACAGTACAAACTTGGCCTTATACATTTCTTCATCTACCCTGCCATCTCATAAAACATTAGATGAATGCATGAAATTCACATAATGACTTATTTATTACACTCTCCTAATATTTAAACATGTTTACTAATGCTACTATATCCACCCCAGTCTTATAATAGTATATGATCAATGTGTATGATGTATAACGATATGTGATTTCATAATTTGGTTCCTAAATTCAAAAACTATAATCATAATTACATCAGACACTGTTTACAAGGCGACATCAACAGCATATACAGTTAACATACAAATCACATTACCACTTGACAATACAACTCATTACAATGTGCTTCGCCATTTGTCAAAAAAAAAAAAAGAAGGAAAAATCGAATAACATATACAATACTCAATATTAAAAAATGTAACATCATTAACTGTGAAAATTTAGGTGAAAAATCTAGTGCACTTACTTATTGAGTTCGGCACAATTTTGTGGAATTTTCGCATGAATTTCTTTACTTTTTCATGATTTGATTACTTTCGCTATGCCTGATGATCGATCCTATTCAAAATAAAGCCATAATTTTGTCAAAATCAGTTTGAAATGATGGTTAGGGTTTCGGAATTCGGGGTTTTCGGGGATTTGGGTTTCTAGGTTTTGTTTGAAATGACGAAGAAGATGGTAGGCGAATATAATACCGCCAACTCATCTCTTGAAGAGACGAGGTCAATTTTCTTAAAATTGGGATTATTTTGATCTTAGTGACATTTTTTAATATTTTTAAAGTTTATTATTATTTTTCGTTTCCTGTGACTAATGCTCCTTCTTAAAATACATTTTGACAGTATAATAGACAAAAATACCATATTTGAAGGAGAGTGTTATCATAGAACCACGGGGTTTTGTATGGAAATAAGGCTTTTTTTTTTAATAATTATGGAAACATGGTAGATTGGAAAAAATATTCTAAATATAAAGATCAAAGGCAAATGTACAAAAAGGGCGCATATGCACTCTTTGTTTTGTGAAGAAGGCGCATGTGACACATATATCCTCCTTGCAAGACTCACCTACAGTGCAGGTGTTTACTAATAAGTCTCCTAAAAACATATCAATATCTAAAGTTGTTACAATGTAGTACATCCAAAGTTATAATTCAACCTTGTACCCAACCAATATATTATTCAACTAACAAATTCCCAATTCATTCAACAATTACTCTACAAAATAGTAGTCAATTGCAATCAAATATACAATGATATTGATAACAACAAGTTTGAATTTGTCTCTACAATAAGTTTCAAATAATTACAAGATGAACAAATCATTCTTTGTGTTTCTTCTCTCTTCTCTTAAAGACAGCCCGAGCAAAGAGCACGAAAGCTAAAGTCTTTTGCCTTAGCTACTCCTAATGCGCTTCTTCCATACCACCATTGTCACATGCCCACAAGGTACCATAATAGCAATGGTACGTCATGTAACTAAATGAGGCCTTCAAGAGATTACTTTAGTATATGATTAACATTCCTTATGGCATGGACATGTAGGTCCCACTTTTATATCAAGAAGGGGGGTTGAATTGATTATAATCAAATTTTGAAATTTTAAACCTTTCAAATCAAAATCCCCTTTTAATTAAATAATTGAGAACAAGATTAGCAATTAAAATGAAATTGAATATGCAGAAATTAAAGAGAGTAGGGAAAAGAAAATCAGGCAGCAATGTATAGTGGTTCTGCCTTATGCGTCGTCCACTCTTCCAGCTCCATACTGGGGACCCAGTTGTCTTTATTGGTTGTGTTTCACTATCAAAACAAATTGAGAGTACAAATAAGCCTCTTTGAGGTAAAATTCACTGCTGAATCTCTCTAGCTTCTACACTAAGCTAATCACTCAACTACAATGATTTACCACTCTCAATAGATTGTTTAAAAAGAATAGAAGGAAATGATGACAATGATAATCCTCTACAAATTATATCAATGGAATGCAATAGAGATTATGAGATTTGTAGCTTTTGTTTTTCATGAGTAATAATTAAAATAGTATCTCTTCTCTCATGTGTTGTTTTTTTTTTTTTGTTATTATATTGAGTCTTTTTCACTTGCTACTTTGTTCTTCAACATCTAGATGGCAAGAAAATTGAGATGTCTTTTTTTATCTGAATTAAAAATTTAAACTTGATATCTTGGATAATCATTCGTGATCTTCTCTTGATATTATCTTGATCTTCGAGATATCTTACCCTTGATATTATCTTGATGTTGCCAATATCTTCTTGTTGATATATGTTGTGATTTTAAATTCAAAAATCTAGATGAACTTAATAAAAAATCCTTCTAAATCTCGTGGTGTTCAAAAATTTGTTGGATAATGTTTGTTGTGATATCCCTTAATTTGGAGTCCAATACATGTCTAAGGTTCCTATACAAAATAATTACTAAAATACTACTTAGATGAAATTAATTACCTATTTTCAGTTGCAATATCACATTTAACAAACAGATATTCAATTTTACATAAAATCATGTGAAATAATCGCGATTTAATGTTTGAGTACCGTCGCAATATCGCGATTGTGTTTCTACATATATCGTGGTTAATAATCACGATATTTCTTCTTACATTTAAACATTTATTGCGTCTTATAATCACGATATGCACCTGTATATCACTTTTTACAAACGCGATATACATGCATTTACTATTCATGCTATATCATGTGATAAAAACGCGATTTTGGTGTGGTAAATTGGTAATTATTTTCATTTTGACCTTATTTAAGGAATTAATTTCAATCAGTCCTAAACAAGAAATTAATTCCTTAATTTGTGAAGAATTATCTTGTTATAACAACCTTATCTTTATCTTGAATAATATCTACACTCATAACAACTTATCCTTATCTTCTTCAATCGTATATCCAAGAGAAAATATTGAATAGATTCGATAAATTTGTTGGAAAAATATCTCGCGTACCAACAACAAAAAGATTTGTGAAAACAATTTGATTTAAAATAAATCCTTGAGAAAAACATAATGTGATGTAATCCCCATGATATTAAATCTATCTTTAGTGAAACACATCAAGTGTATTACTCAAATATACTTGACAAGTGGAGCTAAGTCTTGAAAGATGATAAAAATCCAATTTTGAAAAACTTTATTCTGGAAAATTTTGCGTAACACTTAAAGATTCTGAAATAGCTTCTGAGAACATACTGTGTATAAACCTTGAAGGTTCTAAAACATCTTCTATCAAGCTTATGTTTCTCTTGTTGAAAGTTCTAACATAACTTCTAACACTTTATACAACCTTCTCTCAAAACTTCTGAAAATGCTTTTGACTTTTCAATCTCTATTCAATCTTTACTTTCAAAGGTTCTGAACTAAGTTTTATCATATCATACTTATTGAAAATTCTCATTAACACAGTTCTAAAACACCTTTGCCTGATTCTAAAACCATTTTACAACTTTTTATTTTATTTAAAAACCTGTACTTCGTGAGAAAACTCATTAGAAATTTTAATCCCATTTTGTTATCATCAAAACAATATTTAAAGAACTGAAATAATAAAAAATACCTTTTTAATCATAAATCATATCACATAAACATATTAATCATCATTCGAAGATGCATTCACCAAATCAGCTTAGAAATATTTATATGTATTATCTTTTTATCTTTAATTCTCCGCTTTTTTGTTATCATCAAGAAATGAAAGCTCTCCCTAAGATGATGCATAAAAACAAAACTAAATAGAACACAATCGAATGAGCAAAGGAAAAAAATTTACAAAGTAGGAAAAAAATAAGTCTTGTAAAGTTTTCAAAAGAACAGAAACATCGAGAGTCTAATCTTTCCTTTGCTAAGGGGATTTTAGGGCTGATTTAGGAACAAAATTAGCTATTAGAGAAGATGGTTTGTGAGGAGGAGAATCCAAATCAATAATATGAGGTCCCTTTCGAACATACTGGAAAGTTTGTTGATGGAAACATTTGTATTTCTCCTTGTAAATTCTTGGCGACATTGATGCTTTAATCAGTCTTTCAATCTAAATTTTCAAACCAAGATGTAAGCAAGTCGCCAATTTTCTTGATTTGTGTAACCAGCCTATCAAAGTTGGTAGCATTGTGATTCAAATCCAACTGGACCCATTACTGAATTCATTATATAAAATCCTATAATTCTAATTTCTGTAAGAATTTTTCCAGATTCTCTTTTCACTTGTTTACACAACTCATTGATCTTCTTCTTGTCTTGTTCTTTGAAAGAATTGAATTCTTCCCTCGTGATGTAAACCTAAGTATATCTTGAAAATCATCAACAAAACAAATCCATATTTATTTCCACCCATGTTTAAAACTCTTGTAGATCCAAACAAATCAAGATACAGCAATTCAAGAGGTCTTTTGGATGATATTTCATTTTTGCTTAAACCATTTTATTCTTTAGATATGTATCACATTTCACATCTTGTCTAATATTAATTATAGGCAATCCTTTTATAATATTCTTTTTAGACAATTTTCTAATTGATTGAAATTAACATGTCCTAAACGTCTATGCCAAGTGAAAAATATGGTCATTCATAGATAGCAAACAACAAGCATCTGCAACTTTAGCAGGTTTTATAAGATATATATTTTTCTTTCTAAACCCTTCAAATAATTTTACATTATCTTTGTTAAAAGCATAGCATTTATCTTATTCAAAAACCATTTTATATCCTTTTATCGCAAAGCTGACTAATACTTAATAAATTATGTTTCAAACCCTTCATAAGATGAATATTTTCTATAATGTAAGGAGTTATACTAATATCACTAGTTGCAACAATTTTACCTCTACTGTCATTTCTAATTTTACATATCCTTTTTCTTCCCATTTTATGCTATTGAACAATGAAGCATCTCCAATCATATGTTTGGAACATCCACTATCCAAATACCATGTTCCTTTGATTTTAGGTTCATGTTCCCACACAAATAAAATAGGATTAAACCTTTTTAGTGGACCCAAACTTGTTTAGGTTTAGACAGTTATAACAGGATTGTAAGGTTGTCAAGATAAGAAATTTTGCATACATATATAAGATCTTTACATCATCAAAATGCTTGCAATTGCCTTGGGATCAAACCTAGCAAAGTTTACAACCTTAAGGAAATAATATAAACTATTCTATATATGGAGCTATCTTCACTCCACTAAAGCCCTGGAATATCCCATCAAGATCTACTACGTCTGCCCACACAAGCTTGGATCCACTTTAGAGATCCTAAAAACATATAAAATCTATTGGAGTGTTGTGGATGTTTTGATTTCTTCAAGAGATGATTTTGATGATAACAAAAAGAGTTAAATAATTCTTAAATAATTTGTTTAAGTGTGCAGCATTGGATATTAACAATATAAAATTATCTCAGAAAGTTTATCAGAAGAATGGAAGTTTTTAGTTAAGCATATTAAGAATACTCAGAAGCTTAAACATAGAGATATTAACTCATCAGAATGTTACTCACAAAGTTTCAATAAGACCTGCAATATTGTTTTGGTCATCAGAAGGAAGGTCAGAAGGTTTATGAACTATATGAAAATTGAGTGTTTTCCAAATCAAATTTAGATTTTGAAGACCTAGTCCAATATTGATGTAATTTGGGTATTATGCTCAATGTGTTCTACAAAGTCGGATTAAAATCCATAGGGATTATAATTAGAATTTAAACTCTCTGAAGAACACGAATACATTAGTGGAGAAAAACAAAGATCAAACTGAACGAAGCTCAAACTGTTTTTTTAAATTATAAAAAGCGAATTATTTTTGAGGAGAAAGTTAGTATGCATAATATGAAGTAATTACAAAATCAGAATTTTGTGGAATGTGTTCGAATTTTTTACGCAAAAAACATGGAACTTGACAGATGATGAACAGTGACAGACGTTGCAGTAGGTTCAACAAAGGATAAATTCAAGTTCGATTTTTCTGTTTTAAGATAAGCGTACAAGTTGTTGGTTATTTGATTTATCTCTGAAGCTGAATTTCGAAATAATCTCAAGAATTCAAAATTCAAGTGAAGGATAAATGCAAGCTGATATTTTGGATAAGACAAGCATGATACACACGAAAATCTGGGCAAGTTAATCCGTTTGTTCTTCTAGCCGTTGCACAAGTAGAATAAAAAGAAAAAGAACAAGACAGAAGGTACAATTAACAACAATGTGAATATCAGATCTCTACAGTGCGAAAGTCCCATCAGAAAAACTGTCATATTTACATTGTTACTATTCATTGAGCAGATAATTCGAGGAAATTCAATTTTTCATTCCTCTTGATTTGATTTATTTTATAAGTTGAGAGTTACAAGTAGGCTTAGTTGATTGATTGTTTGAGAGAATCAAGCTAAGTGAATTGTAGCCAAAGGATTGGCAAGAACGTCTTGTAACTTTTTACTTGATTGGATAGTGGAACATAGCCGGTGAGGAGAACCGAGACCCTGGCTTAGAGCTGGAAGAGAGGATTGACGCTCGAGGCAGAACCTCTATATATCGCTTTGCACTCTCTACTCCTTATCTCTCTTTAATTTCGTAATTTATTATTGATGTTATATATGTGTGATATATGCTCAGAAGGTTAATCAGAGAGTAAATCATTCATATTTTTCTTACTCAGAGAGTTAAGTAGAAGGTTTCTAAGTGGGAAAGTCTTGATTCACTTTTGATTCGAATTTTCGCTTAAAGCTTTTATTTGTTAAGATTATTGTCTTGAGAAAGTTTTAAAGCCATTTTAATTGAATAACCAAGTGGTGTGAAATTTGTTTTAAATTTTGAAAAGTAAATTTTATAACCAATTCACCCCCTCTTGGTTATCTTTTTGGGACCAACAGGACGTGAGTTATTTCTATATAAGAATCGTTGACTGTGTAAAAATAGAACGTAATTGTTTCTATATTGGAGTCATTGACTGTGTAAAAATGGTAGCCTTTTTATAGGGAGTAATTATAAGAAGACTGTATGGTATTTTCCTAGAATAGGATTCTTTTCTTCTTTCCCAAGAATATATGTACATATATTATTAGTTTCAATATGAGAGAAATATATATACTGAATTCATAAACCTAAAACATCGTTGTTAACATGGTATCAGAGTGGTGCAAAAATTAACCAAACTACTCTAGCATTCTTATTCCTTGAAACTTGTACTAAGCAAAAAAGGATCAGCAAGGATCTCTTGTTCCGACAACAACAGATAACACACCAATTATTATCCAACAAGACAATTTTGCCTTTCCCGCAAGTATCATTCTAGATGAGACTAATTATTCATTATGGCCTCAACTTATGGAGATGCGCATTGGAGCATGCAACAAGACTAGATATCTCACCATAGTAATAACAAAACTTGCACCTAGGGACCCGAATTTTGGGTCATGGGTTAGCGAAAATCAAAGGGTGAAAAATTAGCTTATTAACTCAATGAGTCCATCGCTAATGCAATGATTTATTCATCTCCCTCCAACAAAGAAATATAGGAGGCTGCATCAAAAACTTTTTATGATGGTGTTGATTCTGTATAAATTAAGTTTTGATGATAACAAAATACTTATAAAAGCTAATTATTTTACTTAGTGTGCAAATTTAATATAATATAAGTTCTTAACATAACATTTCACAGAACTTTACTTAACTCAAGTTAAGCGAATGGATGAGTTGGATACTTTGAGTTTTAAGTTTTTCAGAAACTTAACAAGACATGCATAAGCACTTTTATAAGGAACTATGTCTTCAAAGGATATTTTCAAAGAACAAAAGGTTATAACTAGAAACACAGAAGATTTTACAGAAGGTTGTTTAAAGAACAAAAGACTATACATAAAGTTTTACAGAAGGTTCCTGTAACCTTTGAACAACAAAAGATTCTACGGAAAATTACTGTAGCTTATTTTAATTTGGTCAAATTCACATCAAATTGGTAAATATATTTTGAAGGCCTAACTTCGAGGAAATGAATATATTTGGGTAATATATTCATATGTTCCACTTAAGCCGGTTAACATCCAAAGGGGATTTAAAGTTTATTTCAATGTTTTTTCTCTCATCAACAACAAAATCTCAAGAACAATATCAGATTTTGTTTAAACAAGTTACATGAGATTCTCTTTCAAGACAAGTGGATTATCAATATCTACAAGACAAAGACAAGTCTATTTCTTATCTACTTTTATGGGATTCTATCTAGAGTTCATTGGACAAATGTTATCTAGAAGATAAAGAAGAAAAGATTATGAAGACTTTTGATTTTCAAATTTCAAATCAAGAGAAAAATATCACCATAGTACCCAGGAACAAATCTTCATATGATGTATCTATCTTTATCATATAGAGGATATCACGTAAGACTTTTGAATTCGTAACAGATCAACAAAATTTGAGTTTGTATAAGGATATCATGCAGTAACGTTCAAGATTTGAAATACAAATGAAGAGATAAGGATTGGAAGATTCTACCCAAGATATTTGGAACGATGTATAACAAAGATTTTTCAGAGCTTATCTATAACCGTTGAACGTTGAAGAAGAGAATTTTTGTTTCTTATTACGAAGATAGAGAAAATTACTGATATATAAAAACTTATTTGCACATTGCTCCTTTTGCCTTTTAAGAAACGAGAGATCAACCCAGACTATAATTGTTCTTCTGTTGTTAATCCTAATAAAAAATTACCATATTCACTTCTAATACTTGCTTTTATTCTCATGCTATTTTGGAAAGAAAAAGAGAGAGAACCACAGCTTCTTGAATTTTTTTATGAACTGATTTGTGCATAAATTTCTTACTGCAATCTTTTGCGTTTTAAATAATTTATTGTAAAAGAAGGAACGTGTTGTTGCCTTCTAAGTTCTTGATTACAAGATTAGACTCTGTAATATATATTGTTAGCTATAAGAAAGCTATGAGAATCAAGCAGAGGGATTGTACAATCTTTTAATTTGATTTGATTGGATTTAGTGGAACAAACCCGTATGGATAACGGGTCCCCGGCTCGAAGTTGGAAAAGTGGACTGACGTACAAGACGGAACCACTATACATCGCTGTCTGATTCTCTTTCTCTAATATTTTAAATTCCTGCAATTATTTATAGTATTTACTTAATTGTTTAACTTGTCCTCACATTTTTACAAAGGGAATTCAATTTTTTTTAAAAGGCTTAAATTTCAAATTTGGATAATAATCAATTCAATCTCCCTTCATTATTTAATTGAGACCAATAGATGGATTTGATGAGGCTCGCCTTTTTTAATTAAATAAAAAATTTTCATCTACCAGACAAGATGGTAGACGATTATCTACATATTACAATGAACTTGTTGCTATTTTTCAGGAAATTAATCATAGGTCAATTTCTCAAGAAGGAACTATTAAAGGAGTAGTCTAGTTACATCCGACAATGGCTAGACTTCGAGTTCATATTTTCCTAAGCGGACTTTATTCTAAATTTGATCGGTTAGGTAAGAAATTTTACATAAAGATCCAAAACTGAATTTGGAAAGCATGCATATGTAAGGAGGGAGTATCAACAAAGACAAACGATGGGAGGCTCTCGCTTAATTTCTAAACACTCAGCTATGATGGCAACTAAAACCCGACAAGGATCATCATCTGGTCCTCGCAAGAATCGCAGAAATCAATCTAGTGGAATGTTTAACAATCTTATGTGTAATCATTGTGGTGAATCAGGTCACTCGAAGCAACGCTATTATAAGATCATTGGTTATCCTAAATGGTGGGATTTAAAAAAAAAAAAAAAACCATGAAAGAAGGCTGTTGGAAAGGCAATGGTGACATCTGCAAATGAAGCGGAATACAATGATGAGGCAAAATCATTTCCCATGGCAAATATTGCTCATTCGGGTATTGTGGGTAAGGATAATGCTCTCTTTGTAATTTCTATGAATAGCACATGGATTATTGATACAGGTGCATCTGATCATATGATTGGAGACTCTAGTCAATCATAGTTATTCGTCCTTCTCATCAGTCAATTATTTCAATGGCTAATGGTACTAATGTCCTATTGTTGGGCAAGGACCTATCACCTCGTCTAATACTCTTACACTGAATTTTATTTTATTTGTGCTATCTCTTGAAAATAATCTATTATCGCCCGGATAAATTACTTCTACCGTTAATTGTATTATAACTTTTTGGCCTTCATTCTGTGTTTTTCAGGATATTTTGACCAAGAGGACTTTTGGTTATGGTGTTAAACAAGGAAAATTGTATTACTTGGGGTTGACAACGAATGGAGGACAAAAGTTTGGCCAAGCACATCATACTAGTAGTCAAGAACACAACAAAACAACCACTTGGCTATGGCACAAGCAATTAGGTCATCTTTCTTTTAGATATCTTAGGAAATTACAACCTCATCTTTTTTGAACTTAAGTAATTCAGATTTTCACTGTGATGTTTGTGAATTGGAAAAGAGCCATCATGTCCCTTATTTGTCTGGTTTAAATAAAAGTTTTAAGCCATTTGAAGTTATACATTCAGATGTATGGGGACCTACAAAAATTCCTCTTATCTAAAGCTAGATATTTTGTTACGTTTATTGATGAATGCACATGTATGACTTGGATATCATTGCTTCGCAAAAAAGGTGATGTTTGTAAAGCTTTTCAAGAATTTTGTAACATGGTGAGCACCCAGTATCGGAAAAAAATACGGGTTTAGCAAACGGATAATTCTATGGAGTTTATGGATGCCTCTCTTGGGAATTTTTTGAGCCAGCATGGAATTTGCCATCAGACCTCTTGTACCTATATTTCGTAACAAAATGGCTTAATGGAAAGAAAGAATAACAGATACTAGAAGTAGTTCATGCTTCTCTCTTTGGGATGAACATGCCACGATTTTATTAGGGCAAGATCGTAAAATCTGCTATCTATCTCATTCATTGCTCCCCATCTCGAGTTTTAGGTTTTTGGACTCCTCTATAGAAAGTGCAATCTTTACTTTCAATTCCTCACCTTCTAAACCTTGAACCTTGGGTTTTTGGGTGCACAGTGTATGCTTATAGCCCTAAACCCTTGAGAACTAAACTGATCCATGTGCGAAAAAGTGTATTTTGGGTTATTCAGATTTTCAAAAAGGGTACAAGTGTTATGATCCTTAAACTCACAAGTTGTACATAGCCTTAGATGTTTCTTTCAGAGAATCGAAACCTTTTTATTCAAGGGGACTGTCCACATATTCCCTTCAAGGGGAGAATGATGGAGGAGGGAACATGTTGCAAGGCATGAAAAAAAATATAGAAGAATACATAGAGTTGGATGAAGAAGTCAACTTCTTAGAATTGGAAGAAATCAGTTGTCAAGGGCCGAATGGAAGTAATAATGAGGACAACAACTACAACAGAGAAGAACAACCCGATAGTATAAATCTTCCTACTTTAACACCATTAACCAAAGAGTCTATTTAGAATATCCAAAATGATGATTCTCAGGTAACCTCAAGTCTAATATCTGATGATTCTACTAATGAGTTTCTTGTTCTTCTTGAAAATTCAGTTCCAAAGTACCACAAAGATTGAATAAAGGTGCTCCAAAGAAGCAATATGAACATGATCTCAAAGCCAATGTCAAATATCCTATCAATAATTATGTTTCGACACAAAAATTGCCTAAGATATATGCACTTACTATTAATCAATTATCCAGTGTGTCTATTCTTAGTAATGTGCACGAAGCTTTAGATGATCCGAGATGGACTAAGGCAATGAATGAAGTGATGGAAGCTTTGCAAAAGAACTCTACTTGGGAACTCACTTCACTTCCTAAAGGAAAGAAAGCAATCAGATGTAGATGGTATATACAGTGAACCTCAAGGCTAATGGGAGCATTGATAGGTATAAAGCGAGGCTAGTCGTAAAGGATTATACACAAAAATATGGGGTAGACTATCAAGAGACCTTTGCACCAATAGCTAAACTAGATAAATTCACATTCTTATCTCCATAGCAACAAGTTGAGAATGGCCTCTAAAACAATTAGATGTTAAGAGTGCCTTCCTTATTGGGGAGCTAAAGGAGGAGGTACTCATGGAGTTGCTATTGTCACGCCCCATAGGATACTGTAAGCCCCGAGAAAATTTCAGTAAATAATTCCAAGATGAACTTCGAAAATAAACCCTAAAAATCACTTCAAATTAAAATCGAACTTTAACTAGTCCTAAATCACGAACGAATCCAAAAATTTCTTAATCTTAAGAAAATGAGATTTCTTAAAAACAAAATAAGAACTCAAACATACTTCAATTCCAAAACCACTACGTACGACAAATTCTATACTTAACTCCAACTTATAAAATCTGGTAATATAAAGCCCAAAAACAAATTATTAAAAAGTAAATAATGATTAACCTTTGGAAATAAAACTCAATTCAAAGAATTCCGAAAATGTCGAGAGATATTAAATACTTACAAAAATCAAATTTAAAATAAATTTCTCAAACCAAATATGTTGTATAAACATAAAATATCAATATCCAAATTGGCAAAGATCTAAACTAGAAAATCACCCGAAAACCCTAAGTGGAATACAGTAGTTTAAGTCCAGTAATCTAATGCCCTTAACCTTAGAGGCCGAGGTGTAGTTAAATGTGTAGAATAGCTTTAGTAATATAATTTCACTTAAAAATATCAGATTGGTAAATTTTTTACCTATTTCGAGCCGTTCGGATGCAGACTTCGAAAAGCGTGTCCCAGGGCTCGAGATGTCGAAAATATACCATTAGTACCGTTAGACTCGTCATTTCATAATATTTCCAAATATATCAGTTATATAATTTTTCGGGTTATAAAAGTTATAGTTATAACCTTTTTATCCGTATTTCATTACTATCGATAATTAATTAGTCTTTTGCACTATTTACTTTCATTTCATTACACAATTTTATTATTGTTATAAAGCCTTATATTTTTAGATAAATATTTTATATATTATAGAAATTTTTGTTTTTCTAAAATTTAGTTAGTTTGGACTTTTATGGGATCAAATTCTATTTAAGACCCGATACTAAAAATAAAATAAATTAATTTAATAATTAAAAAATATTATTATTTTCATAAAATAATTTTTTATAATTTTTGGGTTATAAAAATATCATTTATAGCCCATATTCGCGTATTTTGATCATATGTAACTTATTTGATAATTCACTAAAATAAATTAATTAATTATGTTATTTTAATTATGAAAAATCTGCTACAATATTTGGAATAAATTTTCTTTTTTATGTTATTTTATTTTATTAAGAAAGTACTCTTATAACCCATACTTTCGAGTACATCTTTCACATATCACTTCCTTTTCACTTCAATCTTTCTACACTTTGTCCCACACTTCATGGCAGATTTTTCCCTTCTTTTGGCTGCCATTGTCCTTTAATTTACTCTATTTTGACTAAAATAAATATATTCTACTCAGAAGCAACACATGCACATTTATTACACAATTCAATTTCAAGTCAAATTTCAAACAAACTCTCTCTCTCTCTCCTCTTAATTCACGTGCAGCACTCCTTATCTTGACTGCCCTTGTTTTATTTTTTTTCTTTTTCATTTAACACACTTCTCTCTCCATTTAATGCCTCTTAATTATTTCCTTTCATTTTCCTTTAAAACCCTCTCTTTTCCTCTCTTTTCCCTCTCTTTCTTCTTCATTTTATTCTTGTTCTTCCAAGAACACAAGCTGCCCCTACTCCATCTTTGAGCTCTCACACATATTTCTTCAAGATTTTTGAATAAAACTCTTGCCCAAAGCTTCCATAGGTGATATAGGTAAAGTATAATGAGAGTTTCATGCATCAAATGACATTCCATTAGCTTAAAAGCTAAGGATGATGATGCCAAAATGAAACACTCCACTTCTCTATGATTATTCTCTTGTATCATTCTTATTTTCTTGTTAAAAGTAGTTATATTTTATAGATATAACTTTTTGTAGCTTTGATTTTTGTTTATGCCTTAGATCTTGTTATTGAAGTTATTATTTTTGTTATTTCTTATGATTTATGCATATATTCACCATTCACATAACTATTATAGTGATTCATGCATTTATAACTAGATCTAGTTGTTTTAGGTTCATACATGCATTAGACTTTTGTTTTAAGCTCATTAACAACTTGTAGTAGCATGATAATAGTGGGAAAGTTTTAGAAAACTCAAGATCTATTTTATGTTCAACAAAAATCATTTTTGAAAATTCGGATGAAAATGGAACCATATTTAGAAAAGTTGTTTTTCAACTTCAAAATGTGTATTTTTCATTTAAAATGAAGGGCTTAGGGTATAGACAACATAAATGAATAATTTTGATGAGTAAAGTTTAGATCTATGAGTTTATAGTTTACTACCATGGGTTTCTTTTAATTTATATTCATATTAAGTGTAGATCTTGATTTTGAACTTAAACAAAAATGGTGAAATTCGTATTTTGGCAAGACCCCTATTTAAAAACCACTTTCCAAGTATCAAAATGAAATTTTTACTTGAGATAATGAAGGCTTAATGTATGTATATCATCAAGACTTCTTTTTACAAGAATCTAAGGAGATTTTCAAAAGTTATTTTCAAAATAAAAATCTCATTTTCGGATTTTGGCCAAGGCATATTTTAAAAACATGTTTTCCAACTCAAAAATGAAGTTTTTATTCAAGATATGAAAGACTCTTAAGATAGGATATGTAAGGAATGGATTCTCATAAGTTTAGATAGATTTTATCAAAAGATATGTCCAAAAATAAATTTGGTAAATTCGGATCTCAACCAAGACCAAATTTGAAAACCCATTTACCAACTCCAAAACTCATGTTTTATGTGAAGAATGAAGGGTATAGGTAATAGGTATCATGCAGTAGTGATTTTTACAAGTTGAAGGGAGTTTTGATAAGATTAATGTGTAAAACAAGAAGTAGAATCAAGATGAAAATTTTTGAGTTAGTAGTCAACTTGTAAAATTCGTAACTTTAGATGATGCCCATAAAACACTATTATCCAAGTTCAAAATAAAAGTTTTATGTATTAAATGTAGTCCTTAAGTAGTAGGTATAGTAAAGTCTTAAATTTCAATGCATTACACAAGTTTTTCCCAAATAAATCATTCAAAAAGTGGATTTCTAAAAATTCGGATTTTTGAGTAAATCCTATTTGAAAACATATTTGCAAAGTGTAAAATGCAAATTTTTATGAAAAAGTGAAGTCCTTAGTGGTTATGTATGGTTGAGCCTTAATTTTCTAAGTATCAAATGATTTTTACTTAAAGGAATCACTCAAAAACCAATTTTACAAAATTCGGATTTTGGAATCAACCCTACTTGAAAATATGTTTACAAAGTGCAAAATGGAAATTTTTATGTAGAAATGAAGGTCATAAATAATAGATATAATGAAGACTCAATTTTAACAAAGATAATTATATTTTCTTAGAAATAAATCCAAAACAAATGGAAATGATCAAAGTTAGAAAATTTGATTTTTCATAAGTAGTTGTTATTATGGTCTTGCAAAATAAAAAGTTATAAAATTTTCATGCATACATTAAGCTCATCTCATATCATTCATGTTAGGAAATAATTCATATTGCATGTTTAGCTAATCTATATAATAGGAACATTACAAACATTTGCAAAATTATTTTTTTCGGAATTGAAGTCTGCTACTATCCTAATATGATCTGACCTTTTCGAAGCTTCAAATTTTTCAAAACTTAAATATAATATTATAATTAGATAGATCTTTCGAAGTAGATAGAAATCGATATATAATTTGCGAAATTTCGAGTTAAAATGACCAAGTTATGGCCGTTTTAAGTTGGAATTCCCTCTTAGGACGAGAATTACGAATTTGATAGTTTGTATAAGATGGTTTGGATTAGTTAAGTGATGAAATACTTATTAGAGTATTTCTTCCTTTTTAGGTGACCCCGATATTGACGATTCCTTACCACGGGGTTACTTGTACTAGAAGACCGGTGATCCAATGGCTGAGTGAGTCTTCTTCTTATTTTGTTACATTGTTTGTGCTTGTAGCTAGTCGAGTTAGAAGTATAGGAACAAGATAAAAATCGATATGAATGGGGATGGGATATATGATGAGACTGAGATGAATGTATGCCAAAGAATACTAAAGCATATCGAAACCACGATTCGATTGGATAACTGCATTGTTCATATTATTTCTGTTATATGTACGATATTGGTTGGTTACTCTAAAGAATGTATGAATATTTTGACCTAAGAAAAAATTAAATTGGTTATACATCGCATCGGACATATTGCATTTGGTAGCATGATACTCCTACACAGGTCGATCGGTATGGTTCGATGATGACTCGTTTGGATAACGAGGCCGGTATCAGAGCTCATTTATGGGAACTAAGGCGCATCGGGGATGCATTCCATGTGTGAGCCTAGCCGAGTCGAGTGCTATGAGCCGAGGGCTTTGGGACTAGCAGTGGTCGTGTAGACTTCAATACCATCCCTAACCCAAGATACGGAAGGTGTAAATCCGTTCTGTGTGTGGGTTCCGGATACCCATACATAATTGTTTGCTCATGTGTTTGTTCATGCATAGCATATGGATGATTATAACTTGCTTTTTATGGTACAAAATCAAGAGAATTCTCACTAAGCTAGTGTAGCTTATATCATAATAGATGTTTAAATGAACAGGTTATCTCAAGAATGCAAAGTGGAGACCGAGATGGTTGGAGCCGAGAATGACTACGGGATTCCGACAAGGAATAAGAATGTTTGAAGTTATTAGTTAGGTTTTATGATTTGCCTTGTAATAGTTTTACGTAGTAGAATTTTTTTATGATTGTAATTGAAGTTTAATGATTTATATTTTGAAGAATAGTGAATTGAATTTCCTTTACATTGTTACTTAAGTTATATCAACATAAAATGTATCACTCCGATGAGTCTCCTCCATGTGTTAGACGCCTTGTGCATAGTATGAAAGCCTTCGCGTGACTTGGGTGGTCATTCTTTGGCTTTAATATTGTGTACGGCGGACTGCCACGTTTAGGGTACCTTTCGAGGCATGACAGATACCCTAAATGCAACAGTTCGCCACATACCATATAAGAATCACAAATTACCGCCTTAGTCATTCGGGAGTCTTGTATGGATGTAAGGCATCCCTTTATGATAATAGAATACTTGAACCGATGGAGTTAAAGAGTTTAATTTGGCATTCAATAGCATTAGAAAATAAATCAAAACACGCGTATAATTAGTTACAAAATCTAAGGGGCATTCCCTCGCAAAAGAATATCATTTAGAGGTCTTTTACAGTCATCCAGAGTCTCTTGGTTTCCTACGGAAGTCTAAACAAACTTGAATACAACTTCTAGAGGAAACGCCTAGCTTCTGTACCTGATTTGTAAGTTGCCTCGATCTAAGCCATATGAATCGGTGCTGCAATAAATAAAAACTATAGGGACGTAAGCTATACTAGCTTAGTGAGTGAGAACTTCCAAGATCACATTTATAACACATTATACAAACAAGTGATTAGCCAAATAAGTGATATGCATCAAACATATGGAATCAACAAACATATGACCAACCGTAATCATATGTGGATGGACTTGCACCCTCCATCTCAGGTTAGCAGATTAACAAATACCGTGGTACTACTCAAATATGTCGTTTAGGATCACGGTCAACCAATTTATAAATTCGTTTGTGGATCACGATTAACCAACTCATTAATTCGTTTATGTATCACGATTAATCAACTTTTACACCGTTTAGGATCACAAACAACCAATCAATGCTAATGCTTCATCCCCATTTATGATATGAATGAGTCCATATTTATTTTCAATTTCGAATAGTCAATTATACCAATTCTTTAAGTGATCAATCAATAATCGCAGATAGTCAATCCTAATTCATCTATACAAGCAATAGTTGATCACCCGGCTTCGATATTCTTATATTCCATTTCTCATATCAACAACAACCATACAAAATTCCCATTCATCCCCATCATGTATATCCATTTTATCTTTACCAAATATATAGTGCAACTATCATTACAACCACATACAATAAATGAAATCGGAAGTAATACTTACTCGACCATGGATTACCGGTCTTTTAGTAAAAATAATCTGGTGGTAGAGAATCGTCGGTTTTGGGGTCACCTAAAAAGGAAGAAATACCCTAACAAGTATTTCATCACTTAACTAATCCAAACTATAAATCAAAACTTAGTAAATTTGTAATTCTCATCATTTGCGGAAGTCCTCACTTAAAACGGCCATAACTTGGTCATTTTAACCCGGAATTTCCCAAATTATATATCGATGTCTATTTAATTCGAACGATCTATCTATTTCTAATATTATTTTCAAGTTTTGAAAATGTTTGGGTCACGAAACAGTAGGATCAGTTCTGATCAGTAACAATTTTCCAATTCCGAAAATAGTTTTGTAAATGTTTGAAATGTTTCTACTTTATAAATCAATTATACATGCCATATTAATGATTTCCTATCATGAATGGCATGTTATGACTTTAATGTATGCATACTCTTGACAATATTTACTAAAAGGAATTTTTAGAAACTTTTTATTTTGTAAGACCCCAAGAATATTTACTTTTAAGAAAACCAGTTTCCTAACTTTGATAAATCTCTTTTGTTTTGAAATTATTTCACAGGAATTTCTAGTTATTTTTGCTAGAATTTAGTCTTCATGATATCTATTACTTAAGACCTTCATTTCTACATAAAAATTCCCATTTTATACTTTGTAAACATGTTTTCAAATAGGATTTATTCCAAAATCCGAATTTTTGGAAATTTAGTTTTTGAATGTTTCTTTAAGAAAAACTTGTTTAATACATTAAGATTTAAGGCTTTATTATACCTATCCCTTAAGGACTTCATTTCTTAATTAAAACTTTCATTTTGAGTTTGGAAAATAGGTGTTTTTATGACCTTATTCCAAAATTACGAATTTCTTATGTTGACTAGTAACTCAAAATTTCATATTCTATTTCTACTCTTTGTTCTACATATTATTATCATCAAATCTCATTTCAACTTATAAAAATCATTACTTAATTATATCTATTACCTATACCCTTCATTTTTCATATAAAACATAAGTCTTAGAGTTGATAAAAGAGTTTTTAAAACATGGTTTTGAAGTCATACGAATTTTTCATTTGAACATTTCAAACAAAAGTTCTTCTTTTTAAGTTTCTTATCTCATCTAACTAAAGATCTACTAACTACCATATTTATATATACAAGACAAAACCTTTATGAGCATTAATGCATTAAAACCCAAAATATTCATGAGATCATGAATGTCAAGTATAATATAAACATCTACATGCTAGATCTACTACTTATGATGCATGAAATGGAGTTTGAAAACATGAATATGGGTTTTTATGCAAGATCTCTACTTTACTCCACTATTATGTGCATGAACATGAAGATAATCTAACAAAAATTCATTTAAACACAAGATCTATTCTTGTGATGGCTTGATATTCATGTAGTGATATTTTCTTGTCCCTAGCAAGTGCTCATGAGGTCATAAATGTGAAAATATCCATGTATAATCTTGCCATTACAAGATTTAATGGTAGGAAGGTTTAGGAATTATCACCTAAAGCTTGAAATGAGAGGAAAATGAAGAAGAAAGCAAGCTTGTGTGAGTGTGTGTGGTGTATGTGTGTGTCATAGCAGGGGAGGTAAAAGAGAGAGAGTTTGTGTAATTTTTGAAAAACAAATGAAATGAATGAAAGAGAGAGAAAGTAAAAGATTATTTATAGTAGGTAAATTAGGGTTTGTTTGTATTATAAAAAGGAAGCAAAATAAAACAAATTGAGGGTAAAATATAGGGGATGCATCGGCCACAAATGGAGGGAGAGAGAGAGTGTGTTTAATTCAATTTTATTTTGTTATTCATGTAATAAAAGTCTTAATTTGTAATAATTTTTAAGAGACAAATTTTCATTGGAAGAGAAAATGTAATTGAGTGTTTATAAAGATGTAAGAGTAGGGAGTGGCTTGTGAGTGTAGTAGGTTGTACTTGTGAATAGTAATGAATAGTAAACAAGACAATTTCTTTATCGATAGTAAAAAAATACGAGAAAAATGCTATATGTGTAATTTTTATAAACCGAAAAATTATAAAACTTATATTTTTGAAATCCTCATTAAATTTTGGTTCTAAAGAATATTTCAGAGTATTTTTCCTAGTTTCTAGTTCTGGGGCTCGCTTTTCGTAATGGATCTCGGGAAGGCCAGGAATAGAAAAATTTCTGAAATCAGATCTTTTTATGGTTTGAAATATACTTTAAAATAATTTTCCACATTAAATTATTTTGCAAAATATTTTTAGTTTGAAATCGAAGGAAAGCCGGATTCAGGGTTCCTAGGTTTCTCTCTCAAGCTTAAGCTAATCCGGTTTAGGGTTTTGGTTTCCGAAGTTTACTTGGTTACTAGGAAAACCACGGTTTAAAGCTGCGAAGTGCAAAATTTGATTCATTAAAATGAGAAAAAGTTTGTAAATTGAAAAAATCATTATATGGGCTCAAGAAGTCACTTAGAGCCTGGTTTGGAAGGTTCTCTATGGCAATAAAAGTTTTTGGTTATAAATAAAGTGGTGCAGATCATACTTTGTTCATAAAACACGGAGAGGAGAACGTGACAACTTTATTTAATTGTGTATGTAGATGATATGGTTATAACTGGAGATGATTATGAAGACATGAAGCTTCTACAAGATTACCGGGCTACTAAATTTGAATTAAAGGATTTGGGACAACTTAAATACTTTTTGGGTATCGAAGTAGTAAGGATAGATCAAGGAATTGCTCTTTCTAAAAGAAAACATGTACTTGATCTCTTGACTAAAACTAGAATGCTAGCATGTAACCAGCCGAAACTCTTATAGAAATAAATCATAAGCTTGGAATTTTTCCTAATCAAGTTCCAACAGATAAAAGATGCTACCAATGGTTAGTTGGAAGGTTAATTTACTTATCCCACACTAGGCTAATATAGCTTACATAGTGAGTATTGTCAGTCAATTCGTGCATCAGTTGAGTGAAGAACACATGGATGCAGTGTACTGAATTTTGAGATACTTGAAGTGCTGTCTAGGAAAAGTTTGTTCTTCTTAAAGAATAATGTTTCTAATATAGAAGGATATAGGATGCGGACTGAGCAGGTGATCAAACAACTAGAAAATCTACATCAGGCTATTTTACTTTTTTAGAAGGAAATCTTATAACTTAGAAAAGCAAAAAATAAAAGGTTGTTGCAGGTCAAGTGGAGAAGCTAAGTTTCGAAGAATAGCCATGGAATTTGTGAGTTACTATGAGTCAATCATGTTCTATGAGATTTAGGGATTAAGAATGCAAGGCCTATGTATCTTTATTGTGATAATAAGGCTTCCATTGAGATTATGCAGAATCCTATACAACATGATTGCACTAACATGTTGAAGTTGATAGGCACTTCATCAAAGAGAAGTTGGATCAAAAGATTATCCAATTTCCTTTGTAAAGTTTGAAGAATAGCTTACTGATGTTCTTACAAAAGTATTTTCAAAGAAGGCATTTCATTTTGTGATTGGCAAGTTGGGTATGTTGGATGTTTATATTCCAACTTGAGGGAGAGTGTAGACGTGAGTTATTTCTATATAAGAGTCGTTGACTGTGTAAAAATAGGACATGAGTTGTTTCTATATAAGAGCCGTCGATTGTGTAAAAATAGTAGCTTTTTTTTTATAAGAGTAATTATAGAAAGACTATATAGTATTTTCCTAAAATAGGATTCTTTTCTTCTTTCCAAGAGTATATGTGTGTATATTATATATATTACCTTCAAGATGTATACATTGAATTCATAAACCTAAAACAATGTTGTTAACAAGTGTGAGCAAACCATAGTTCGGTGAGATAATCGAATTAGATCATGCTTCAAGCACATATGATAAATGCTATAACACCCTTATTTCTAAGATGATTTTTGGCTTAATCAATTGATACTATAAGTGAAAATCATCTAGAATGACTCCTAGTTGTTTAAATTATCAATTTTAGGTATTATGAACCCCTTCATGAAGAAACAAAACAATTGCGATAGGAGTGGAGCTAAACGGCCTTGTTTAAAAGGATACACCCTCCAAACAGCCCATTTGAGAGGCTGTTTGGAACCAGGAAGATGAATACACGAAATAACCTCATAAACGGCCCGTTTTGGAGGCCGTATGGGACAAGAAGGCAACCAGTAGCTACAACACCCCATCAAACAAGGTTGTATTCAAGGATGTATGATGAATTTTCATCACAGTAGGTGCAACGGCCCTCCATATGAGGTCGTTTGAATGGGTGCTTGAGCACAGTTTTCATGATCAATAGCTACAACAGGCCATTTGAGACCCCATTTGTACTAGCGCATTTTTCTCTTGCTGTGTTTTTATTTTGAAATTTTGGTGACCCATATAAATACTCCTTGGAGAGAGAAAGTTAGTTACGAATTATTCTACATATCATTTTGAGTGGGTTTTTGAGAGATTTACAGGAGCAAATCACAAAGAAAAACAAGTTAAGGTTGAATCCGGATTATAGATCCAAATTCATCACCATTGAGCTTCATTTCTAAGGGCTGTACTCATGAATTCAGATCTTTCTTTTGAATATCATTTGTCATTTGATATCACTATGAAAGAGTAGATCATAGATCTAGATGTTCTTATGTTCAAATTGCATGATCTTTCTCAGTTTCTTAGATTTGTATATCCAGAATGCAAATTTATGTCTGATTTTCATTTAAGTCAATTAAGAAATCACTTTCATGAACAGATCCATTCAATTTGATGAGATTCAATTGTAATTCTAGAGATAGAATAGCAAGGATCTTCTGTAACTCTTTGTTCTCAATGAGTTCATGTGCTTAATGTGATTTTGGGTTTCACTAATTGAGAGATCCTAATTAATTGATTGAGATTAGATAAATTGATAAATTCAAGAGGATTGTCAATTTGTATAAGGAACTCAACGGTGTAAGAGCTTAATTCAGATAGTCTTTAGTATTCTATGATTCACATGATGAGATTAGATGAAGGATAAGATCTAGGTTGTGTTTGTTCTGATTGTAATCCTTGCTTGCAGTTTGTAGTCATCTTGTTTGTTGACATTAAATAATTTAGTAGCTTCTTTAGTTGATAGTGCTTAACAATTATCTCTTTTGGGCTGCTAGATAGTAGAAAAAAATTAATTACTAGTAGTTATTCTTTCCTCGTGGACGACCCTGATATTAACTCTATACTACGGTTCGATAGGTACCGTGCCTATTGCTTCTTATAGTCAATCTAAGTTTTATAAATTTAAACTATGATTGATAAGAAAGCTCATTATCATACCAAACAAGTTTTGAATTTCAAACAAACGCAATGCATAAACCAAACATAGAGATACACTCAAAATGAATGTAGCAACAACATCTATGGTAACCGGTGTCATAGACGATATAGAATTACGCTATCTACACTTCAGTTGTTGGGATAGACCCCCAACTAGGCATCTATCCTTATGAATAGAGGTGGGCAAACGGGCCTAGCGAGTCGGGCCTGATTATTTTGGCCACGGACTAAATGAAAAATTTTAATTTTTTAATTTTTGTAGTTTTTTTAATGTTGCTTTATGTAAAATTAGAACATTTATATATTTTAAGGTTTATATAAATTAAAAATTAATTTTGTTACCATTTTGATTACTTATAAATGAAAATAAGTTTTTAAAATAATTTATTAGATATCATAATACGTTTAAATAAATAAATATGTACTTAAAAAATATTATAATGCTTATGATTCATATATTAATCTATTTTCTTCCATAATAATCTTAAATAGTCACAAATATGTTATTGTATTATTCTTATGCTTATATCTTTCCTCTTTTTTTTATACTCTTGGCCCGTGGGCCAGCCCGGCCAGTCATGGACCAGCCCACTTTGGCCCGCTGGCTGGCAATTTAGCCCGCATTTAAACGGTAAAAAAAATGGTCATGGTTTGTTTTTTTGAGCGGGTAAAGGGCTGGCCCGCGGGCCATAGCCCTTATGCCCAACTCTACTTATGAACCCATGGAACCCTATAAGAAATAATCCATTGTTCTCCTTGTTTGCATTACTACTGAACTACGAACCCTTACAATAGGACATCGTTGTTCTCTTTATTGGCATTAACTGCCGAACCTACAGACCCCTATAATAGGGCATCCGTTTTTCTCTTTATTAGCATTAATTGCTGAATCTATGAACCCCTACAATAAGACATTCATTGTTCTCCTTAAATAAAAAATGTCCCAAGTTCATTTCATGAAACATTATGTAAAACTTAGAGATTTCGGAGGATTGGAAAAGACTGGAGATACTCCATATTACAATTCTTTATAAACACATTTAAAAATATTTCCAATTTCAAACTGAGACATTTTCGTGCCGGGGGGGGGGGGGGGGGGGGGGGGGGGGGGGGGGGGAGGGGGGAGGGGAGGAAGGATTCAATCACATGCGACAAATATATTCAGTTAGTTAGCAAGTAGTCGTGATTATCCATTTATTCTCGTGATCATACAAATGATTGCACTCACAACAACCAGGCGTTCCAACATAAAAAAATACATCCATCACAGCAGCAAGCATAATAGCATGATAAGATTCAAGCCGCTCACATGTACATCCTCCTTATATATCATAGTAGTTTTATGGAAATTCTAAGTCTTGATAGAAAGCCCCTAAAGAACAAAACATAGATCACAAACACATAACAGAGAAGATAGAACTCTTGTTAGAGTTTTAAGTGTTCTAAATTCTCGTTATAACATCTTAACTTATGCTCTAGTCATTGCGCTCCATTAAAGTTGGGTCGAGGGTCACTTCGCTACCTAAACTAAGCTCGAGTAAGCAAACTTAGGGTCGATGGTCACTTAGGAAGGGCCGTAGGGTATATATTTTAAGAAGAAAGCATTTCGCACCTCAACAAAATGGGGGTTGAGTGCTATTAAAACATGCATAGTCACTATAGAGGTACGTTGAGGGCTCGATGGTAGGCTCGACCAGGATTGTCTCAAAACACTGAGTTAAAATTTGGTCTAGATAAGCTTTGGTAATGTCGCGGGATAATCAGGGCTCGATGGTAAGCCACGACAGTACTGTGCTCCAACATTAAAACAGTTTTAGGTGCGACACTCACTTAGTGTACGTCGAGGGAAAGTCGGGGCTTTACTTTTAGTCTCAACGGATACTTCTCATCAAAAAGTTACTGTAAACCTCTAATTTTTGGGTAATATCAAGTTCAAACCCTAAACCGGAAAGTCAATCGGAGACCTTAAGTCAACATATTCCCAGGAAACCCTAGCAGTTTAGGTTGGCAACCCCGCGTTCCTAAACCAAGAAGTCGAAATAAGAGTAAAGAGTATAGTTTGGTTAGTAATAATATTAGGTGCTTAAAAGATCAGATTAGTAAATTTTCGACCTGTTTCGAACCCGATTGGATATGGACTTTGAAAAGCGTGTTCCGGGCTCGAGATATTAAATATACGATATTAATACCATTAGACTCGTAATTTCATAAGATTTCGAATATATCAGTTATATAATTTTTCAAGTTGTAAAAGTTATAGTTATAACCTTTTTATCGTATTTTCATTACCATTGGTACTTTAATATTCTAATCTACTTTTTGCTTTCTAATCTACTATTCACAAGTACAACCACCGATACTTTACTTCTTACATCCTTACAATCTATTCTTACAATATCTCATCATTTTCCTTACAATTTACTTTTCTAATACAACTTTTATTACTTAAATTACTTATTTAATTTTGAACTTACCAACACACATCTCTCTCTCCCTACATCTAAAACTGGCGCCCCCTCCCGCTATTTCCTCTCTCCAATTTTGTTTTATTTTCCTTTGTTTAATTAAAGCAAACCCTAATCCACTTTTCTATATAAACCCTTTTATGCCTTCACCTTTCCATTTCTTTCTTTCCTCACTTTCACTTTTAGAAAAATTTTTGCAAAACTCTCTCCCTCTCCTCTATTTGTGCCGTGACCTCTCTCTCTCTCTACATACACACACTCTCTTGTTTTCTTCAAGTTTTCTTGATCAAAACACTAAATAGGTAATGGATCTACACTTTATTATCTTAAAAACATGTAATGGCAACATCATTCATGTGTGATTCCACCCAAAAATCCCATGAGCCTTAAGCTAGGGATGTGGAAACACTTGAACATGAGATCCTTGTCATCACAATATAGTAGATCTTGTTATTTAAGATTATTTTGCTATTATTTTGTTTTATTGTTAAGCTATGTTGTTATTATTAACATTTTATGCATGCATTCATCATCTAGCCACATCCACAGAATGATCATTGTAAACCCTTGAAAATTTCATAAATCTTAGAAAATAATCCTAAGAGTCAAACACCAGAATCGAAACCCTAAAAAATCGAACCAAGTTAAAAGTTAATTCTAAATAAGATAAAAAACGAGAATTCTTAGTCTTGAGAAAATAAGAGCCCTTGAAACAAAATCCAACTATCGGTTGAATTAACAATTGTACGCAAATCAAATCATCTACCCGATTTCTAAAACACAAATCAAAATAATATATCCAGATAATGCTCGACAACGAAATGCTATGATCTTAAAACCCTGTGAATTTTGGAATCAGAAATTTCAATTTTCACCAAAAGTCAAACGGAGTCAACTCATAACCCTAGACTCGGTTAAACGATCCCAAGAACTGAAAACTATTAAATAATCACAAATAAAATAGGATAAACCATAGATATCAAACTAAAAATATAATACGGTAAAAACTCCAAAATTATACCTTGCGAATAACTCAACAAAACCAGAAGTCAAACCGGAACTCTAAAAGTCAACAAAGCTTACAAACAAACCTCGTGTTTAAGATTCGGCAATCCCACACTCTTAAATCCTAAATAACGAAATGAAAATAATTGTTGATAATAGTTCGTAATAATATAGAGAAGCTTTAAAAATATAAGATTCTCAAATTTCTAGTATCCTTCGGATCCAAACGGGATCAGTTTTCAAAAATCGTGCCCCGGCACACCGGATGGCAAAAATATTCTGTTAATGCCAATAGACTCGTAAAAATATAAGGTTTTCAAATATATCAGTTTTAGAATTTTTCGATAGCTAAAAATTACATATATCGCATTATTACGTGTATTTTTATTACTACCGGTACTTTAATTGTCTAGTTTACTATTCATAATACTTTTCTACATTTATTACTATTTCTCTATCTCTACTTTTTCTTACTACCTTTCTTATGCCTATATACCTATTTCTTACAATTTTCTTTTCCATAAAAATTATACACCACATATTACTAACTTTATTACACTTCTCTTTTAAAATTAATTTTTTTTTTATCAAATTCCTCTCTCTTTCCCAAGATTGCCGTCCACCCCATCTCTCTCTTCATCCCCATTTAATTTTTTTCAATTAATTTAATTACATCTAATTTTCACTCCATAATTCTATAAATACCCCATTCTTCCTTCATTCTTTCACACAATTCATTTCACTACCAAAACTTTCTCAAAATCTCTCCACAAATCCTCTCTTCAAGAGTTCTCTCTACCAAAACTCTCTTAAACCAATTCTTCATAAAAATCATTCCTTATACATAAACTTTCTACACATATCATTACTCACATAATACCCATTTCATCTACCATCTTCATATCACATAAACACTTTAGGTAAATTTCTTCCAACCTTTTATTTACCCATGTCATGTAACTTAACATGACTATGAAGTTGTTTTGAAACTATATGAGTAGTAAAAGAACAACATGTTCATGTTTTGTTCTTGCACATGAACTTCCTATTTTATTATGTTGTTATTATTTCTTATTCATATCTAACTAAATATATTTATGTATTTATATATAATCTTTAGTGCATATAAGCTCACTTGTTATATATTTATTTCATGCTTTGCAATTTATTTATTTCATTGTATTTCTTTAAGACTAGTCTTTCTAGTCTTAGACTTCTCCATATCAAGTCAAAACAACCTTTTCTTTATTTTATTTTCTTTATTCTTTTGGGACTAGTCTATTCTTAGTCGCGATGCCTTGATGAAGCTAAGGCTCCCAATACTTGACCGGGATACCTTGATGAAGTTAAGGTTCCAATACTTGATATTTTATTATCTTACTTATTATTATTTGTTTCTAGTATTTTCTTATGTTCTTATTATTTTACATGCTCATAATACTTGCATCTACATAATGATATTGTCTCAACTAATTTAAAAGTAGAATTTTACTAAAGGAGCTTCAAACTAGATTTTCTATTATGTGATTTGTCACAAAATAATGGAGTTATTATCAAACAACATAGAAATAGAGTAATATAAGTTTTCTCAAAGTTTTCTTAAATAACAAAGATAGTTTTACCAAGGAAACATAAAATAAATACTTTCATTGTATATTATGGGAACCTAAGTTTTAATAAAATAATTTGTTAGTTTTCAAAGTTCTTGAAAAAAGCTTAAAGATTAAACTCTTTTAAACTCCATGACAAAACCAAGAAACAAACTAGTTTCAAAGTTAAGATAAGAATCAACTCATAAAGCTATGAACCCACTCTGGAAAATAATGATTTTCAAGTTCCTAAAGAAGAAACTTATTTTCAAAAAATATAAATAAAATAAGATTAAAAACAAAGGATTTTATCAATGAAGAGGATTCTTTTCAAAGGAAATAAAAGAACAAGTTTTAGAAAACAAAAACTTATATTTTAGATAATAAATATAACAAGACGAGACTCATTTTCTAAAACCATCCTAAAGATATAAAAAGATTTTCAACAACTTAATATACTTTTGATAACTTTGATCTTATATCACTAGAAGTAAAATTTATGAAAGACTAAGGTTAAAGGAAAATCTACTTGTTTTGGAAAAATGAATGAACAAAATAAAATAAGAATATACTTATTTATAATAACCTATGAAAATATAAAATTTCTTCAAAATACTTGAAAGGAAATTTATCAAGTTAAGTTTCAACACTTTTAAAAAGAATTATTTCATGAAATAAATTGTTGAGACACTACCATTAGAAATTTTGCATATAAAATGAGCTTATCTATATACTCAAAGGATTTATCAAATATATATATATATATCTATCTATTTTTTTTTCTAAAGAATTTTTGAATGAAGTTGAGTTAGGAAATGGTTTTGTAAAATCTAGAAATTTTCGTTTTAAATCTATACCCAATGTTTTCGGAACCCAAATGACCTTATATGATAAAGATAACCTTAGAAATAGATAGATATTTTCGAATACATAGAAAACGGTATATTATATGCGAAATTCTGAGTTAAAATGAGCAAGTTATAGTCATTTTAAATTGGAATTTCATTTATATGAATTTGATGAACATAGTGAAATAGAATTAGAAAGTTTAAGAAGAATTTCTACGAAATACTCATCCCAGGTTTTCTTTTGTCTAGGTGATGAAGGTACGAAAATACCCTACCCGAAGATTACTACGACTAAGAAGATCGCGAAATAGATGAGTGAGTTATTCCTCTTAATTTCGTTGCCTTGCTTGTGCTTGTAAAGTAGTAGCACTAGTATACTAAGAAAAGATAAAAATGGATATATATTTGGGGAATTCGGGGTTATGTATATATATGTGATTCTATGTTTAAGCGTGAAATGAGAATTATGAATATCGCAACTTCAAACTGCCTGTTTAAGTATTTTTGTTTACCTATTTGTATGACTGCTTATTATTTGCTAAATTGTTTGATTGCCCCTTAATAAACCTTAATAAGGTTTGGCTTAAGAAAAATAAAACGCTCACGCGTAGCATCCATCGAGTCACATTTCTTTCAGAAGGCTGCTACTCCTACGCGTAGAGTTGGATTGGCTGTTATCGTGCTGTGACACGGGCCATGTTTGTCACGCCCCGAGGGTACCCTAGTAGAAGTAGACAAGTCACACTTGAATACTATCACTAGATTACCTTTAGAGAGTGACAGGTTTTCAAAACAACAGGATCTTTTAGTTGCTTCGATAAGAAATGATAAATACATGTAAGAAATAAATTGGTAAATAATTGCTATTTTAATCATAAAGTATCATAGAACTATTACAAACCATGTAGTCTTCTTGTAGTTCACAACTGATAAAATAGCACTAGCTAATCTATTCTAGGAAAATATAACATAAATTCCCAAGTAGAACCATAGACTTCCAGCTCCTAAGCTCTTACCAGAGCCATGTTCCTGGAAGTGACTAACTAGGGTCGAAGTGTAAACCTGAAAAGACAGTTGGAGTATGAGCGAAATCACGGCTTAGTGAATAACCAGACATATTACATAATCAAACAAGTTATTAACAAATCATATGTAATGCAATCACTTAGTCATATGCTCAGATACAAGCTTGGATGATCTAGAAACCAAACAGGGAAAAAGATTTACGCCCTCTTTTTAGGGTTGAAGAACATTTACCTTATGACCCACTTATCCAGGAGAGACTAAGTTTACAAGAAAATCAACTATTTCTCGTTTTAGGGTATCTCTTTAAATATAATAGTTTTAACTGACTATTTCTTGTATCCATCCTTAAAAACTCCCTAAGTATTAATCATTTCAAAGTGATACTACGGGTGGCGTTCTTCATTACCACTTAGTTCCCGTAGAACTAACGGAACAAAGAAAACCTTGGAAGAACTAACACTTTAGAAAAACCAAGCGTTAATAGAGAACCGGAATATTAACAGGTAGCAGGCTGTCACCCATTTATATATGCAATAATGCAGTACGTGCAATGTATGACCAAATTATTTTAATAAGTCCATAGTTCTTATTCAATTTTATGGTGATCATACATTACACACAATCATCATCATATTACTTCACAACATCAAATCATTGTATTATCACTTTTGTAATGGTAGATTAACAATCATACAATCAGATCACAACATATTTCTAACAAAACATTCATTTGATTGTCTTTGTATTATTATGTTCAGCTATTTACAAGCACAAACAGTATAATATGACTGAATTACTCACTTGCTCATGGTGACTTAATCGTAATAATCTACTGGAAGATCTTCTAGGATATCAAAGTCACCTACTGAAATGAATAAAGTATTCATCAATATAATATAGATTATATAGCTAAATTCTTATAGTGTTTAGTGTCCTAAATTGATATTTATTAAGTTTTGGAAGTGATTAACACTAATTTAAGGTTATTTTAAACCTATCTTATTATAGTAAATCATATTTATTTATTATTACTTAGTGTCGTCGTGTTTCTCCTAATTTATTTTGTATAATTATTTTGTCATTTTCAAAAGTCACTTTATTCATAAATTTAACTTATTTCGATTTCCATTCTTACCCATTTTATCTATTTCGAACAAATATTTAATTATTTATAATTTTATTAACACTTAATATTTCTCTCTAATTTTAGGATTTTAAGAATTATTAAATATTAACCAAAATATTCTAAATATTTGTATTCACTTTTCTATTTAGTAACTTCTATTATGACATGTAAATAAATATATATAATATAATTATAATATTATATAAATGTTCATTCGTGAACTACAGATTGAATAAAAGGAAAACAGATTTGTACGCCGGCTTTGAAACCCAGGTGCAGGCATTCTTTTGATTTGCATATTATTTTATATCGTTTGCACCGGCTTGAAAGCCGTCGGCTTTCCATGTATGCCAGACTGTACGCCGCCGACATAAAATCCCAGATAGCCGGCGTTCGTTCATGTAACGTGAAAATAATTTTTTATGTAACTTCTGTTCCAGTGTAAGCCGTCTATACACCGCCGACCTACCCTTATAAGCCGCGGCGTTGGACGTTTACACTGTCGGCTTATGGACAGTGTTAGCACTGTTCATCATCCCCGATGAAACAATTCATATTTCTTAAATTTTCTACGTCAAAAACATTCCTAAACCATTCCTAAGTGTTTCCATATCTTATATATATACATATAATAACTCCTAACACTTCTACAAGCATATATTCTTAAATTTCGATTCTAGTAAAGTACAACTAGGGTTTTCGAATTTTACCTCAGTTGAGCCAATCCGATGGAATTTGAAGCTTGTTTTTGTGTTTAATATGTTCCTATGATTATTAAAAGTCAGTTCCAATCCTTAGTTTTAAAAGAAAACCATTCGAATTACATCAACTTACCTTGATCTTGTTTTCAAGAGTTTTTCGTGCTAGTTTTTCTTCTGATTCAAACTAGGATGATTTGAGCGGTTTGATTTTTGTTTTTAGGTTGTTTTGGTTGCTACTTAGGAGTTGTTTTGATCTGGAAAGTTTGAAAGAAAGAGAAGGTTTTTTGTTTGTTCATCAAGAGCCCTTAACATATACATATATAGAGGGAAGAAGAAGACGTTTCCTTGGATTTTTGGGTTCGATTGTTCCTCATTGATTGCTGTTTTCTTCCTCTGTTTTGCTGTCATTAATGAGGAAGTGATTTGGCAAGTTATGATTAGCTTAAGGAGTTGATTTTGTTGACTTTATATGTATGATTTGAGCAAGAATTTGGTTTTCATATATCAAGAAGATCCAAGCCATCCATGAGCAACTTGCAGCCGAAAAATGAGATAAATTATTACATAATATCATTAGTTAGTTAATTATCTTAGTTTTAGGATAGTTTAATAAGTTATACGGGTACAAATTAGCTAATATTTGAGAGTTCTTATACAAAGATACTTTTATAGAATTCTACATAATACTTAGATTATCAAACAATACAACTTTAAGTTTTAAATTTACGTGATTAATTATTTTTAGAATTTTATCTCCCGTGATTAGGGTTTTCTAAACTCATTAGGTCAATTTTTGTTTTAAGCTCCAATAACTTAAGAAAACCCTAATTAGAACAATGGTGTGATTCTATTATTTATTTGAAGTTTAGATCTTGAGTTATACATCAGTTTATGTTTTCATTATGTATTTATAATCCTAACAGTTTATCTTTGGGTTATCGTTTCCTGTCTATAAGCGTAGTTGATTAACTACTTAATATCGCAATATTATCTATATATCTTTAATTTTTGATACCTATGATGAAATCTTATTAGTTGCGTTTAATACTATCTAGAAATTTGGAATTTAGAGTTTAAAATCTCTGCATAGGCTCAAAACTACTCATTGTTCTAATCTCAAATCATTATTGAGTTCAAAAGTAATCATTTAATCTATATTTATATTTTTCTATTTAATCTATTTGTATAACAAGTTTTGGGTTTGAAATTTAGATTTCCTTTAATCATATCTCAAATTGTCCATTCAAGATACGAAATCTCGTTTTTGGTATCTATTAGGGTTAAAGAAGTTCTTTTTTGATTTCTAAATCCTTATCTAGTCAAATTCAATGCATTGCTCTATTCTTAGGTTTTTATTGGAATCTAAGTTTACTAACTAGTTCATACATTCTACTTTAGAGTAAGGTACTAATGTGGAAAATTTTCGGGGTTTACAATTTTCCTTCCTAGATAATCCAAATCGCCTGGGGAATGCGACTCTTAGTTAGGAGCCGAGCCGACCGAACGTTTTGGATGGGGACCTGGGGACTAGCAGTAGAAGATCAAGGATCTTCATCACCGATTCCCTAACCTTCGATACGGAAGGATAAATCCGTTCTATATATGGTTTCTGGATAACTATATATATATTTGCGTAATCACATGATTGTTGCATTGCACGCATAGCATATGTGTGAAAATCTAAATGAACTTGTTTGAAAATATGGTACAAATGAAAAGGAATATTCACTAAGCTAGTTGTAGCTTATACCCCTATAGATTTTGCAATAGGTATACTCGTGGCTTAAATTGAGGATTATAACGTTAAGGAAGTCATAGAGGGATGTTAAGCTTCTATGAAGGAAATGGAAACATAAGATAAAGTAATTTTGTAAGGTTCTTTATATGTAATGACTTATATGATTAGTGTTATGTTGATTCTAAGATGTATATTTATTTGAAAACAACAGAAGGATATGCCCCTAAGAATTGTAATTTAATATGTTTATGTTTTATGATAAGTATTCTCTTTGCATTGTTACTTATTTATTATCAATATAAATTGCGCTACTCCGATGCGTTCCCTTAGTTGTGATGTACGCCTTGTACATGATATGGAAGCCTTTGCATGACTGAGGTAGTCATTCCTAGGCTTTAGTATTGTGTACGATGGACTGCCACGTTTAGGGTACTCCTCGGGGTGTGACAATCATAGTATTCATGCATTTATGACTAGTATAGTAATCTAGATATAGTGGTTTTGAGTTCATAAATGCCTTAGGATTTTATTTTATGCACATAAATAACTTGTAATAGCGTGATAATAGTAGAAAAATGTTAGAAAGCTTAAGATCTACTTTAGTTTCAACAAAAATGATTTTTGAAAATTCGGATAAAAAATGAACCATATTTAGAAAAGTCATTTTTCAACTTCAAAATGTGTATTTTACATTAAAAATAGAAGGCTTAGGGAATATGTATCATAAATGAGTGATCTTAATGAGTAAAGCTTAGATCTACTAAGAAATATTTTCAAAACAAGAAAAAGTTTACAAAAGTTATGTTTCAATCCCATAACAAGCTTTAAATTCATAATAAGGGAAGCTTGAATTGTAAACACCTATTTTTCAACCCCAAAATAAGATTTTTATTAAAGGAATGGAAGCCTTAAGGAGTGGGTTTGATTAGGGAATGGTTTTTGAAAGATTAAATGAGTTTTACAAAGGAAACAATCTTAAATGAAACTTTCAAAATTCGGATTTGAAAATGACCACTATTTAAACAACTATTTTCAAATGCCAAAATGATGATTTTTATGGAAAAATGGAATTCCTAGGGAATACCTGTAATAAAGACCTAGTTTTGGTAAGGATAAGTGAAATTTATTAAAGTATATTCCTAAAACAAGGAAAGTTTTCCAAAGGTAAAATAAGCAATGTTTTCATTCCTTGAAAATATTGTAAAATTCGTATCTGGGTAAACCCTCTATGTAAACACCTATTTTCCAATTCAAAACAAAGAATTTCATTAAATTAAAGAAGGTGATAGACATATAGGTCATCGGGGAAAAGTTTTGGTAAGAACAAGTTTGATTTTGCAAGAAATAAAATTAGTTTTCTTAAGTTTTGAAATTTCAAAAGTTTTGCAAAGCAAAAGTTTTATAAAAGAATTTTTGAATCATATCATTAAGAATATACATATAGGTAGTTCATTTTATGACATTCATGATGATAACTTATCAGTTTTGCACGTACACATAATGCTCTTGGTAGAAACAAAGTTAGGAAAATATTGTTTTATACATCCTATCAAGCATTATTTATGTATATGAGGAAATAGCTTTACCAATACACATGAATCATGCATGATAATGAGTTATATATATATATAATAGAGTCTTACAAGATATAATGATAGCTAAGTATCCATCAAAACTTTAGTATGATGCTTGGTTTGGAATTAAGAATTGAATTGTGGAATGGGAAATTTGTATAGTATTATTTACCCTACTGTTCATGGACCAAACGACCTTGTTTGTTGGAAATAACTCTTGAAATAGATAGTTCTCGTCGAATAGGTAGAAATTAGTATATAATATGCGAAATTCGATTTAAGATGACCAAGTTATGGCCGTTTTAAGTTAAAATTTCCTGTTAGACGAATTTTGACGAACTTGTTATAATAGATTTTATAAGTTCATTCAAACTTCATAGAAATACTCATTAGAGTTATTTATTTTGATTAGGATACTAGAGAGACGAAATAGACCTTCCTGAGGACTATTACGATTAAGTGGATTTTCGCACCATGGAAAAGTGAATCACTATCTTTAAATTATATGCTTGTGATTGTGTTTGTGACGTTAGTGACATTAGAATTAGGGCAAGATAAAAATTTGATTGTATGTATGTAAGTTCTGCTTGGGTGAATTGGTGATAAGAATATCGAAATGAGCTTGTTGTAAATATTTATATGATTTAGTGTAGAATTGAAGTGTCTGCAATATTTATGATCATCTATAAATTGTTAAATTAATATGCCATGATCTTATAATCAAATTGGCCATGTATACCATATGTGAGTCACATTGCATAAGTTATTATACCTTTGTGAGAAGAAGGCACAATAGCTGGGCAACAAAGGGCCTATAAACTCGAATGTTAGTGTAATGGACGGAATTGAAAATGTGTATGGGTGGGCACCTGTATCAACCATAATATAAATGAGAAAAATTGAAATCTATGGTCGTGTGGGCCTGAAACACCTAACCCCGAATGGAGGGCGTAAATCCATTCGACATAAGATTTCTGGAAAGTCTTATGCACTGTATGCTCACATGCTTATGCATTTCATATGGTTGTTAATATAACTTGCTTGATACATATATTGTTTGTTGAGTATTTAATTTTGGAAGTGAAACTCACTAAGCTCGTAAGCTTATACCCCTATAGTTTCTTATTGCAGTATAAATATTTGTGGCTATCTCCAAGAAGCCACTTTCCCGAGGTATAGATTTTGGGCCTTAAGGAGCTTTTTGAAGAAGTCGGGACCTAGATGTAAGCATAGACTTGTAGTTGAATCTCCTTAATCTATATATATAATATTTTATGTAAGAGACTTTTGTGGACCTAAGGACTCTTTATATTTTTACGGGGGTATGCCCCTTAGATTATGTAATAGATTTATCAGGTTATAACTGTTATGATTTACCTTCTTATCGCTATGTATGTCTCCTTAAGCTATCTCGATTCAAAGTATGGTTCCCTATATGTTGAACGTGAGCCTTGCACCCGGTGTTTAAACTCTTGCAGTGACTAATGTTATCATACTTGAGTTTAGATATCGAGTGTGGCGCGTTTAGGGTACCCTTTGGGGCGTGACAGTTACCCCTCGATGCTTCTACTAAGTCTTCCTTCGATCCACCTCGAGAGCAAACTAGACTTCGACAATATAAAACATAAGGAACAACTCCAAAACACTTCTTAACTCCACCAGAACAGATATGAGAATCAAAATTCGCATAGGAACAACCTGAACACAATATTGGCAGCAACACACTAATCTGACAGGGAATCTATCTTCTAAACCCTAACTTGTATCTAACACATGGGTTCATAGGGCATAACTACTGTTATATAGCATCTTTTGTTATTCTTTAGCTTTAATTAATACTTAGAAAACATTTGTTTCTACATATATAATAGATTTGGCAAAACTTTAGGCCTTAATAAGCTTAGAAACATTTCTTTGACAATTTTTAGAAAAATAATGCATAGGCAATTTGTCCGTAAATTGCATATGATGGATGTTTTTCTTTTTAGGCTTAAACACTTCATAAAATAGGTTTTCATTTGTTTTTTATATTTCTTAACAAACCAAACTCTGTCTTCCAATTTTCTAAAATAAATATCTGGGAAAATTGATATTTTACTCATGAAT
Source organism: Combretum micranthum (assembly GCA_024138025.1). Lineage (NCBI taxonomy): Eukaryota > Viridiplantae > Streptophyta > Magnoliopsida > Myrtales > Combretaceae > Combretum > Combretum micranthum. The sequence continues at coordinate 89,770 of JAMXBD010001355.1, forward strand.
AGAGAAATGTGCACATGCATCAGTGTATATGACAAAGACAATTCCCATCGCTCTAAAAAAACAAGGTAAAACAGGCTTCTTTTAGGAATTTTCATGAAAATAAGATAAGACAAAGTTACTTGTCATGCTTTTGAAGATCACTTCGCCTTTTCTTTCCAAAACATTGGTTTGTAGACCTTGTACACATGATTTTGCGGGTTTTTCAAACTGAAAGTAAAGGCTTGGGACGAACGGATTTTGAGCAGGTAAAAGAGAGTGTTTTTAGGAAGGTAGATGTTTTGAAAATATCATGATGATTTTCTGAAAACAACAATGCCCAGTTGGTGTAAACTTTCAAATAACTGTTTAGCTTCTTTTACAAAGGAAAAATAAGCATTGTTTAATGGGAGTGGTCTTATCAGCATTTAAGGAATAGAGCTCTATTTAAGAAAAAAAACAATATGTCCATGCTTTGAAACTTATTATAGACGGCATGCATTAAATTTTTTGGTTTTTTAGGAAAGGTTTAAGCACATAAAATGAAACTTTAAGATCCATGATACATATAAAACAGCTTTACTTTAAAACCTTTAAGGGATATTAATTAATAAAAACCTCAGTCCTTTTAATTTATGGAAAACAACACTTTTAATCTCCAAAATAATAATAAATTACACACTACCAAAACATTTATTATTTCAGAATATTAAACCAGACTTTTTTTTCCCTTTTGGAAAAACTTGGGGATTACAACCATGTTCCTTTTGTTTAGGTGAATCAATGAACTCACGTGGGGCTACCTGACTATGTTAATATGTCACGCCCCAATGGGTATTCTAAACGTGACAGCCCGCCGTACACAATATTAAAACTTAAGAATGACTATCTCAATCACTCAAAAACTTCTATATCAGTACAAGGCGTACATTCACATCAAAAGGAGACCAGTGGAGTAATGCATTTTAAGATATTGGCAGCGGAACATACAAAACAACACTTTATATATTTTACTGAAATATAAAGTCTTAAAACTTCTAAGGGGCATTCCCCTGATAATTTCCATAACAACATGGTCTTACTAGGATAAATAACTAAAGCTAGAAGATTTAGAAGAAATCTACTCTAAAACTCCAAAAACAAGTTCCTCCAAAAGCTTCCCAATATAAAGATTCTACTCGAATGATCAAGATGGCCTCGGGTGCAAAATGACAATCCTGCAATATCAAAAGTCTATAGGAGTATAAGCATTACTAGCTTAGTGAGATATTCCTTACACAAAAGTACTCATAACAGGCATTCATCCAAGTTTATTAAACAAGATATGAAATACAATAACCATATTCATACACAGTACATACTACGACATCCAGTTTTCGTATGTATGATCGATTTACCCCTCCATTGGTGGTTAGGGAATGATTTGAACTAGGCCGCAAACAACCTCCTTAAAAGTTTGCGCGCGTCTTAAGGTTCCAACCAACCGTACTACAAGTCCTCGGGCTATCCATACCCAAAGCGATCGATCCAACTCGGCTACAACTTGAGGCCGTATTCCCCAAATGTCTTAAATGCTCAAGATGTAGCTAGGCAGCTTACCTTTCCGGTCCCATGCTAAGGAGTAGTAGCAAAATTTCGAAATGATATTCTAAGTGATATGCATGAGCAATTTATTTATGGAGAATTAAATCTGACATTAATTTATTTAAAGTGATCAAACAATAATTGCATACATAGTAATACATACATAGAAATAATTATATTAATCACATATCGAGTTTCGATATACTTATTGTTCATTGATCGCCCATAACAATTCATATGCATAATTCCCATGATAACCCGCATGTATCGATTTTATCTTTTTCTAACTTCTAGTGCTCTATTCTACAAGCACATGCGCGAATACATAAACGTAAAGGAAACTCACTCGTCATAGCGATCTTCTATGAGTCCAAGTAATCATCAGGGAAGAGAAGATCTTGGTCCTCAACACCTAAACAAAAGAAATACCTGAAGTGAGTATTTCATCCAAGATCTACTCAATTTCTCTAATTCTATCTTATTGAATTCGTCAAAAATCGTATGAATGGAAAATCCCAACTTAAAATGACCATAACTTGCTCATTTTAACTCAGAATTTTGCATATTATATACCGATTTCTACCTACTCAAAAGATCTATCTATTTCTAGATTATTTTATTAAAAGAAGTCATTTGGGTCTTGGAATAGTGACGTACAAATTGATACGAAATTTCCAGATTTCAAAACTTAAGTTTTCAAACTTTTCTCCATCCAAAAATCTTTCTACCAAAAATATAGATATTTGTTTGGTTGAAAAATCTTTTAAATATATATATATATACAAATTATAAGGATGAATTTAGTGGTGTTGTCTCAATAATGATTTTTGTAAAACAATGTGCTTAAAGTGAGATTATATTAAGACTTGAAAAGAAATTAGTTTTGTTTGGAAAATTTCCTAAATTATCATAAGTGAGTATTTCCTTCTTTTAACTCCATTTCTTAGTTATTGAGAATAATTAAATTTCAAAAATTAATTTTCATCTTTTAAGATTATGACAACTTTATTTCTAATGGCTACAAAATGTAGTTTTCTAAATATTTCTTGGTTATGTGTTCTAAAGTTTTTCTAAAGTTAGATCCACTTTAGATAAATAATATCAGTGATCTTATAATTTATTTATTTTTGTTTCCTAAGTAAGACTTATCTTTAGAAAGGTTATTCTTTGATAATTTGGTAAAACTTGTCTAGACTTTAGTTGGTAGAAAACTTTGATAAATGAGTTTAAGAAAACCTTTATTGAGAAATGATTTAACAATATTAATTCTCAAAGAAACTTTGTTATTTCATTGGTTTAAAAAGACAGTATGTGATATTTTACTTATGTATACTTGGATGAAATCCATATACTATTTATTATTATAAACTAGTGATGAACTTTTCTAACTTTGGAAAAGATTTGTTAAGATAAAATTTTGTGTCTTTATGGATAAATCATTTCTTACATGACAAAAATTTATTTTTAAAGAGATTTCTTATTTTCCTATACTTAAGAAAACTATTTTTCATAGTTGTTGGACAATATCATCATGTTCATGCATGAATGAGATTATGTAGATATGAGAAATATAACAATATCACATAATAAGATAAGATATGTATAATAATAAATAAGAGCATAATAATAAAGTCAAGTATTGGGAACCTTAGCTTCATCAAGGTATCCCAGGACTAAGAATAGACTAGTCTCAAAAGAAAAGAAAAGAAAGAAAAGAAAGAAAATTGTTTTGACTTGATATGGACAAGTCTAAGACTAGAAGGACTAGTTTTAATAATAGCATGAAATAAATAAATAAATTGCAAAGCATAAAAATAAATAAATAACAAGTGAACTTATATGCTTTAAAGAAATATATATACATAATATACATAATACTATATAGAAGTTATATTATAACAAATAATAATAACAATAATAACATAATGGAAAATAGGAACATGAACAAAAACAAAACATGAACATATTGTTATTTCTTTAACTCTCATGAGTCTAAGAAACATACACTAAGCTCATGCTAAATTGTATGAACATAATGAGTATGTGAAATAAAATTTACCTAAGGTTATGAATTTGTTGAGAGGAGAAGAATGGGTTGTAGTATTATGTGGGAATTAGTTTTATGGAGAAAAGAGAGAACTTGGGAGAGATTTTGAGAGAGGGATTTTATGGAGTGATTTTGGTAGAGTTTTAGTAGGAAATGAGTCGTGTGAAAGAATGAAGAAGGAATGGGGTATTTATAGAGTTTTGGAGTGGAAATTAGGTGTAATTAAATAAAATAAAAAAAAAATTGAGAGGGATAGGAGAGAGAGAGTGGACGACAAGCATGGGGAAGGGAGAGAAAAATTGATTTAATTTGTTATTTTGTAATAAAAAGAAGTAATGTGTAAAGTGTTATGTGATTAAAGTTGTATGGGGAAGGTAAATTGTACGGTATATATATGGTAGTATGTAAGAAAAAGTAGAGATAGATGAATAGTAATGAATAGCAGAAAAATACTATGAATAGTAGACTAGACAATTAAAATACCGATAGTAAAAAAAATACACGTAAATAATCTATATATGATATTTTTAGTTATCGAAAAATTATAAAACTAATATTTTTGAAATCCTTATATTTTTACGAGTCTATTGGTGTTGTCGGAATATTTTCACTATCCGATGCACCAGGGCACGATTTTTGAAAACTGATCCCGTTGGGATCCGAAAGACACTAAAAAATTGCAAATATGATATTTTTAAGCTTTTCTATATTATTACAAACCATTTTCCACAATTATCTATATTTCGTTGTCTAGGGTTTAAGAACATGGGATTGCTGGATCTAGATTTATTAGACTAAACATAAAACTAGGTTAACTTTAGGGTTCCGTTTGACTTCCGGTTTAGGTTTACTTATATTTATTGAAAAATCTAGGGGCTTACATAATATGTCTGATGAAGCTGAGTTACCCTTTTTCCCATATCAACATCACCTCTCTCATGTTACCGCTCTTTATGAAGCACTGGGGTGTTTCGTGTTGTACCAATAGTTAACCTGTGTCCCGTGTGTAAAATGGATCATGTACATCAATGAGATGCCACCAATATCACCTAGATAGCTTTCGGTGGAAGGAAACACACTGTTGTATATGTATGATTTGGTGCCCTGGAAGAATCTACTAGCAAAACCCATGTCATAAGTCAGTATGGTATGGGTGGGCGCATCAGAGACCACTGATGAAGAAGGTCCCCACTCAAGAATGGAAGAGGTGGAATGCTGACCACGATGGAGTCTTCATGGTCACTATGCATGTTGTCGTGCAACTTCTTGCTCCCAGTCTGCTATATGATGTGCTACAAGCTCGGCTTCTGCCTCATCATCTTCTTCCTCATCACCCACATCGGGGTAGCATACTGAACATGGGGAAAAAGCCTTGGCGCTCCATGCTAGTCTTGATACTGCATGGCTTTTCGGGCAATATGAACCATGCAAGATGCACTACCAGTAAGGGTTATCACACCCCAAAGGGTACCCTAGACGTAACAGTTCACCGCATGCTAAACGAAACTTAGGAATCACTACCATAGTCATTCAAAAGTCTTGTATTGGATGCAAGGCGTTCCCTTACGACAATAGAATACATATGTCGATGGAGATAGATAGTTTAACTTAATAGAATAAGCATAAAAATATAAACCACGGATATATCAGGATCGTTTATAAAATACTAGGGGGCATTCCCCCCTAAAATAATAAGTTTAGATATTAGTTTTTTTTTTTCATAACAACCTAAGTGTTTAAGGTTTCTTATGAAAGTCTATACAAAGCTAATCATAAACTTCTAAGGGAAACTCTTAACTTCACATTACCTGATTTGGCCTAGTCCGAGGATGTAACCATAGGTACGGAAACTGCATAAAAAAGAAGCTATAGGGGTATAAGCTATGCTAGCTTAGTGAGCTTCACTTCCAAAATTAAATACTTAATCCAACAATGAGGCAAACAAGTTATATTAAACAATGATTTGAGATGCACAAGCACAAGAGCATACAATACATAAAACTTTCCTGGAGTCCTATGTTGAATGGATTTACGCCCTCCATTTAGGGTTAGGTGTTTCAGGCCCATACGATTATAGATTTCAATTTTTCTCTCATTTATTTAGTGGTTAGTTCAGGTGCCCACCCACCCGTAATTATGTAGTTGATTCATGTGCCTACTCTACGTCCATTTTAATTTAGGCGACCACGCGCCGATAATCCGAGTTTTCAGGCCCACTCGTTGCCTAGCTATTATGCCTTCTTCCCACAAAGATATAACAATGAATATAATGTGACTCAATATATGTTACGCATGAACAATTTAGTTATATGTTCATGGCATATTATTTAAGTGAATTATAGGCGATAATAGAGATTTCAGACACTTCAATTCTATACTAAATCATACAAATATTTACAGCAATTCCCATTTTGATATTCTTAGAATCAATTCAACCAAGTAGAATTCACATGCACATTCTAATTTTATCTTGTCCTAATTCTAATGCCACTATCAATACAAGCACAATCATAAGCATGTAATTTAAAGAAAGTGAACTTACTCGGCCATGAACACCGGCCTCTAGAAGTAGCAATCCAGAGACAAGAATTCTTCCAATTCAAGGTCACCTAAACAAACGAAATACCCAAATGAGTATTTCAAACTAACTAATTCCAACCTATTAAATAAAAGCTCTTAAGTTCATAATTTTCGTGGTAGATAGTAATTCCAACTTAAAATGACCATAACTTAGTCAATTTAACTTGGAATTTCGCAAATAAGCTATAGATTTCTATCTACTTCGAAGGATCTATCTATTTATGATATTATTCTTAAGTTTTGAAAACTTTTAGGTCTTGGGAAGCTCGGATCAGATCTGATCAATAGCTAAAAATTGCATTTCCAAAATTGTTTTGTGAAACTTGCATTGTTCCTACCAAGTATATTATATGTGCATGCAATATCTATAAGTTATTATCATGAATGACATGATATGAGCTATTTTTATGTATGTCCTTAATGATTTTTGGTATAAAAGAATTTTTGGAAAACTTTTACTTTGAAATAACCTCAAGAACACTTGGTTGAGAAAAACTAGCTTTATCTCTTTGAAAATCATCCATATTTTTACTAAGGTAATGCCTTGATGACCTATATGCTTAATACCTTCATTATCTTAATAAAATTCTTCATTTAGGAGGTGGAAAATAGATGTTCAAATAAGGGTTCGGCCTGGTTACAAATTTTTCAAAATTTTAAGGAACGAGAATATTATTTGATCCATGTTTGAAACCTTTCCTTCGTTTTAGGATTATACTTTAATAAAATTCGTTTGTTCTTATCAAAATTAAATCTTTATTACATCTATTCCCTAAGGCTCTATTTTTCTATTAAAATCCTCATTTTGGTATTTGGAAATAGGTTTTTAAATAGGGATCATTTCTAGATCCGAATTTTGATATTTGTGTTTGAGGTTATTTCTTGTGTAAAACTCATTTAGTCTTTATAAAATTAAGTCCTAACCAAACCTACTCTCTAAGGCTTCCATTTCTTTAATAAAACTCTTGTTTTAGGGTTGGAAAATAGGTGTTTACTTGGTATTTCACCCTAGTTACGAATTTCAAGTTTTTATTGAGATTGAAACAAGTTCTAACTTATCTTCTATAGCCTTTTTCTTATTTTGAAAATTGCTCTTAGTAAAACTAAGCTTAACTTATCAAAATCATTCCTTTATGATACATATTCCATAAGCTTTTCATATTTAATGTAAAAACTTCATTTTGAAGTTGGAAAATAGGTTTTTCTAAATGGTTGTTTCTCAATATCCAAATTTCAAAATCATTTTTTGTGGAAACTAAAATAGATCTTGAACTTTTTAACATATTCTCATTATTATCATGCTACTACAAGTCTTTTATGTATATAAGACAAAAATCTATGGCATTAGTGGACTCTAAACAATAGATCTACTATATTATTCATGTCATGGATGCAAATGCAACATAAACACTATGTAGATGCGTTTAATGAAAGAGTATATGTACAAAATATCCATAAGAACAACATAAAGCAATATTATAGCAAAATAATAGTAAAACAACTTAAAGAACAAGATCCACAATATTATGATGGCAAGAATATCATGCTTAAGTGTTTCCACATCCCTAGTAAAGCTCATAGGGATTCTAGTGGAACCACATATGTATGATCTTGCCATTACATGTTTTATTGTGGTAGGATCAAGATCTATTACTTATTTAGTATTTAGAGTAAGGAAAACTTGAAGAAAAATTTTGTGTGTGTGTGTGTGTGTGTGTGAGGGAGGGGGAGGCTCACGGCAAAGAGAGGGAAGAGAGGGAGAGAAAACTTTTTGCAAAAGTTTGATTTTATGAGAAAAGAGAGAAAGTGAAAAAGTGAAAGGTAAAAGAGATTTATATAGGAAAAGAATTAAGGTCTTATATGATTAAATAAGGAAGAAAAATTACACAAAATGAGAGAGAGGACAAGAGAGGGGGCGCTGGTTCTAGCTTAGGAAGAGAGAGAGGGATGTGAGTTTATTTTGTGTGATAAAATTCAAATTTAATAAGAAATTTTAAGTAATAAAAGTATTGGAAAAGTAAATTTATAAGGAAATGATGTAATGTTATAAGAATAGGTTGTAAGGATGTAAGAACAGGGTATGGGTGGTTGTACTTGGTGAATAGAGTGATAGAAATAAAAAAGTAGATTAGACAATTAAATTACAAGTAGTAATGAAAATATAATAAAAGGCTATAACTATAATTTTTATAAATTGAAAAATTCTTATAATTATATTTTTGAATTCCTTATTAAATTTTAGTTCTAAAGAGTCCTATATAATATACTTTTATTTTCAAGTTCTAGGGACTGGTTTTCGAGAACAGATCCCGATCAAGTTCGAAATGGATGAATTTCTCTGAAATATAATCTTTTTATATTTTAATATATTATATAAGCATATAATCTAAGGCTGACTCATTTTTTATTGTTCCGGGGTTTCGTTCTGAGAATTGCTGGACTTAAGGTTTCTAGGTCCAAACTGGACCTAGGGTATTCTTTTAGGGTTTCGGCTTCTGGTTCTAATTTCTGGAACCGAACTTAGGTTGCCATGAAAACGGGGGCTGTAAATCCCCGAAATTTTCAATCCACAAATAAAGACCTAAACCCTAAACGGAAGTCAAACGGATTCTTAGGTCAAACAAAACCCTAGTTTACCGTAACCGTTTAACTCCGGCATTGCCGTTTTCTCAAGTCATAGAAAACGAAGTTGGAAAAATTAGCTCGAATAGTTCGTAATAACCATAGGTTTTATAAAAGTTTCAGTTTCGCGATTTTCGGATGTCCTTCGAACCCGAACGGACACAGTCTTTGAAAAATGTGTCTGGAAGCCCGGAATAGGAAAAATATTCTGAATACACCGTTAGACTCGTAAAAATATAAGATTTCCAAAAATATCAATTTCGTAATTTTTCGGTAACTAAAAATATCAGATATCGCTTTTATACGCATATTTTCTTACTACCGGTATAAATTGTCATGTCTACTTTTACATTACACTATTTTCTACTATTCTACACTATTCATCTATCTCTACTTTTTCTTACAACCTATTCTTACAAGCCATACACCTATTTCTTACACATTTTCATTTCCAATACAATTTCACATCTTTCCTTTCTTACTTTAATTAATCAAAAGACAAAAAATTAAATTTTTCTCTCCTCCCCCATGCATGTTTGGCGCCACCCCCTCTCTTGATGCCCACAAATTGTTTTGTTTTCATTTATTTTAATAACACAAATTATCTCCCACATTTTCCTATAAATACCCCTTCATACCTTCACTTCTTTCACACCACTTCTTCTTTAAAGTTATTCTCTCAAAATCTCTTCAAATTCTCTCAAGAGTTCTTACAAGAAGTCCTCTTAAGTTTAGCTTCTTTAGGCAAGAAATTTCTCAAGATTTCTTCATGTTCATTTACTTAGTATGAGCTTAGTGTGTGTTTTCTAAAACCATGAAGGTTAAGAAAGCAACATTAGGTTCATGCTTTGTTTTTGTTCATAATCAAAATTCCTCCATGATCATTTATGTTTCTATTATGTTCCTTTATGTTTCTCTATATTTCCTTTATGTTTATTACTATCTAATATATCTATATAGCTATATATACTATTTAGAGCATATAAGCTCATAGCCTTGCAATTTATTTACCTTTCATGCAATTTATTTAATTTTAAGTTGATTTTAAGACTAGTCATTCTAGTCTTAGACTTGTCCTCATCAAGTCAAAACAATTCTTTTCGGGACTAGTCTTTTCTTAGTCCCGGGGTACCTTGATGAAGCTAAGGTCCCAATACTTGATTTACTTTATTATTTACTTTAGCTTTCAAGTTATTAATTTACATTTCTATAGCTTATGATTCATAATCATGCATGAACATAACGTTTTTGTCTCAACAAAAATAAATGAGAAAGTGTTTTCTTGAAACTAAAGATTTTTCCTAAAAGAAATAAATGTGGAAAAATGGATTTCTTAAAGACCCATGAACATATATGGGAATGATTTTTCTTATAAAAAGTTTTTATAAAAATTCATCTTTTATCAAGAAGTAGAAATTCTTTTGAAAACAATAAAAATGTCATTTTGCTATTTTTGAAATCCAAGTTTAGAAAATAAAACCACACTTTAGGAAATCAAAGAAATTACAAGAGATTTCATTTAGAAATAAAATCTTTATCTTAATAACTAGAAGATCTTTTAAAAGAAAAATAGAATCTCAAAATCAAAGACTTTTAAAACCTTACTTTTAAAGTTGAGACAACTTCATTTACTTCATGCATTTGTTATGAGTCATTACAAGTATATATATATACCTTTCAAAAGTTTACAAAATAATTGAAATGCTATCTTTTCAAAATGAGCTTTGTTTACGAAAAGGAAAACAAGTGTTTACAAATTCGTGGCAAATCTGATCGCTACCTTTTCAGAACCCAAACGACTTAGTTTTATGGAAATGAGCTTAGAAATGCGTAGATCGTTTCGAGTAGGTAGAAAACGGTATGTTATACGCGAAATTCCGAGTTAAAATAAGCAAGTTATGGCCATTTTAAGTTGGAATTTCCCTTTATACGATTTATTACGATTTTTAAGAAAAGATTAGAATTTTCGAAGGATAGAATTTCATGAAATACTCATTTTGGGTATTCTTCTTGAATTAGATAATCACGAGGAGGATTGTTCGTATCCCGAGGATTACTACGATTAAGTGGAATTACCGATCGACCCATCCAATTCAAGAATGGTGTCATCATGGCCGAGTGAGTTATTCCCGTTATTTTTCATACTCTTGATTGTGCTTGTAAAGTTAGTTGCACTAGAATTTGAGAAAAATCAAAAGGAAGTGTATGATAATACGTTGAAGGAATACTAAGTATATCGAAACTCGATTTGTTTGTAATAAAGTTGTATGTGAATTTAATATCTTGAAATGTTTGAAATTGATTGATCACTTGAAGGAATTTAAACGTAACTACTAGACTTTAATTGGAGAAATTATTCATGCACTTCATATGTTGAGTCACATTGCATTCGCTACTATACAATTGGTGGGACAAGTGTATATTAGTGGTGGTAGACATAACCGGTATATCATGTAAGTGGCTAGTAGGAGCCTGTAATAAACTACAAGTTTTTGATGGCTAGTAGGAGCCTGTAATAAACTACAAGTTTTGATGGCGTATAGGAGCCGGTAAGATCTATAAAAGTATTTTTAAAAGTGGTGGCTGTAATTGGCCTGAATCCCCAACCCCGAATGAAGGGCGTAAATTCATTCAACATATGATTCCGGAAAGTCATATGTCTTGTATGCTCACGTGGTTGTTGCATTTCATGTGCTTGAATAATAAACTTGATTGTAAATTTTCTTCGAGTATGAATTTTGGGATTTACTCACTAAGCCCTTAAGCTTATACCCCTATAGATGTCTGTATTCTCAGGAACACCTATTTTTGAGCTTGAGGCCATCCCGTATCCGAATACGTTTTGATGTTAAAGCTTTTGGAGGAAATCTACTCGAAGACTTAGATTAGAATTCCTTTGAAATCTTTAATTTTGGAAGTTAGGAAGTATATCTCGATCCTTGGATTCAGCGGGGGAATGCCCCTAAGAAATTATGTACCAGACCTTTGGTTACTTATGATATGATTTTATTTCTGAATTCTTGTATGTTTATCTTTACTTGCTTAAACTATGCTTCCCAAAAGCGTCTCCTATTACCGTGTTAGACGCCTTACATATAATACTAAGGCTTTTGCATGACTAAGGTAGCCATTCCTAAGCCTTGATGTTATATGTGGCGGACTGCCACGTTTAGGATACCCATCGGGGCATGACAGGGGCTTACAAGGGTTATCTTCTAGAAGTTTTACATTTGTTGAAAAGAGAGTATCCATATCAAATTTATGCGAAAAGGCAACATGTTGGTTCAATAAAATAGTTAGAACTACTATACTTACCATACAACTGAACCAAGCTCCAAATTGACCTACGTATCAACAAATGATGCGTTAATACCAACCAGGGTAATCTAGATGTACCACCACCCATCTTTAGATGCACTAAAGGGATCACTCAAGCACTCCATATCTAGATGTAGCTTCCATGCAATTCCGCCCAATTTATGTCGAATGTCCCAAGCAAGTCAATTGTATGCAACTGTACATCAATGTTGGCATATGGAGGAATGCTTTGCGGCTACCAAACTGTTAGTTGACTTGCTCAGGGAGGTGCCACTTAACAATCCAGAAGCAATAAATTTAGGAATCCCAATTGAGTGAGGTTAGACAAGTTCACTTTTCCTTAGAGAGTCAATCCTAAAATGGGTTTTCTGGACATTTGTTCCATATGTAGAAGCCTTCAAGCACTATAGGCCTATTGTATGTGTGGATGACACATTCCTTATGGAAAATACAAAGGTGTTCTACTCGTAGCCTGTGACATAAATGAAGCCAACTAAATTGTCCCGGTAGGATTTTGCTTGACACAGAATGAATCAAAGAAGGCTTGAAGCTGGTTTTTACGAAAATTGAATTATTGTGTAATTGGACACAGAGGAGAAGAGACAGTATACCTAATATCCAACAGGGGAAAAGGAAATATTCAAGCATACAGGGATCCATCAAGTGGTTAGCTTCCATCTTTCGTAGTCCATAGCTTTTGCAGTCGTCATGTAGTGAGTAGTTTCCATAAGGTGTACAAGAATCATCAAATGGTGAACATAGTGACTTATGCTACGCTCTAAGGCAAGCCTGTAAGTTTGAGAATTTCATGTGACTTTTGTAAATATGAGTAAAGAGGTAGTTGAGTGGTTTGATCGGATAGAACAAGATGACTCTTTGTGTTTAGAAAAGGAGTAATGGATGCTTGCATACATTGGTTTCTATCATGTTGGGTATATGACAAGCAATATTGTTGAAGCGTACAATTCTATACTGGTTGGTGCTAGGGGCTTACTTATAGCTACACTTGTTACAAAAATCTTCTACAACTATGTTATGAATTAGGAGAGCAAGCATGTTCAGGCCATGGTGGGTAAAAGAAATATTCATTAAATATGTAGTGAAAATGCTAAACAAATGGAGTGGTAGGGTCACTGAACATCAAGTGCCAAGCTTCCATCGCAACACAAAGCTCTTTGAAATCTACACAAGAAGCCAGCATGTTGCATATAATCTAAAGGGAGGTGGATGATCACAAAAGGTTGGCATTGTAAATTTTACATGTGACTACAACAAATGGTAGATATATCAGATCTCTTGCTCACATGCTATGATTGCGAATGCTCCTATAAGGGTAGACGGTAACTCATTTGTTGGTCATTGGTATAGGTTGTCCAATCAATTGCAGGTTTATAATGCTCATTTGCTTCCTCTTTGTGATGAACTTGATTGGCCTGCTCCTGCAAACTTCCCAATTTTAGTACCCGATCGAAATGTTGCACATGGAAGTGTAAGCCTACGAGAAAGCGATACAAGATGGAAATGGATCTCCATGGACTACTTGATACACTCAATTGTAGTGTGTATAGAGAAGAGAGTCATAATCATAGGACATGCCCCCGTAGAAATATGCATGACTAAATATTTATAATTACAAAGTATATTAGAAGAAACAAAAATGTTATTGTATTTGATTATGCTTGTTAGAACAATTTCAAACTTGTTATAATTAATGTTATTGTGTCTTTTGATCACACTTGCTCTATATCTCCTTTTATAATTCTTGTTATGCTCTTTTTAAATTCCTTTTAAAAGTGCAAATATTTATCGACCAATATACTCGGTGGTGTCCAGTAATAAAATTTTTGTGAGAATTGAGTTGCGTCCAAAAGAAAGGAGGGCTAGCTCCCAGTATATTAGTCTTAATTTTAGCTAGGCAAAATAAAAAGATTAGATTTTTATATAAAGCTAACCTACAAAAATTTGGGATTTGCAACACCTACAATTGAATTCGGTTTAGAGCCAAAAGAATGAAATGATAATTGAATGTATGTTGTTGACCACAATATACTTGCAAATCCAAATTGACGATAAATTTAGTGTTTTCAGGCAATTGAACACCAAGTAAAAACTCATTTTCCCAAAGAAAATAATTACCCTAAATTAATCAATTAATTTTCTCTATTCCTAGGAAAATAATTAATTGATTAACATTTTCTTTTCCTAAACCCTAATTGAATTGAAACTCATATCCCTATGTGATTTTTAATCCAAAATTAGCTAATAATAGAATTAATTAGAAAGGAATTTTCTGATTACAATCCTAATCTAACATGCACTCCAAGATCAACTCAAAATACATGCTCGGTGAATTAGCATCAACAACTTGAAAACAAGAACATAATCAATTAGAAGCAATAAACATCAACTAGATATCCAAATCATCAACTCAAAACCTAAATAAGCACAAAAGGAACAAGTTTTAAACACTATCCATAAAATGAATATAAGAAAAGAATGAAATCACCTTGTCGAGAAAATTCTGTTCTTAAATCCAAATACAAATGATGTTTTCCACTTGATCTCGATGTTGAATCCTCAATCAAAATCAAAAGAAAAACTTGTTGTTGTTCTATACCCTAGTTTTTAATTAGGAGTGAGGAAATATGTCACGCCCGAAGGGTACCCTGACATGGCAACCTGCCACATATAATGCAAGACTCAAGAATGACCATCTTAGTCATGCGAAAGTCTTAGTATTACATGTAAGGCGCTTAGTACAGTAATAGGAGACGCTTTTGGGAAGTGTGGTCTAAGCAAGTAAATATAAACATACAAGAATCTAGAAATAAAATATAGCATAATATTAATAATCAAAGGTCTATTACATGATTCTTAGGGGCATACCCCTGCTAAAACCCACAGATCGAAATAGCTTATAGTCTTTACAATGCTACATCAAAAGATTTCAAAGAAATTCTAATCTAATTCTTCAAGTAGATTTCCTTCAAAAGCTCCAAAAGGAAACTTACGCGGATAAGAGGAGACCTCGGGTATAAAAACAAGTGTTCATGATAATGCAAATATCTATAGGGGCGTAAGCTTACGGGCTTAGTAAGTAAATCTCAAAAATGCATACTTGAAACGAAATATCAATCAAGTTTATTAATCAAGCAAATGAGATGCAACAGACACGTAAGCAAACAAGACATATGACTTTCCGAGAATCATATGTTAAATGAATTACGCCCTTCATTCGAGGTTAGGTATTCTGGCCTATTACGGCCACTATTTAAAAACATTTTTATAGATCTTACCGGCTCCTATACACCATAAGAAACATGTAGTTATTACAGGCTCCTATAAGCCACCAATTTATGTAGTTTTTATTGGCTCTTACTCGCCACATACATGATATACCGGTTATGCCTACCACCACTATTATACACTTGTCTCACCAATTGTATAATAGCGAATGTAATGTGACCCAACATGTGAAGTGTATGTGGAAATTTTTAATTAAAGCCTAGCCATTATATTTTAATTTCTTACAAGTGATCAACCAATTTCAGACACTTCATCAAGCTCATAAACATACAATTTATTACAAGCATGTCATGCTTCGATATACTTAATATTCTTTCAATCATATTATCATACAACATCCATTTTATCTTTCCTTAATTCTAATGCAACTAAATTTATAAGCACAAACATAAGTATGAAAAATAAAGGGGAGTACACTCATTCGGCCATGAAGACACTTTTTCCTGATGGATGAGTCGATCGAGAATTCCACTAATCGTAATAATCCTCCGGATACGTACACTCCTCTTCGGGATCACCTAATCAAGAAGAATACCCTTAATGAGTATTTCTTATTGATTCTATGGTATTTTTCAAAAACTATGTCATAACGATCGTTAAAATTCGTATAAAGGGTAATTTCAACTTAAAATGACAATAACTTCGTCATTTTAACTTGGCATTGCCCATATAATATACCGTTTTCTACCTATTCGAAAAGATCTATCCAATTCTAAAGCTACTTTCATCGAAATAAGTCATTTGAGCTCCGAAATAGTGGTGTTCAGATTCACCACGAATTTTACAAAACTTATTTTCTTCTTTTTACAAAAACTTGTATCAAAGAGATGGATATTATAATAGTTTGTAAGACCTTTGAAATGTATATATATATATTCATTGACTCATGTTAAATGCATGAATTTAATGAAGTTGTCTCAACCATGAATTTTTGTTAAAAGTAAAGTCTTCTAAAACTTTGGAAAAGTAAAACTTTTGAAAATTTCTTCTTAGTTTTGCTAGAAAATTTCTTAAGTTATTTAAATGAGTATTTTTCCTCAATTCCATTTCCTTAGTCTTTTTAATTTCAAAAGAATGATTTTCATTTTTCTAAACTTCCCTATAGTTTAGTTTCTAATACTTTTTGAAAGTAGTAATGATTCTATATTTAAAGAAATGATTTCTTAAGTCGTTTATTTATCTTATTTCTTAAGATCATTTTATTTTTATGAAAGGAAAATTCTTGGCGTTTGTCAAACTAGTTTAGTTTGAAATTCAAAGTATTGATAAAAAGTGAAGTTTAGTAAAACTTTTACTTAAATAAGAATTCGTTTCCATTTTATGAATTTTTAAAGTGTATGTATGTATTGAAGAAAAATTTCTATGTTCTTTGGTTTATTTAAAATTTATGATAAATTCCTCTAGATTTCTAGAAAAGATTTGTTAAGATAAAGTTCTAAGTTTTTATGAAAAATCATTTCCTTCATGACAACATTTATTTTTGGAGAAGAACTTCTATTTTAAGAAAACTTTTCATTCTTTATCTTGTTGAGACAAAATCAATATGTTCATGCATGATCATGAATATAAAATTATGAAAACATAAGAAATTCATAATAAGTAATAAAATAAACAAGTGAAGAAATATGTCAAGTATTGGGAACCTTAGCTTCATCAAGGTATCCCGGGACTAAGAATGGACTAGTCCTAAAAGAAAATAAGAAAAAGAAAGCAAATATTGTTTTGACTTGATGATGACAAGTCTAAGACTAAAGACTAGTCTTAAAATAACATGAAATAAATAAATAAATTGTGTAACTTAAAAGTAAATAAATAACAATGAGCTTATATGCTCTAAAGATTATATACAAGCACATAATTATATCTAGTTACATATATATAAGAGATTAAAATAAAATCAATAATAATATGAGCAAAAGTAAAATAACAACATAGAAATGTATGAATAAATATTTATGAACAAGAATAATACATGAACATAGTGTAGCTTCCATAACATTAAGGTTAGGAAACTCACACCATGGTCATGTACACTATGGTCATGTAAAGTTACATGACATGGTAAGAAAGTTTTAAAGAAAATTCTTACCTAAAGTAAGAATTATGGTAATGTTTATAGTATGAAAGGGTTTGAGAGGAGATTTTGAGAGAGTTTTGGGATAGTAATTGAGAGGGGAATTGGAGAGAGTTTTAGGAGTGAAACTTATGAGTAGAAGATGTGTGAATAAAGTGAAAGAGGAGGGGGATATTTATAGGAAAATTGGGGAGTGATTTTTGAGTGATTTAATTAAAAAAAAATTGGAAAAAAATATGAGGAAGAGAGAGAGGGATGTGCGCTGGCCAAGGAAAGAGAAGAGAGAGGGAGATGTAATTTTTTGGATTTTTGTGTATTAAAAATAATAATATGTAAGATAGATATGATATAAAGCTATGAGAAAGGTAAAAAGTAAAAGTAATAGGTTATGGTATTGTAAGAGTAGGCGTTAGAAAAAGTAGAGATCGATAAATAGTGTACAATAGTAATGAATAGTATAATGTAAAGTAGATGTGACTAGAAAAATACTGGTAGTAAGAAAATACACGTATAAACGCAATATCTGTTATTTTTAGTTACTGAAAAATTGTGAAACTAATATTTTTGAAATCCTTGCATTAAATCGGTCCTAACAATGTTATCGGAATATTTTTACTATTCCAGTCTTCAGGACATGCTTTTCGAGAATGGATCCCGTTTGAGTCCGAAGGACACTCGAATTTCGTGAATATGACATTTTTATGTTTCCTCAAGATATTACGAACTATTATCACTAATTATCTCAACTTTGTTTTCTAGGGCTAAAGAATACGGCAATGCAAGATTTAATTTCTAGGGTTTGTACTAGACTTTTGTTGACCTTTAAAGTTTCTGTTGACTTTTAATTTTAATATCAAACTTAAAATTAATAAAAAATTTTAGGGGTTTACAAAATAAGCTTTCAAGTCGTTTAGGGTTTATCCATTCTGTTCACATGATCCACAAGAGGAGTGTTTATAAGATAAGAAGGGTAAGGATTCATGCATCATATAGGCTGGCTTCAAAGTTAGCAACTTTAGTGTCAGTGTAAAATGTAGGCTGGCTCAAGGTCGGCAGCTTACATTCTCAAATGGTCAACCTATATTTTCTCATGTACTTTAGATGCGAAAACTGCTCTCAATTTCTTGTATTTGCACTCTAAGTTCTCAAAGACCTAAAATATCACAATAAGTTTAATTAAGTACCATTTCCTTATTATTTCTATAAAAACAATAATAATATAGCATGATTTTTTTGATAAAAAGTGAGTATCGTATGCCCTTATCATCTTGTATTGAACTTGACTGTTGTTTGATTGAGTATTTGCTCAAGGGGGTTGAGTTTTTTTACTGGGATAATGACTTGGCTAAATACATGGATGAAATGGAGCTGTAGAAGTAGTCGTTTATAGTAAGTTTGGATGATAATATGTATTTAGGGGATATATTTATAATCACCTGCATTACAGGTAGGATTTGTGAATATGCACCCTCTTCATAAATCGAACATGTGCCCTTTTCAGAAAACGTAGAAGGCACAGTGAAACCAATTTTGGACATGCGCCTTTGGCCCTTGTATTAAGAATATCTTTTTCTGTTGTCATATTTCCATAATTATTTCCAAAAAGTGCCATATTTCCATACAAAAGCCTAAAACTACAAACCAAAATATCAAATATAGACTAATATATCACATATGGACGGATGGTACTCTTTCGAAGTATCATGTATAGATGAAAATGAGTACTCACTCAAAGCATTAGATATGAATTGAAATAGTAGATAGGGACTAAAATAGCATATAAAGTACCACATATAGATTAAAATATCATATCGGAACAAAAATACCACATATTAATAAAACTTTATGTTTACTCGAAGTACCACATATTAACCAAAATACCATATATGACCAAAGTACCACATATAAATAAAAATTGATACTTAATCAAAATAATACATATAGACCAAAATACCAAGAGCAACTCAAAATAGCACATATGGACGAAAGTTGATACTCACTCGATGTATCAAATATTGACCAATCATCCATGTGGTGTTTGAATTTATATTTGGTATTTCGGTCCAATGTCACATCTTACGCAAATATCAACTTTCATGCAAATGTGGTATCTTTATCCATCTCTGGTATTTCAATCAACATGTGATACTTCAAGCAAGAACCAATTTTTCATCCATATGCTGTATGTTTGTCAATATCTTATGTTTCTGTCTATATGTGGTACCTCGAGCGAGTACCAACTTTAGTCCATATGTGGTATTTTTGTCTAAACTTGGTATTTTGATCCATATGTGGTATTTCAACCGGGTACCAACTTTCATCCATATGTAGTATTTTTGTTTATATCCGATATCTTAGTCTCAACATCATTCTTTGACTGAGCATCAATTGTCATCCATTTGTAGTATTTTAGTCCACATATTATACTTTAGTTCATATGTGGTACTTCAAGCAAGTAGCAACTTTTTCCCTTATATGATCTTTTAGTCCGTATGCGGTATTGTAGTCCATATGTAGTATTTCCATCTATGTGAGGTGCTTCGACTATGCACCAATTTTCGTTCATAAGTGATTTTTTGGTCCACATTTGGTATTTTTAGTTGATATGTGATAGTTTAAGTGAGTACAAAATTTCATCCATATGGGTATTTTGGTATATATTTGATATTTTGATCCATGTGTGGTACTTCAAGCGAGTATCAAGTTTCGTCCATATGTGGTATTATTTACATATTTGGTAATTTGTCTACATGTGGTACTTCGGCTAAGTACCAACTTTCATCCACGTGTGGTATTTGATTTATATCTAGTATTTCTAACTATATGTAATATGCCAGCTGAATACCAACTTTCATTCATGTGGCATGTCGGTCCATATCTAGTATTTCGGTGTATGTGTGGTACTTCAATTGAGTACTAACTTTCACCCACATGTAATATTTTGGTCCATATCTAGTATTTTAATCCATATGTAGTAATACAACCCAGTACCAGCTTTCATTCATATGTAGTATTTTTTTCCATATGTAGTATTTCGATCCACATATGGTACTTTAAGCTAGTGTCAATTTTCATTCATATGTGATACTTTTGTACGTATCTAGTAATTTGTCTAAATGTGGTACTTCGACCGAATACCAACTTTCATCTATATGTGGAATGTTAGTTTAAATCTAGTATTTTTATCCACATGTGGTACTTCAATTGAGTACCAACTTTCGATCATATTTATTAAATCTGCTTGCGTAGTTAAATATAAATTGAAAACATGATATTGCATGAGATAGATATTAACATATCAAAACATTAAAACTAAATATCTAGATTTTAATTTTTATATACAAGATCCATATCTTATAGATTTTAATTATATATATAGAATTTTGCTTCCTAAAGTATTACTTACACACTTTAATGAGCCTAATAAGTGCAACACGCTTATTTATATCACCATAGTAAATAGTAATTTCAAACACAATAACATTCACAAAATGGTTGAAACTACAAAAATCTGCATTTAAATTAATTTTAATTTTGATTTTCAATTGATTAGTTTATTTATATGCTAAATATATGCCTTAAAATTCTATTTTTTTTTTATATACAATCCTTATATCCTAAAATCACATGTATGCATTTTATTGAGCTTAATGAATCTAGTTCACACATATTGAACCATAGATATGATATAATAAGAATAACAAATAAACTAATAACATAAAAGATATTATATGATAAAAGTATAGCATGCCTGGTAAAGACGCATAATATATATAATATGAACGCGTATAAATATGGTACTCTTTATGTCTTACACATCTTATTTCTCTAATAATATAGATATCATCAGGTCATATTAAAATATATTATATTTATACTTCTTCCACTATATTTGTTATGTTACATGGTACAAGGAGATATTACAATAATTTACAGTTAAGTACTATTAAAACAATAAATAAATTAAAATTAATTTAAAAGAAAATGACTAAGGGATTTGTACAAAATTACCATATTTTTTTCAACATTAATCCGAAAATACGGCATTTCCAAAAGATATATTGAGTTATGTCACGTCCCGAAGGGTATCCTAAACGTGGCAGTCCGCCGTACACAATATTAAACCCTAGGAATGACCACCTCAGTCACGCGAAGGCTTCCATACTATGTACAAGGCGTCTAACACATGGAGGAGACTCATCGAAGAGATACATTTTATATCGGTACACTTAAGTAACAATGTAAAGGAAATACAATTTACTATTCTTCAAAATACAAATCATAATATACTTCCATTACATTCATCCAAGGATTTCTCTACATAGAACTATTACGAGGCAAATCATAGAACCTAGCTAATAACTGCAAACATTCTTATTCCTTGTCGGAATCCTGAAGTCATTCTCGGCTCCAACCATCACGATCTCCACTTAGCACTCTTGAGATAACCTGTTTAATCAAACATCTATTGGGGTATAAGCTACACTAGCTTAGTGAGTGAAAACTTCCATATCACAATTAAGACAAATGTAAACCCCCAAAAATTTTCATAATCCTTAAAAATAATTCTAGAAGTATAATATCAAAAACCCGAAAAATCCACTTGAGATTAAAACTCAATTCTAGACCGAGTCAAATACCGAAAACGAAACCCTAAAACTCGAACCAAGTTAAAACTTAATTCCAAATGAGAACAAAAACGAGTTTTCTCAATCTTGAGAAAACAAGAACCCTTGAAACAAAATATAAAGTCTAACTACCGGTTTAATCAATGTCCGTACATCAATTAAATTACCTAACCGTTTTCTAACATGCAAATCAAGACAATATATCCAAATAACGATCAACAGAAAAATCTTAAAACCTTCGATAAATTTCAGAAATCATAAATTTCAAATTCTCACCAAAAGTCAAACTGAGTCAACTCATAACCCTAGACTCGGTTAAACGATTCAGAGAACTAAAAACTATTAAATAATCACAAATAAAATAAAATATAAATTTTTGAGCTAAAAATTCTGAAACGATCAAGACTCGAAAATTATACGATCTTACGAATATCTCGACGAAAACAGAAATCAAAACGGAACCCTAAAAGCCAACAAGCCTATAACGAATCCTAGTGTTTAAGATCCGGCAATCCCGCGTTTTCAAACCCTAGAAAACGAAATTAAGTTAATGACCTAGAATAGTTCATAATAACATAGGATAACATAAAAATATCAGATTCGCAAATTTCGAGTGACCTTCGGACCCAAACGGGATCGGTTCTCGGAAAGCGTGTCCCGGAGCTCGGAATATTAAAAATATTCTGTTTATACCAATAGACTCGTAAAAATACAAGGATTCCAAAAATATCAATTTTAGAATTTTTCGGTAGTTAAAAATTACAGATATCGCATTATTACGCGTATTTTTATTACTACCGATACTTTAATTGTCTAGTCTACTATTCATAGTATTTTTCTACTATTCATTACTATTCACCTATCTCTACTTTTTCTTACACCTATTTCTTACACCTACATATCTATTTTCTTACTTTTTTCATTTCCAATACAGCTTTAATCACATCAAACTTTACACATTACTTCTTTATTACACAAACAAATAAAACAAATAAATTTCTCTCTCCTCACATGCCCAAAACCGGCGCCTATCTCCCTCCCATGCATCTAATTTTTTTCTTTTTCAATTTATTTTATTACATCTAAATTCCACTCCAAAACTTCTATAAATCACCTCTCCTCTGCTCATTTCTTCACACCTTTCTCAAGTAAAGAATTTATGCAAAAATTCTCTCTAAAACACTCTCTCCATATTCTTACAAGAACTCTCTTTTTGAAGAAGAAAATCTCTCGTACCAAAACTCTTTTTATGTAATACAACTACCATCTCTCCATAACCACATAACCATACATTCACTACCATCTTCATACCTCTTACATACCTTAGGTAAATATTCTTCCATCTATTATTCATCCATGTCATGTAACTTAACATAACTATGGTGTTGTTTTGAAACTCATATGAGTAGTAAAAGCAACAACATTTCATGTTTTGTTCTTGTACATAAGCTTCCTATTTTATTATGTTGTTATTATTATTGTGATTATTTGCTTAGATATATAGTATTATGTACATTATGTATATATATTTATTTAGAGCATATAAGCTCATTTGTTATTTATTTATTTTCAAGTTATGCAATTTATTTATTTTATATTGATATTAAGACTAGTCTTTCTAGTCTTAGACTTGTCCATATCAAGTCAAAACAATCTTTTATTTATTTTCTTTAATCTTTCGGGACTAGTTCATTCTTAGTCCCGGGATGCCTTGATAAACTAAGGCTCCAATACTTGATCGGGATTCCTTGAAGAAGCTAAGGTTTCCAATGCTTGATATTTTATTTTCTTGCTCGTTATTCATTTCTAGTATTTTCTTATGTTCCTATCAATTTATATGCTCATAATACTTGCAATTACATAATGCTAATGTCTCAACTAATCCAAAAATAGAATTTTACTTTACTTAATGAACTCAAAGCTAAGTTTCCATTATATGATTTACCACAAAACATGAAGTTATTATCAACAACCTAGAAATAGAATAATACAAGTTTTCTCAAAGTTTTCTTAAATAACAAGGATAGTTTTACCAAGAAAACATAAATAAATATTTTCCTTGTATTTTATGGTAATCTAAGTTTTTAGAAAAAATAAATCGTTAATATTGAAAGTATAAGACCTAAACTCTTTTCTAAGTTAAGAAACAAATTAGTTTTCAAAGTTAAAATAAAAATCAACTCATAAAGTTATAAATCCACTTAGGAAAAATAATGATTTTTAAATCTCTAAAAAGAAGGAACTCATTTCCAAAAGAATATAAATAGATTAAACAAAAATGGATTTTATCAATAAAAGATGATTCTTTTCAAAAGAGATGAAAGAACGAGTTTTGGAAAGTAAAAGCTTATATTTTAGAAAGGAATATAAGAAAACAAGACTCATTTTCTAGGACCATCTTAAATAAACAAATTATGAAAAGGTTTTCGACAAATAAATTAATTTTTTATCACTAGAAATGAAATTTATGAAAGACTAGGGTTAAAGGAGAATTTGCTTGTTTTGGAAAAAGGAATGAAGGAAATAAAACAAGGATGTACTCATTTATAATAAAAATATAAAGTTTCTTCCAAATACTCGAAAAGGAATTTATCAAAACAAGTTTTAAAAAGAATTGTTTTATGAAATAAATTGTTGAGACACTACCATTAGAAATTTTGCATATAAAGTGAGCTTACCTATATATTCAAAGTGTTTATCAAATATATAATTATATTGTTACAAAAGGATTTTCTTTAAAATGGAGTTGAGCTAGAAATTGGATTTTTGCAAAAGTTTAGAAAATTCGTCTTAAATATTTAGCTAACGTTTTCGGAACCCAAATGACCTTTTATGACCAAGATAACCTTAGAAATGAATAGATCTTTTCGAATAGATAGAAAACGGTATATTATATGCGAAATTCCGAGTTAAAATGAGCAAGTTATGGCCATTTTAAGTTGGAATTTCTTCCTATACGATTTTACCGCGATTTTAAGAGAAGTTTAGAATCTCCAAGAATAGAAATTCATGAAAGACTTATCCCGGGAATTTCTTTTGCCTAGGTGACGAAGGATACGAGAATACCCTACCCGAGGATTACTACGACTAAGAAGATAGCGAAATGGACGAGTGAGTTATTCCTTCTAATTTCGTTACCTTGCTTGTGCTTGTAATGTAGTAGCATTAGTATACTAAGAAAAGATAAAAACGAATATATTTGGGGATTTCGGGATTATGCATATATATATGATTCTATTTTATGCGTGAATTGAGAACTAAGAATATCGCAACTTCGATCTGCTTGTTTAAATAAATTTTGTTTACTTACTTGTATGATTGTTTATTGTTGCTAAATTAATTGATCGTGTAAACCCCTAAATTTTCGGAATCAGTTTAGCATAAAACCCTAAACCGGAAGTCAAACGGAACCCTAAAGGTCAACAAAACCCTAGTTTACCGTATCAAACTAAATCCGGCATTGCTGTTTTCTTTGACCCTGAGAAACGAAGTTGGGATAATTAGCTAGAATAATTCGTAATAACCATAGGTTTTATAAAAAGTTCAGTTTCGTGAAATTCGGGTGTCCTTCGAACCCGATCGGACACAGTTCTCGAAAAACGTGTCCGGAAGCCCGGAATAGTAAAAATATTCCAAATACACCGTTAGACTCGTAAAAATATAAGTTTTCCAAAAATATCAGTTTCGTAATTTTTCGGTAAGTAAAAATAACAGATATAGCTATTATACGCGTATTTTCTTACTACCGGTACTTTAATTGTCATATCTACTTTACATTACACTATTCATTACTATTCTACACTATTCTTTTATCTCTACTTTTTCTTACACCTATTCTTACACTCTACATAACCTATAATCTTAACTTTTTACCTTTCCATAACTTTATATCACATCTACCTTACATATTACATCTTTTATTTTCCAAAAAGTCAAAAAATATAAACTTCCCCTCTACACCATATGGCCGGCGCCCCCTCTCTCTCTCCCTAATTTGTTTTAATTTTACTTTATTTTAATCACACAAAAATCACTCCTCAATTTCCTATAAATACCCCCCTCTCTTTCACTTCTTTCACACCACTTCTACACAAATTACTCTCTCAAAATCTCTCAAGAATTCTCTCCAAGAAGTTCTTAAAGAAAAGCTCTCTTTAGTCTTTCTTTAAGTAAGTTTCTTCAAGAAAATCCTCAAGCTTTCTTCATGTTCATCTACTTAGTATGAGCTTAGTGTGTGTTTTCTAAAACCATGAAGGTTAAGAAAGCAACAATAGGTTCATACTTTGTTTTTGTTCATAATCCATCATATTCATTTATGTTTATGTTCATTTTGTCTCTTTATGTTCATTTATGTTCTCTTATGTTCATTTATGTCTCTTTTATGTTCATAACTATCTACTATATCTATATAGCTATATATACTATTTAGAGCATATAAGCTCATGATCTTGCAATTTATTTACCTTTCATGCAATTTATTTACTTCAATGCTTTTATTTATTCAAGTTGTTTTTAAGACTAGTCTCTAGTCTTAGACTTGTCCTCATCAAGTCAAAACAAGCTTTTCTTCTTTCATTTCATTTTATTATGGGACTAGTTTACTTCTTAGTCCCGGAGCCTTGAAAAAGCTAAGACTCCAATACTTGACTTTATTATTATGCTTTATGTTATTTTGGTTATTATTATTCTCATAATCATGTTCATTTAGATTGTTGTCCATAATTTTATTTAAACAAAAAGAAGAATTTTGTCACTTAGAAATAAGTTTATGTAAAGTATAAAATCAACACAAAAAGAACTCACTATAATTTTATAAACTACTTTTACTTTAAAAAGCCACTTAGATCCTTATTATTTCACCTTGTTTTTCAAAAGAAAATATTTTGTTGACAAAAATGGTTCTTTTCATAAGAAAGAAAATAAGATGGATGACTAAGGAAATTTTTAAGTAAAGACCTTTGCAAACAAATAGGCAAAGAAAATTTATGGTTTGAAAATAATAAAGTTATTTCTTTTCAAGTTACAAGAAGAAGTTAATAAGATTATAGAAATTAGTTTTTCTACAAAAAGTCCTTAATTGTTCCACATTGTTTTTATGAAGAAAACAAATTTTCATGCATGGATGATTATTTTTGAAAAATATGAGACATAGAAAAAGAATGAGAAATATCAAGTAAGGATTTTTGCAAAACAAGTAAACAAAGGAATTTACACAAGAAAAATGAAAAAACATATTTCCTAGAAAACTTCAAATATAGTATTAATGTAACTTAGAAAGTAGAAAATTTTATTTTCAAAGGTCACTTAGAAAAGATAAATAAAACCAACATAAAACGTTTTTAGAAAATAAAGAAAACAAGGTATTCATTTCAAAGAAATTTACAAAAACAATTTCCGAAAAGCTTCAACCCGACATTGTTTTACCTAAGAAAAATAATTGGACAACAAGACACTTGAGCATGCTTAAATATGAGTTATATAGTTATAAAAAGAGAATTTTTCAACTATATAGATAACTAAGTATTTATCAAACAAATTTTGATTTCTTGAACCAAAGTTGTTTTTACTTGAAATCCGTGGTGAATTTTGTCGCCACTTTTCGGAGCCTATATGGCTTTGTTTGTTGGAAATAATTTTGGAAATGGGTAGATCTTTTCGAGTAGGTAGAAATCGGTATATTATATGCGCGATTCCGAGTTAAAATGACCAAGTTATGGCCATTTTAAGTTGGAACATTCTTCTATACGAACTTTAACGTTCTTTGACATTGTTTTGTCAAAATTCAAGAAAATCATCAAGAAAAACTCATTGTGGGTATTTTCTTTGGTTAGGTGACCCCGAGGAAGGATTCCTTTACCCAAGAACTATTACGATTAAGTGGAGTGTGTGAACGACTCATCCGCTTAGAGGAATAGACGACAATGGCATCGTGAGTTTATTTCCATTAAATGCTATACTTGTTGTGCTTGTAAATTAGTTGCACTAGAGTTAGGAAAAGATAAACCGATATGCATGTAAAATAATTCCTTGAAAGAATTCTAAGAATATCGAAGCCCGAATTGTTCTAAGTGATTGTTTTAGTTTAATATTGATTTGTGTGAAATTCCTTGATCGCCATAAAGTTGAAAATAATTATGTTATGACTTTATAAATTAATGAACTCATGCATACCACGAAGTGAGTCACATTGCATGGTTGGGTTATTATCCTTGGGTGAGAAGGATAGTAAGCTCATGTCGAAAGCAACACTTGGCGGGAGATCCGAAAGCGATTGCTTGGCGGCTTAATGGAATATGCTTGGCGGTTGATCCGAAAGCAAGGTCAAATCAAGTAGATTCGGAATACTTGGCGATGAGTGCTCGCAAGTTTAAAACTTTTTAATGAATGCTTGGCGATGAGTGCTCGCAAGCTTAAATTTTCTGTTATTAAAACTACTTGTTTTGAGGATAAGTATCACCAAACCCCGAATGGAGGGCGTAAATCCATTCAACATATAGTTCCCGGAAAGCTATATGCTTGTTTGCCCACGTGCTTGTGCATTACATTTGTTTGATTAAATCAACTTGTTTGAATCTTGTTACAAGAAGTTATTTATGGAAATAGTTCTCACTAAGCCTATTAGCTTATACCCCAATAGATATCTTTTGCAGTTCCCGTACTTATGGTTAAGGCCACGTGGACCATGCGGGCAGGTAATCTTTTGAACATTAGAAATCTGGATAAAGTTAGCTTAGTATTAGCATGTTATATTATATAATAGATTAGTAATTTAGGGTGTTGTCCCTAAGTTTGTAAAGTTTTGCCATGAACAAATAATTATTGTGATTCTTCTTTTCTTAATATGTTTTTATATCTCCTTAAGCTTCATAATTCCATATATGGTCCTCTAAAATTGTGAAAGTAAGCCTTACACTTAATATAAAAGCTTTTGGAAATGACTAAGGTTGTCATACTTAAGCTTTAATATTGAGTGTGGCGGACTGTCACGTTTAGGGTACCCATTGGGGCGTGACAGATCGCCCATAATAAACCTTAATAAGGTTTGACCTAAGAACAATAAAACGTTCACGCATAGCATCCATCGAGTCACATCTATTTCGGAAGGCTGCTACTCCTACGCGTAGAGTTGGATTGGCTGTGATCGTGCGGTGCCACGGGCCATGTTCCTTCTTGGAGAATCCAAATCACTCAGGGAAAGCGACTCTAGGTTCGAAACCGAGCCAACCGAACTCAGTGGGTGAGGACCTGGAGACTAGCAGTAGAAGGTCGAGGACCTTCAACCCCGATTCCCTAACTTTTGATACGGAGGGGTAAATCCGTTCTATATATAGTTTCCGGATGACTATATATATTCGTGTAAGCATGTGATTGTTGCATTATATGCATAGCATATGTGTGTTTAAATAAATAAACTTGTTTGAAAATGTGGTGCGAATGAAAGGGAATATCTCACTAAGCTAGTTGTAGCTTATACCCCTATAGATTTTGTTGAAACAGGTATATTCGTGGGTTAAATTTGAGGATCATGACATTGAAGAAATCATGAAAGGATAGTTAAGCTTCTATGGAGGAAATAGAATCATAAGATAAGTAATTTTGTAAGGGTCTTTACATATAATGACTTATATGAATAGTGATGTATATTTATTTGAAGATAATAGATGGACAGGCCCCTAAGAATTGCAATGAAATATGTTTATGATTTGTGATAAGTATTCTCTTTGCCTTGTTACTTATTTATTATCAATATAAATTGCGCTACTCCGATGCGTTCCCTTGGTTGTGATGTACGCCTTGTGCATGATATGGAAGCCTTTACATGACTAAGGTAGTCATTCCTAGGCTTTAGTATTGTGTACGGCGGACTGCCATGTTTAGGGTACCCCTCGGGGCGTGACAACAAATCATTCAAGCAAGTGATTAATCAATCAAATGAAATGCACTAATAAAGTGAGTTCAACAAACATATGACCAGCCGGAAATCATATGTGGATGGACTTGCACCCTCCATCCCGGGTTAGCAGATTAACGAATCCTGCGGTACGACGCCATTTAAGCTCACGGTCAACTGAACAATATTTCGTTTTATGGATCACGATTAACCAACATATGCGAATGCTCCATCCCCATCATGATATGAATGAGTCCAATGATAATTGAAGTCCAATAATCGATTAATCCAATTCTTTTAGGTGGCCAAGCAATATTCACAGACAATCAATTCTAGCTCATCTCTATACAAGCAATAACTTATCACCCGGCTTCAATATTCTTTAAGTTCAACTTCACATATCAACAGCAGACATTTATAATTCCCAACTAATCCCATCATGCATAATCATTCTTTTTATCCTTACTTAGCAACTAGTGCAACTATCATTACAATCACAAGCAATAATTGAGATCGAAAGTGATACTCACTCGGCCATTGGATCACCGGTCTCTTAGTACAAGTAATCCGGTGGTAGGGAATCATCGAATTCGGGATCATCTAAAAAAGAAGAAATAATTTAATAAGTATTTCATCACTTAACTAATCCAAACTATCTTATTCAAACTATCGAATTCGCAATTCTTGTCCTAAGCGGGAATTCCAACTTAAAATGGCCATAACTTGGTCATTTTAACTCGGAATCTCGCAAATTATATATCGATTTCTATCTACTTCGAAAGATCTATCTATTTCTAATATTACTTTCAAGTTTCGAAAAAATTTAGGCCTCGGAACAGAGGGATCATATCTGATCAGTAACGGTTTCCGATCCGAAAATAGTTTTGTAAATGTTTGAAATGTTTCTATTTGATGAATCAAGTATACATGAAATATGAGTGATTTCCTAACATAAATGACATGAGATGAGCTTAATGTATGCATGCTTTTGTCAATATTTACTAAAAGGAATTTTAGAAACTTTTTATTTGTAGAACTCCATGGCTATTTACTTTCAAGAAAACTAATTTCCTAACTTTGGTCATCTCTATTTGTTTTGGATTTATTTCTCAAGAAAATATACTTATCCTTATTAAAATTGAGTCTTCATTATATCTATTACTTATGACCTTCATTTCTACATAAGAATTCCCATTTTATACTTTGTAAACATGTTCTTAAAATTGGCTCATCCCAAAATCCGAATTTTGCAAAACTTGTTTTTGTGGTGATTCCTTTATGTAAAAAAATCATTGGATACTCAGAAAATTAAGGCTCAATCATGCCTTACCACTAAGGACTTCATTTCTTTAATAAAACTTTCATTTTGAGTTTGGAAAGTATGTGTTTTCATGACCTCACTCCAAAATTACGAATTTCCTAAGTTAACTAGCAACTCAAATTTTTCCTGCTACATTTCTACTCCTTGTTCCATATATTTTTCTTAGTAAATCCCATCTGAATTTATCAAAATCATCACTTGATGACACCTATGACCTAAACTCCTCATTTTTCATATAAAACACAAGTTTTGGAGTTGATAAATAAGTTTTTAAGGCAGGGCTTTGAAATCATCTGAATTTACAAGTTTTGGATAAACTCAATTTTCATACTTTATTTCTACGATGCATCATACATATATGTATTTCCTACAAGCTATTGTCATGATGGTTATGAGGGGATCTACCTATATGTATACATATAATACCAATAATTCTTTTTGAAAATCTTTACTTCGCAAAACTTTGAATTTTACTAGACTTAAGAAAAATAGTTTTTCTTCTTGTAAAATCATATTTGTTTTTAGCAAAATTCAACCTTGATGACCTATATAACCATCACCTTCATTTTGGGGTTAGAAAATAGGTGTTTAAATAGGTGGTTTGCTTAAGTACGAATTTTACAAAATTTTAAAGAATGAAAACATTGTTTAACCTATTTTTGGAAACCATTTGTTATTCTAAGATTATATTTTGATAAACTTCTTTTATCCTTATCAAAACTTGGTCTTTATTATATATACCCTAGGACTTCCATTTTCTTATCAAAATTATCATTTTGGCATTTGGAAATAAGTGTTTGAATTGTGGCTATTCTCAAATCCGAATTTTGAGAAATTCATTTGAGCTTGTTTTCTTTGTAAAACTCATTTAGTCTTTCAAAAACCATTTCCTAATCAAACCTATACCTTAAGGCTTCCATTTCTTTAATAAAAGTCTTGTTTTGAGGTTGAAAAATAGGTTTTCAAAATTGGTCTTTGTTGAGATCCGAATTTACAAAATTTATTTTTGGACATATCTTTTGATAAAATCTATCTAAACTTATGAAAATTCATTCCTTACATATCCTATCCTAAGAGCCTTTCATTTCTTAAATAAAAACTTCATTTTTGAGTTGGAAAACATGTTTTTAAAAATGCCTTGGCCCAAATCTGAAAATAAGATTTTTATTTTGAAAATAACTTTTGAAAATCACCTTTGATTCTTGTAAAAAGAAGTCTTGATGATATACATATATTAAGCCTTCATTATCTTAAGTAAAAATTACATTTTGACACTTAGAAAGTGGTTTTTAAATGGGGGTCTTGCCAAAATACGAATTTCACAATTTTGTTTGAGTTCAAAACTATGATCTATACTTAATATGAACATACATCTAAATGAAACCCATGATAATAAACTTTAAACTCATAGATCTAAACTTTGCTCATCAAAATCACTCATTTATGTTATCTATACCCTAAGCCCTTCATTTTAAATGAAAAATACACATTTTGAAGTTGAAAAATAACTTTTCTAAATATGGTTTATTTTTCATCCGAATTTTCAAAAATGATTTTTGTTAAAAATAAAATAGATCTTGAGTTTTCTACAACTTTCCTACTATCATCTTGCTATTACAAGTTATCCATGAATATAAAACAAAGTCTAATGCATTTTATGAACTCAAAACTCTAGATCTAGTTTTCTATACTAGTTTTAAATGCATGAACACATGTGAATGAGGAATATATGCATAAATCATAAGCAATCACAAAAAAATAACTCATATAGCAAGATCTATGGTATAAACAAAAATCAAAGCTACAAAAAGTTAGATCTATAAAATATAACAACTTTAAACAAGAAAATAATTAAGATACAAGATAATAATAATGGAGAAGAGAGTGTTTCATTTTTGGCATCATCATCCTAAGCTTTTAAGCTTATGGAAGGTCATTTGATGCATGAAACCTTCATTACACTTTACTATATCACCTATGGAAGCTTTGATATGAAGATTTGCTTAAAAATCTTCAAGAAATATGCATGGAGGCTCATGGAAGAATGGGGGCAGCTTGTTCCTTGTATGAACAAGAGCAAGAAGAAGAAGAAAGAGAGGAAAAAAAGAGAGAGAAAAAGCTAAGGAATGAAAAAGGAAAGAAGGAGTAAATGAAAGGGAGAGAGAAAATGAATGTATTAATTGAATAAAATAGAGAAAAAAAATAAAACAAGGGTAGCCAATATGGACATGTTGCACGTGAATTGTGAAGAGAGGAGAGAGAGGGTTTTGTTGAAATTTGACTCAAAATTGAATTGTATAATTAATGTGTAATGTAACTTTTTGAAGAAGGATTGAAATACATGTATTTTTAGTCAAAATAGGAGTAAATAAAGGACAATGGCAGCCATAAAGAAGGGGAAAAATCTGCCATGAAGTGTGGGATAGAGTGTAGAAAGATTGAAGTGAAAAGGAAGTGATATGTGTAAGGTATACTTGAAGGTATGGATTGTAAAGGTACTTTCTTAATAAAATAAAATAAAAAATTGGAAATTTTATTTCAAATATTTGTAGCAGATTTTTCATAATTAAAATTAAGTAATTATTTGAATTATTTTAGTATTTTAACAAATATGTTACCGGTATGATCAAAATACGCGAATATGGGCTATAAATGATATTTTTATAACCCGAAAAATTTTAAAAAATTATTTTATGAAAATAAAAATATTTTTAAATTATTAAATTAATTTATTTTATTTTTAGTATCGGGTCTTAAACAGAATCTGATCCGTAAAAGCCCGAACTAGCTAAATTTTAGAAAAACAAAATTTTCTATATTATATAAAATATTTATCTAAAAATATAAGGCTTTATAAGAACAATAAAATTGTGTAATGAAATAAAATGAATAGTGCAAAAGACTAATTAATTACCGATAGTAATGAAATTACGATAAAAGGTTATAACTGTAACTTTTATAACTCGAAAAATTATATAACTGATATATTTGGAAATCTTATGAAATTACGAGTCTAACGGTACTAATGGTATATTTTTGATATCTCGAGCCCGGACACGCTTTTCGAAGTCTGTATCCGAATGAGTTCGAAATAGTCAAAAATTTACCAATTTGATATTTTTAGGCAAACTTATATTACTACGAGCTATTCTACACATTTAACTACGCCTCGGCCTCAGGGTTAAGGGCGCTAGATTGCCGGACTAAAACTATTGTATTCCGGTTAGGGTTTCCGGTGATTTTTCCGGTTTAGATCTTTGCCAATTTGGAAATATTTTATATTTATACAACATATTTGATTTGAGAAATTTATTTTAAATTTGATTTTTATAATTATTTAATATCTTTTAACTTTTTCGGAATTCTTGAATTGAGTTTTTTTCCGAAGGTTAATCATTATTTACTTTTTAATAATTTGTTTTTGGGCTTTATATTACCGATTTTATAAGTCGGAGTTAAATATGAAATTTTTGTACGTCGTGTTTTGAATTTGAAGACTGTTGAGTTCTTATTTTATTTTTAAGAATTTTCATTTTCTCAAGATTAAGAAATTTCTGGATTCGTTCGTGATTTAGACTTGTCGAAATTCGGTTTTAATTTGGAGTGATTTTTAGGGTTTATTTTCGAAGTTATCTTGAAATTATTTACTAAAATTTTCCGGGGCTTACAAGTGACATGACTAGAGGCACTTAGAGTGTGCCCGAATTTTTATATTAGAGGTGCATTTACTGAATGCGTTCTTGTAGGGGTGAGCAAAAAAATCGGTAAATCAAATGGAAACTAAAAAAACCAATCCAAAAAACATGGTCAATCAGTCTCAGCATAGGATCGTGGTTTTTATTTTTTTTAGTTTTGGTTTTAGTTTATAGCCATGAGAAACTAACAATTAACGGTTAACCGTTAAAAACCCGATAATATGAACATTTATGTCTTAATTATTATGCCGTAATTTGAAAAAAGGAGAAGACTCTAAAGTTTTCATTTATGTAATGTTGTATTAGAGTTATATTCCTAATTTGTTGTTGGTTTTATGGTTATTTAACTTGATAATTTGCAATTTTTGAATGTAATGTGATATTTAACTTGTTAATTTGCAATTTTTGAATGTAATCATGAAACAAAAGGGTTCAACCTTTTATGAAACAACTAAAAATATAGTTAACCGTAACTTTTAATTAACTATTATGTTAAATGGTTAAAAACAGAAAATATTAACTGAAAAAAATGGTTAACCATTGATGTGATTAATCGATAATAATGAACTAGTTTAGATTTGAGATTTAAAAAAATAGATTATTCTAATTTGGTTCGAAAAATGGGGTCATGGACTGATTATCCAAACCATACCCAACCCTACATTCGTGCTCTTTTTTTGTTTTTAAATTAGGATCGGGTTCATTCACCAAATGCACCTAACGTCTTTTATTTATTTATTTTTAAAATTAGATCTAGGAACATTCAATGAATGCATTAGTGTTTGTCGCACCCATCAGTGCCTTTTTATGTCTCTAAGTACTCTAAATGTAATTTTATCATTCACAACCACCCGATATACGCAATATAAGAGCCACCACTCAATATACACAATTAGCTTATTTATTTTAGCAATTTTTTTTCAACAAATAAAATCTTATCATCTTTTGTAATTCTCAAACTACAATTCCTTTCCTCGAAAAAATTCAATTTAAATGTTTCATAAATTGTAAACCTTAAGCTTTAGTTTATTTCATGAATTGAATTATTAAATATTTTGCAATCATCAACTTGAACCCCTTTTTTCATTCAATTTACAAATGACCCAAATTTCTCAATTTAATTACTTAAATTTACAAATGTCATAATTTATCCATTTTAACTTAAATCCTATTTTCTTAATTTCTATGAATTTTGAGTTCATCTCCTTGTTTAAAAATATTAGTTATTATGTCTAAACTCAAATTAAATATCAACTTCTTATAAATTAAACTCATAAACTAGATTTCTAAATCAAGTTATTAATTTCCATTCTATAGATCCATAAATTACTTTTTTTTAATTATTTTCGATACTTAAAATAAATATCCGAAACATTTAAGCTGCATCCTTTAACCATAAATATCCTAAATGTATATAAATACCTATCCTTTTTCTTCCCTTTTCCTTTTTTTTTTTTTTTTTTGCTTTCTTTCCCTTCCTTTTCTTCTTCTCTTTCTCATCTCTTTTCTTTCTTTTCCTTTTCCTTTTCTTCTTCTTCTTCTCATTTAAAAACTTCAAATCTCAAATTCATCAAGAGTAAAAAAAAATTAAAAATAGAAAATATTATGGAAGATGGAGAACATGCATGAAGAAGCTACATTAACTTAGGAGGAGGAGGAGTAGTAAAGGTCAAGTAACTTATGTCACGCCCCAAAAGGTACCATAAATGTGGCAGTTCTCCGCACTTAATATTAAAGCTAATGAATGACAACCTTAGTCACGCAAGAGCTTTAATATTATATTCGAGGTGTGCTTCCAAGATAGTAGGAGACTCCAAAAGGGTATTACGTTTAAGCAGATAATAAAAGCATGCAAGAGATTATAAATATAACATGTAATATTCATCAAGTTCAAATTCTTATAACTCTTAGGGGCATTCCCCCGTTCTTAAAGTCTTTGTAAGCCCCCGAATTTTTCGATAATGGTTTTGGAATACCAAATCGAAACCCTAAAGTCTTACCCAAGTTGAAACCGAACCTTGAACAATTTCGATCACGGAATTTCATAAGAGAATTTTCAAAAATAAAAATAGAAAGTTCAATAATCAATCGATTCGAAAATCCGAACATGAAAAGATCCGCCTATCCGATCCCTGAGTTAAAATGGCAAAGATGGACTAAACCCTAACCCTAGTCAAACCGGAGTTCAAAAGTCAACAAAGACTAAGACAATCAAGCAATTTTAACTCCGACAATCCTACGTTCTCAAACCCTAGAAAACGAAATTAAGTTAATAGCTTAAAATAGTTCGTAATAATATATGATAACATAAAAATATCAAATTCGCGAATTTCGAGTGTCCTTCGAACTCGAACGAGATCAGTTCTCGAAAAGCGTGTCCCGGAGCTTGGAATATTAAAATATTCCGATAATACCAAAAGACTCGTAATTAAACAAAGATTTCAAAAATATCAGTTTTAGAATTTTTCGGTAACTAAAAATAATAAATATAGCTCGTTTACGCGTATTTTTGTTACTACCGGTATTTTATATGTCTAGTCTACTATTCATAGTACTATTCCTACTATTTATTACTATTCACCTATCTCTACTTTTTCTTACACCTATTTCTTACTACCTACATACCTATTTTCTTACTTTTTACATTACCAATACAACTTTATTCACATCAAACTTTACACTTTATTTATTTTCTTTACAAAAATTTACAAAATAAATAAAAATCCTCCCTTCTCTCCCTTTATGCGCCGGCCCCCCTCTCTCTTACACTCAATTATTTTTCTTTTTCAATTATTTTATTACATAAAAAATTCACTCCAAAAATTCTATAAACACCCCCTTCTTCCTTCATTCTTTCACACACTCATTTTACATAACAAAACTCTACCAAAATACTCTCTCAAAACCTCTTTCCAACAAATCTCTCACAAAATACTCTCTACCCA
This sequence comes from Combretum micranthum, assembly GCA_024138025.1. Lineage (NCBI taxonomy): Eukaryota > Viridiplantae > Streptophyta > Magnoliopsida > Myrtales > Combretaceae > Combretum > Combretum micranthum. The sequence continues at coordinate 127,757 of JAMXBD010001355.1, forward strand.
TTTCTACTTTTCAAGAAAAATATCAAACACAAAACCCATTCATCTCTTTCAAAACCTTCCATTAAACCTTAGGTAAAAATCCTACTTATATTCTTTATCATGTTCATACAACTTAACATAAGTTTAGTGTATGTTTCTTAGACTCATGAGAGTTAAAGAAGCAATGATTTATTCATGTTTTATTTTGTTCATGTTTCCATTATTTTCTTTATGTTAAATTATGTTGTTATTATGTTGTTATTTGTTTCTAATCTAACTTATATAATATTATGTGTAGTATATATTATATATTTATTTAGAGCATATAAGCTCATTTGTTATTTATTTATTTCCAATTTTTGCAATTTATTTATTTACTTGTTTTATGCAATTTATTAATGTAAACCCCTAAATTTTCGGAATCGGTTTAGCACAAAACCCTAACCGGAAGTCAAACGAAACCCTAAAGGTCAACAAAACCCTAGTTTACCGTATCAATCTAAATCCGGCATTGCCGTTTTCTTTGGCCCGGAAAAACGAAGTTGGGATAATTAGCTCAAATAGCTCGTAATAACCATAGGTTTTATAAAAGTTTCGTTTCGCGAAATTCGGAGTCCTTCGAACCCGATCGGACACAGTTCTCGAAAAACGTGTCCGGAAGCCCGGAATAGTAAAAATATTCCGAATACACCGTTAGACTCGTAAAAATATAAGTTTTCCAAAAATATCAGTTTCATAATTTTTCGGTAAGTAAAAATAACAGATATAGCTATTATACGCGTATTTTCTTACTACCGGTACTTTAATTGTCATATCTACTTTACATTACACTATTCATTACTATTCTACACTATTCTTTTATCTCTACTTTTTCTTACACCTACTCTTACACTCTACATAACCTATTATCTTAACTTTTTACCTTTCCCATAACTTTATATCACATCTACCTTACATATTACATCTTTTATTATCAAAAAGTCAAAATAAATCTCCTCCCCTCTAAAGACAATGGCCGGCGCCCCTCTCTCTTGCCCTCAATTTGTTCCAATTTTGCATTTATTTAATCACACAAAAATCACTCCTCATCCTATAAATACCCCCCTTCTCTTTCACTTCTTTCACACCACTTCTACACTAAAATTACTCTCTCAAAATCTCTCTAGAATTTCTCTCCAAGAAGCTCTTCAAGAAGTTCTCTTTAAGCTCATCTTCTTTAGGTAAAAGTTCTTCAAGAAGTCTCCATGTTCATCTACTTAGTATGAGCTTAGTGTATGTTTTCTAAAACCATGAAGGTTAAGAAAGCAACAATAGGTTCATACTTTGTTTTTGTTCATAACCACAATTCCTTTATGTTCATGTTTCCTTTATATATTCATTATGTTTTTCTTATGTTCATTATGTCTCTTTTATGTTCATAACTATCTACTATATCTAGATAACTATATACATATTCTTTAGAGCATATAAGCTCACTTGCAATTTATTTAGTTCATGCAAAGCAATTTATTTACTTTTCCATTGCAATTTATTTATTCATTCCTTGTTGAAATTAAGACTAGTCTCTAGTCTTAGACTTGTCCTCATCAAGTCAAAACAAGCTTTTCTTCTTTCATTTTATTTCATTATGGGACTAGTTTATTTCTTAGTCCCGGGAGCCTTGAAAAAGCTAAGACTCCAATACTTGATTTTATTATTTATGCTTTATGTTATTTGTTTATTATTATTCTCATAATCATGTTCATTTAGATTGTTGTCCAAAAGTTTTATTTTCTAAAGATAATGAAATAAAAGAAGACTTTTTGTCACTTAGGAATAAGTTTATGTGAAACATAAAAATATAAGATAACAAAAATAAACTCCTTCATTTTCAAGTTACAAAAAGAATTCACTATGAATTTAGAAACTATTTTTACTTAAAAGCTAGTTAAATCTTTGTTACTCTACTTTGCTTTTCAAAAGAAAATATTTTGTTGACAAAAATGGTTCTTTTCATAAAGAAAGAAAATAAGATGGATGACTAAGGAAATTTTTAAGTAAAGACCTTGCAAATAGGCAAAGAAAATTTATGGTTTGAAAAGAATAAAATTTTCACTTTTCAAGTTACAAGAAAAAGTTAATAAGATTATAGAAATTAGTTTTTCTACAAAAAGTCCTTAATTGTTCCACTTTGTTTTTATAAGGAAACCAAATTTTCATGCATGGGTAATTGTTTTTGGAAATGGGAGACATGAGAAAAGAATGAGAAATATCAAGTAAAGATTTTTGCCAAAACAAGTAAACAAAGGAATTTACACAAGAAAATAAGGAAAAGCATATTTTCTAGAAAACTTCAAAAATATTATTAGTGTAACTTAGAAAGTAGAAAATTTTATTTTCAAAAGTCACTTAGAAAAAGATAAATAAAACCAACATAAAACGTTTTTAGAAAATAAAGAAAACAAGGTATTCATTTCAAAGAAATTCACGAAAACAATTTCCGAAAAGCTTCAACCCGACATTGTTTTACTTAAGAAAAATAATTTGGACAACAAAACACTTGAGCATGCTTAAATATGAGTTATATAGTTATAAAAAGAGAATTTTTCAACTATATAGATAACTAAGTATTTATCAAACAAATTTTGATTTCTTGAACCAAAGTTGTTTTTACTTGAAAATCCGTGGTGAATTTTGTCACCAGTTTTTCGGAGCCTATGTGGCTTTGTTTGTGGGAAATAATTTTAGAAATGGGTAGATCTTTTCGAGTAGATAGAAATCGGTATATTATATGCGCGATTCCGAGTTAAAATGACCAAGTTATGGCCGTTTTAAGTTGGAACATTCTTTTATACGAACTTTGACGTTCTTTGACATTGTTTTGTCAAAAATTCAAGAAAAACTCATTATGGGTATTTTCTTTGGTTAGGTGATCCCGAGGAAGGATTTCTTCACCCCGAGGACTATTACGATTTAGTGGAGTGTGTGAACGACTCATCCGCTTAAGAGAAATAGACGGCAATGGCATCGTGAGTTATTTCCCCGTTATTTTTCATACTCTTGCTTGTGCTTGTAAAATTAGTTGCACTAGAATCTAAGCAAACTCAAAAGAAGTGTATGATAATATGTTGAAGGAATACTAAGTATATCGAAACTCAATTTGTTTGTAATAAAGTTGTATGTACATTAATATCTTGAATTGTTTGAAATTGGTTGATCACTTGAAAGAAGTTAAATGTAACTACTAGACTTTAATTAAAGAAATTATTCATGCACTTCATATGTTGAGTCACATTGCATTCGCTACTATACAATTGGTGGGACAAGTGTATAATAGTGGTGGTAGACATAACCGGTATATCATGTAAGTGGCGAGTAGGAGCCGGTAAGAACTACTTAAATTGATGGCTAGTAGGAGCCTGTAATAACTACAAGTTTTTCGTGGCTAGTAGGAGCCTGTAATAACTACAAAATCTTTTTGGTGGCTAGTAGGAGCCTGTAATAACTACAAAATTTTTGATGGCGTATAGGAGCCGGTAAGACCTATAAAAGTGTTTTTAAAAGTGGTGGCTGTAATTGGCCTGAATACCCAACCCCGAATGAAGGGCGTAAATTCATTCAACATATGATTCCCGGAAAGTCATATGTCTTGTATGCTCACGTGGTTGTTGCATTTCATACGTTTGAATAATAAACTTGATTGATAATCTACTTCGAGTATGAATTTTGGGAATTACTCACTAAGCTTATTAGCTTATACCCCGATAGCTATCTTTTGCAGTTCCCGTATTTATGGCTAAGGCCACGTGGACCTTGTGGGCAGGTAATCCCTTTTGTATATTAGAATTTTGAATAAAGAGTAGCTTAGCATTAGCATGTTAATATGTATATAATAGATTAGTAAGTTGTCCCTAAGTTAAATTTATGCCATGGACAAATAATTATTGTGATTCTCCTTTTCTTAATATGTTTTTATATCTCCTTAAGCTACACAATTCCATATATGGTCCTCTAAAATTGTGAAAGTAAGCCTTACACTTAATATAAAAGCTTTTGGAATGACTAAGGTTGTCATACTTAAGCTTTAATATTGAGTGTGGACGGACTGCCACGTTTAGGGTACCCATTGCGGCGTGACAATTAAGACTAGTCTTTCTAGTCTTAGACTTATCCATATCAAGTCAAAACAAATTTCTTTTCTTTTCTTTTCTTTTGGGACTAGTCCATTCTTAGTCCCGGGTTGCCTTGAAGAAGCTAAGGTTCCCAATACATGATCGGGATACCTTGATGAAGCTAAGGTTCCCAATGCTTGACAATGTTATTATGTTCATTTACTTACAAGTATTTCTTTCTTTCTATCTTATTATGTTTTATACTTAGATTTACTTTGCTACATATTCATGCATGATTATAATATTGTTGTCTTAAGTAAAAATAAAAATGGGTTCTTTCTTAAATAAAGAAAAAGTAAACTAGATTTCTTGACAAAAGAAATTTCAACAAAAAGGTCTAAGTTTTCTTTTCTAACAAGCTCTTTTTGAAATAAGCTAATCATAAATTCTAGAAGAAGTAATAATATAGATTTCTTCAAAGTAATAAAAGGAACTCATTTCTTTTAAAAGCTAAATACTCCATCAAGATAAGAATTTTTAGTCTTTAATTAAAGACTTGAACTCAACTAAATCTTTTAATAGGTTCATTTCAGACTTTAAAAATCACATGCTATGAAAACATCTTCAAAACTTGAATTTTATAATTATTACTATCTTTTCAAAATTAAAATGAAGGTTTACTAAGTTCTAATATTAACAATTCCTTATTAAGAAAGCTTTTCTTATAAACTTGTCTAAAGAAGTTATTCTACCATTTAACAAATATTAAGAATAGAACAAGTTTTTCAAACCAAGATAACATCAATTCATTATTTTGAAAACCAACTTAGAAAAATAAAATTTGTCAAGTAAGTAAAGTCTAAAGGTAAACATATTTTCTGAAGAAGAGAAATGGTATAAAAATAAAAGGAAAACATACACAACTTCAAATATTTGAACTTGAGGAATATTTGAAAAGCTTATTTTTAATCACTAGAAATAAAGTTAGTAGATAACTTAAAGAACCAAAATTCTTGAAAACAAATTTACTTTTGAACAGTAAGAAAAATGAAATAATAATAAAACATTTACTCATAACAATTCAAATATATATATATATATATTTTCCTTCTAACAATTCAAATATATATATATATATATTTTTCCTTCTAACAATTCAAAAAGGAGAAATTTTCAAAAGTCTTGTCTCTTAAATTCTTAAAGACAAATTGTTTATGAAATATCAATATTGAGACAACACTACAGAGATCATGCATATAATATGAGTATAATATATGTTCAAAGGATTTTTCAACTATAAATATATTACATATATTTTCTTAAGGATTTTTGAGTAAAGAAGTTTGGAAAAAATCATATTTTATAAACTATAAATTCGTAACTATTCTGTACCGTGGTATTTTCTAACCCAAATGGCTTTTTATGACAAAAATAACCTTAGAAATGGATAGATCTTTTCGAGTAGGTAGAAAACGATATATTATAAGCGTAATTCCGAGTTAAAATGACCAAGTTTATGGCCATTTTAAGTTGGAATTGCCTTTTACGCGAATTACAACGATCTTATGACGTAGTCTTTGATAAGTACCATAGAATCAATAAGAAATACTCATTATGGGTATTCTTCTTGATTAGGTGAACCCGAGGAGGAGTATTCATACGGGAGGATTATTTTGATTAGTGGATTTATCGATCGACTCATCCGTAAGAAAGATAGATCCTCATGGCCAAGTGAGTTTATTTCCTACCTTTTTCGTACTTGGTTGTGCTTGTAGCTAGAATCGCTAGAAGTAGGAAAAGATGAAATGAATTGTGTATGATAATATTGGTTGAAAGAATGTTAAGCATACCGAGGCATGAATCGTTGTTAATTAACTTATGTTTTGCTATTATTCTGTTGGAGTGTGTGCAAAATTCTGTAATCACCTTTAAATTACTTTAAACATATACTATGAATTATATTAATTGATTCATGCATACCACGTAGTTAATTTCATTGCATGAGCTACTAATCTTGACGGGACAAGAGCTTAGTAGCCGAGCGTGCAGTAGCCAGAAATCTGCAAGATGGGCGATAGGTGCCTGAAAGAACTATTTGAGATGGGCGATAGGAGCCTGAAAGAACTATTTTGTGATGGGCTAGTAGGAGCCTGAAATAAACTACATGAGTTGGATTTTTAAGTTGGGTTTTAAAGAGCCTGGAACACCTAACCCTAAATGGAGGGGTAAATCCATTCAAACATATGATTTCCGGTAGATCATATATATTGCTTAATCACGTGTTTGATGCATTCATATGCTTGTTAATAACTTGTTTGAAATTATTTAGACAAGTACGTTGATTCAGGAATATTCTCACTAAGCTAGTTATGCTTATACTCTGATAGATCTTTGTTGTAACAGGACTATATCTTTTGTACCCGAAGATTTCATATACTCAAGAGGGTTGATATATTAGAAAAGCTTCTGGAAATCTTTTGAAGATCTTAGGTTAAATATCCTTTAATGTCTTATGATGTTAGTATTATTTTGTTGTAAGAAAAATTAAGTTGTTATTCTGATTGTTTGGAGAATTATAAGGGAAAACCCCTAAGATGGTGTACGGATTGTATTCTCTTAATGATAAATTTGATGATTATTTAGAATCTTGTATGTTATATTTACTATCTCAAACTATACATCCCACCGGTGTCTCCTGTTGTTGTGATAGATGCCTTACATATGGTGTTGAAAACTTTCGCGTAACTTTGGGAAGTCATTCTTAAGTTTTAATATCGTATATGGCGGACTGCCACGTTTAGGGTACCCTTTGGGGCGTGACAGTCTTACTATTCTAAGCCAACTAAATAACATATATAATTGTAACAAAAGCCTATTGTAAAGATTTTTCTTAGAAGTCTACACCAAAAACTAAAGTATGCAAACTTCTTCCGAAAGCTTCTAATAGCTTTGGTTCATACCTGACAAATAAGGCTCCTTGGTGCCAACCACAAGCAATCAAACTGAAATAAAAAGCTATAAGGGTATAAGCAAAACTAGTTTAGTGAGATAACTTGTAATCCCCTAGATTTTATGCTATGGTTAGGTTCAAACCCTAAACCGAAAGTCAATTAGAAACCCTAAGGTCAACAAATATACATCAAACCCTAGTAGATTAGATCCAAAAATCCCGTTATCCTAATCAAGAAATAACGAAATTGAGATAGTAGTAGATAATAGTTCGTAATAATATAAGGATGCATAAATATATCAGATTTGATAATCTTTGGTGTCTTTCGCATCCGAACGAGATTGGTTTTCGAAAACCATGCCTTGGTACCCCCAACGACAAAAATATTATGATAATACTAATAAACTCGTAAAAATATAAGGATTTTAAAAATATCAGTTCTATAATTTTTCGGAATCTAAAAATATCAGATATAGCTTAGTTACGCGTATTTTCTTTACTACTGGTATTAATTTGTCTTATCTACTATTCATAGTACTATTCTATACTATTCATTACTATTCATCCATCTCTACTTTTTCTACACCTATTTTTACACTCTACCATACCTATTATTTACTTTTTACTTTTCCATACATCTTCATTCACATGAAACTTTACATCTTATTACTTTTCATTAACAAAAATACAAAACAAAACAACCTCTCTCTCTTTCCCTCTCAATCACGTCGGCACCCCTCTCCCATACACACACATATTTTATTTTTTATTTTTCAATTTATTTAATTCACACAATTTTCACTCCAAAAATTCTATAAATACCTCCTCTCCCTCCAATTCTTTCACACACTCATTCACCTTACCAAAACTCTCCCAAAGTCTCTCCTCAAACACTCTGTACCAAAATCTCTCTTTTCTTCCTTCACTACCTAATTTTTCTACACGATTCCTACACATATAAACACTATTCAAGCTTTTCTTCTACTACCACTTCCATATTATCTTCTAAGGTAAAATTTCTTACCTATTTTTTTTTACCATGTCATGTAACTTAACATGACCATGGTGTATGTTTCTTAAACATTCCAATGTTATAAAAGTAACACTATGTTCATGTTTTGTTCTTGTTCATGAATAAATTTCATACTATGCTGATTTGCTATTTTGTTGTTATTATGACCTTATTATTGTTAATATCATTCTTCTAACCTAACTTCATATATATGTTACTATCTACATATATATCTATGTATTTTAGAGCCTAAATGCTCATTAACAAGCTTATTATTGTTTTTTCTTTTTCTTTCTTTCTCTCTTTTTTGGGACATAGTTTAGGCTGCCTTGATGAAGCTAAAGCTCCCAATACTTGATTGGGTTGCCTTAATGAAGCTAAGGCTCCCAATATATGACCGGGTTACCTTGGTGAAACTACCAATACTTGACTATAATATATTGCTTATTATTGCTATATAGCTTACTATTATTATCTTGTTTCTTGGTCTTACAAAATGTCAAAGGGGCATTCTCCTATCAAAATATAAGGCCTATAAAAATCTATTCAAAATAAATATATGGAGATTTACTTAGAAGTCTAAGTCTACATCTAGTCTTTGACTTCTTCCAAAAACTCCTTACGCTAAAAGGTAATACCTAGGAGAAATAACCCCTAGGCGTCAACCATAAATAGGTGTGCTGCAAAAAATATCTATCAGGGGGTAAGTTCTTGCTTAGTGAGAATTAATTCCACAAATAAAGTACTTGAACAAATCAATATTCAAACAAGTTATTTAACAAGCATATGAGTGCAATCAAACAAGTGAGCAAATAATACATACGATTTTCTGGGAATCATATGTTTGAATGGATTTACGCCTCCATTCGGTGGTTAGGTGTTTCGGGCAACAAGGCCATAATTCGCAAATGAAGTTTTTTTTTTGTAGTTTTTAGACGAGCTCCTACTAGCCGCTAATTTGTAGTTATTTTGGGTGTCCACCCACCATTTTATTATGGCAATCAAAGCCATAGAGTAGATTTTCGGGTTCTACAAGCCTCATTACTATGCTCTTGCCCCCACAAAGAGTATAGTAATGAATGTAATATGACTCACTACATATCATGTATTAATCATTCTATTTAAGTAGTCATGGCATAATATTAAACATTTTGTGAGCGATCATAGAATTTTGTAGACAAATCATTGCTATACTAAATCGTACAATAATTAATTTACAATTCCCGCCTCGTATACTTAACATAATTTCAATCATATAAGTAAAGCACATGCGTTATCACATGTTTATCTTTTCCTAATTCTAGTGCCACTAAACTATAAGCAAAATCATAAGTATAGAAATGTAAGAATTTAAACTCATTCGGCCATAGTAGAATAAGCTTTTAGTCAAAGTAGTCCTTTGAGTAAGGAAGCTCAGACTCCACATCACCTAAACAAAAGAAATACCAAAAAAGAGTATTTCTTGGAAGTTCTACTTAAACTTGCAATTCTATTTTATTAAGTTCATCAAAATTTGTATGCAGTGAAATTCCAAATTAAAATGGTCATAACTTGCTCATTTTACCTTGGAATTTCGCATATTATATGCCATTTTCTACTTACTCGAAAAGATATATCCATTTTTAAGGTTATTTCCTTCATAAAAGGTCATTTGGTTTTCTAAAAGACACTATACATAATCAACACAAAAATTCTAACCTTTAAAGCATGATTTTTCTAACTTTGTATCAACCAAAATTTCCATATAAAACATATAAATATATATATAGTTGAAAAATCCTTTTAATACATATGAAACTCATAATATACACATGATTTTAATAATGTTGTCTTAACCAATAATTTTTCATAAAACAATCTTGTTTTGGTAGTTGAAAAAGTGAAATTTGACAAAATTATGTTAAGTTGTTTGGAACTAAAACTAAGGATTTTTAAGTCATTAAATATGTGATACAATTTATTTTCTTAGATTCTTAAAAGATAACCTTTGATTCAAAAAATTTAGTCTTTCTAAGTTGTTCTCAAATTTTATTTTTTAAGCATATTTTACCTAGTGAGTTGATTCTTGACTTATTTCAGAAAACTAGGGTTGATCCTTCTTCTTATCAAAATTGTTGGTAAGAATTTTATAATCAAGTTTTTAAGGAAATTCCTTATAGAAAAGTATTATCAATCTTAAGGTCTTTTAATGGTATTTTAAAAATAAGGTGAGGAGTTTCTTTAGTTGTTTTTGCAAAAGCTTTGCATGTCAACAACATTTAGAATTTGTGGTGAATTTTGGTCAAAAATTCTTTGTAAAGTATTTAGTTGAAATAAATTATAAGTCTTAAGGAAACTTTTTCCTAAGTCATGAAACTATATTTTAAGGTAAGTTGAGCCTATTTTCTTTTAATTAGGAAAGAATCTTTTTATTTTTATTAAGACAAACTATTAATATGATCATATATAGAGTATGAATATGTTACTAGTAGCATGACAAAAATAGTAATAATAATAAGAGAGATGGAAAAGTATAAGAATGAGATATAAATAAATATCAAGTATTGGATGCCTTAGCTTATTTCAAGGCTGCCAAACTTACTCATGGGCAAGTCCAAAGAAAGAAAAACAAAAGAAATAAGAAAATTGTTTTGAGTTAATAAGGACAGGTCTAAGACTGGAAAAACTAGTCTTAATACTATAGCACGAAATAAATAAACAAATTGCAAGCATAAATAAATAAATAATAGTTATGTTGCTGAGCTTATATGCTCTAAGAAATATATATATATACATAAATATATATAATATGATATAAAAGTTATGTTAGAACAATAATAATAACATGTACATATAAAAAAATATATATAATAATAAAACAACATAATATGTAATTTATTCATGAACAATAATAAAACATGAACATAGTGTTGCTTCTATAACATTTGAATGTTTAAGAAATATACACCATGGTCATGTTAAATCACACGACATGGTGGAAAGATATAGGTAAGAATATTTACCTAGGGTAGAAATTTGATTGGTAGTTTAAGAGAGGTTTGTAGTATGTGGTGTAGAAGAAATGTGGGAAATTTAGAGGAGTGAAAGAGAGTTTTGGGGGAGAGAGTTTGAGGAGAGAATTTAAGAGAGTTTTGTCAATATAAAAGAGTATGTGAAAGAAATGGAGTGAGGGGGGTATTTATAGAGTTTTGAGGAGGGAAAAATGTGTGATTAAAATAAATTAAAAAAGAAAAAATATATATATATATATTTTTTTTTTTTTTTTTGTAGAGGGGTGCTGGCCATAAGAGGAGAGAAGGGAGAGAGAGTTGATTTTTGATTTGTTTTGTATTTTTGTTAATTAAAAATAATAAATTGTAAGGTATAATGTGAACGAAGATGTATGGGAAATGTAAAAAATAGAAAATAGGTATGGTAGAGTGTAATAATAGGTGTAGAAAAGTAGAAATAGATGAATAGTAGTAAATAGTGTAGAATAGTACTGTGAATAGTAGATAAGATAAATTATACAAGTAGTAAATAAAATACGTGTACTTAAGCTATCTCTGATATTTTAGATACTAAAAAATTAAAAACTAATATTTTTGAAATCCTTGTATTTTTATGAGTTTATTGGTATTGTTGGAATATTTTTACCATTGGGTGTACCGGGGCACGGTTTTCGAAAACTGATCCCGTCCAGATCCAAAATACACTAAAAATTAATGAACCTGATATTTTTAAGCTTTCTTATATTATTCGAATTATTTTCCATAATTATTTTGATTCCATTTTTTAGGGGTTAAGAGTGCGGGATTACCAGAACTAAATCTACTAGGTTTTATTATAGGTTTGTTGACTTTAGAGTTTCCGATTGACTTCCATTTTATGGTTTAAGCATAAACCATGGCTTACAATCTAGGGGTTTGTGAGATTGCTCATAATTCTACAGATAAGATTGTGAAATCTTCTACTAATTTTATAATTGGTATTCAGTTCCTAAACTTAATGCGATCTTAATTTGATATTAACAAGGAAGAGATTTTAGTTGATAAGAGTAAGGTTGGATGTCAATAATCTTGAGAAAGACATTGACATATTACATGAATTTAGTAGTTGGGGAAAATAACAATGACATGTCAGCATGATCAATGTACATGCTTAATCCAATGGTGAAACAAGTCTAACGTATATTGTGTTGAATTAATAAAGAAGTTCGGTAATTGCAATAGTGAAATTAGCTATATGACTTATTTAGTATAGTAGATAATCTATAATTCATTCAATCTAATTTGTAGGCTAGATAATAATTAAGAAGGAAATTACTAGTACTTTTTGATCCTTGTGGAGACAATCTTATATTTTATTCCCATACTATGCCAAAAGGTACATTTGCCTGGCACTTACCAGATCATACGAATGAGACCATAGGACTTAAATTATTAAAACTAGTTCAGAAATCGCACACTAATCATCTTCTCCACTACTTTGTTCATCCTCTATTTAATCCCTATACTCATCCATATAATAATGACCATCCCAATTTTCATCTATAGCCTTAAGATTTAGAATTGGGGCAACTTCTTATTTGATTCTCCTTTCAAGTTTTGCCATTCCTTCTTGCATGGGAATAGGCTTATACTCTTCAAAGTTCATTGGAGAATGATGCATCACACTTTGATGGTGTGGAGTACTATAGTGGGATGTTCCCATTTGTTGGTGTGGAGTTTAGTTGAACACATTGGCCCTAATAATAAGGTGGGTTAATGTGTTCTGCCGGTCATCTAGGTATAGAACCTAAACTTACTTTAATTGAGATGGCACGAGCACAGTGTAAGCACTAGACAGTCCATGTATCTACACATATACCTCTTGCAATAAGACTGGACCTGGTTCCTTAGCCTGATCAATCAAATCCTCAATACATCCATCTTCTACGATAGACAACAGCATGAATGACGGCCCATTTGTCATGTAATAGGGATGCCTATAGACTATTTGGACACCGCTCATACTTTGATTTACCTCAACACCTTTGAATTTTTCTGGAACTCTCAGAAAAGAATTATAGAGTTTAATACTGATATCAAAACCCTAAAACCAACCTAAGTTAAAACCAAACTCTAAAAACTGTAAGCAAGATCAAATACGAAAATAAATAACCTTAAGAAAAAGAGCACCTTTAAAAACAAACGAAAATTGCTTGACTCAAAACCTTTACACTAAACAATCCATCTATTTGATCTCTAACACGTAAATCAAGATAGTATGCCCAATTATTTAATGACAATATGAAACGTTAGAACCTTCAATGGATTTTAGAATAAAAAATTTAAAATTAATACCAAAACCCAAACTAAGTCAAGATACAATACTGGAAGCCCTAGACTCGATTTAAACAACCACGAGTACTGTAAAATATTAAATAAATCACAAAAGTAGAGCAAACTTAAAAATATGAACTAAATCTATGGTATAAACATAAACCTCTAGATTTTATAATCTTGTGAGTAAAACGTAAAAGCCGGAAGTCAAATTGGAACCCTAAAGTCAACCTTAGTCAATAACAAGTCTTAGTGGACGTAGATCCAACAAGACCGTTGTAATCCCCAAGTTTTTCATAAATAGAATTAAAGTAAGAATTTTTGTGTTTGATTATGTATGTGGTACTATTTGTTATTAAAGTAAAATGTAAGTATAATAGTTTTTATAAAATTAATTTAGTAAGAATAGAAATCTAAATTCATCAATGGATTTGATTAAGAAAATTGTTAGTTATGTATTTCTTTTATTCTTTTAGAGTATTGAGTTTCGTAGAAATAAAATAAAATAAAATAATAAATTCTAAATTACCTATAGTATTGATATAAGTTCTTATAAGAGATTATTTTGTTGAATAGAAATTTATAAGTTATTATGTTACTAAACTTTGTTTTGAGTTAGGTTAATTAATAATTCTAATGTTACAGAAATATATGTTAGTAATATGTGTAGTTTTAATCCTTTGTTTGCCAAATTTAAAGCTTGAAGACCACCACGACTCCCATGCACGCACACACACTTGATTAAGTTTAAAAAAGCCTCAAAAGTTAAATATGAATTTATATATATGCATGTGTTTATCTTTTAAAGAGGCAAAATTTTTCCTCTTCCTTGCCCTCTCCTCTCTTTCAAAACCGATGGTTACACCCACACAAACACACCACACATCAACTTGAATTTCTTCTTTTTAATTGTCAAGGAAAGCAAGACAAGCTTCCATCTTTAAGACTAAGCAAGTTTAAGTAAGTGTTTCTTGTTTTATTCTTGTTATTTGCTTATTTGAGTAGTTATAGGTTAAGAGTCGTTGTTGGTTTATGGCTGATTTTGGAAGTTCATTAGTTTGGTTATGAGTTTTAGTTATTGATATATGAAGCAAAGGTAATAGCAAAGTGGAGTTGAAGTTTCAATGGTTGAAGTGAATGGTTAGATTGATAGTTGGAGTTTAATGTGGTTTTAGAGATGAGTTGGAGGATTTGAAGGAGTTGATGGTGGATTTAAGTCTTATATCATGTTATACAAGTGTTTTGGATGAAAACAAGACAATTGGAATTGGTTAAAGTGTGTATAAATTGCATGAAGCATGTGTGAATTCGTTGTAGAAGCAGTACGGTCCGTGGTAGGGGGCGTGGTGATTTCGAAATGGTGAAATCTAAGCCACCATGGGGGGTGGTGAGGGGTATGGTGAGTTCTGTTTTTGTCTACCCTTCCATCACGGGGTGATGGCAAGGGGTGTGGTGGCTACTGGTCATTATTTTGCTCCTTAGCACGGGGCATGTTGAGGGGCATAGTAAGGCTTATGTAATGCTCTGCCCAACATGATCCTTGGCACGAGGCGTGTGGGGGGCGTGGCGGCTTCGAAGTGTTTTTTTTGTCTCTTTTAGCTTTAGAATCTTATTTAATCCTTCTTGTCTTTGTTAAGTAGATAGTAATACAAACTTTTCTATCTTATAGGAATCCTAGATCACGAGTCGAATTTCTCGTTGGACTATTACGACGATTAAAGAGAATACACAGGCGAGTAACTTGAATTCTAGCACTTTGTTTGTGCTTGTAAGTAGTGGAATATAGTTTAATTGTAACTATAAGAACTCAATTGCATGGGATAGGAATTATTACATTGTATGTAATGTATGTTTGAATTGCAATTCTTAATAATCGAAGTGACAACCACTTGTTTGAAATTACTATATAGTTGTCTCATTGAGTGTTTGAAGTTGATATGATCACTTGATAATATGGAACTAAGTGTAATAGACTTCTAATATTAATATGACATGCATTTCATAACATCATATTGCATTAGCATGGTATTCTTGTTACGTATTAACAAATTCGATTATGTGGTAATGCTTGTTGGGACCAGTGAGTCTACTTATAAGTTACCATAGGGTTGTCAACTTTGCAGAAACTAAGCAGGCTTCGAAGGAGGTCGTCTGTGTTGGTGTTAGCTTAAGAGTGTTAACACTTAGTGAGATTTCTTAATTTTTATGACAAATGGAAGTTCTATTTTGAAAACGAAAATAATTCTCTAAAAGACTGCTCATGTCTTGTAGGGTTATGGTAGAAACTATTCCCCTAGGTGGGTTAGGTGAAGAGAAAATCCTTCTACTTTGGTGTTGAGTTTCTTATGGGCATGAATTACTGAAATTATCCTTCAACCCCTAGGGAGGGCATAAATCCCCATAGGTTTGAATTTTGGTTATTCAAACCACGTTTGTTGCATATGATTGATCCATGCATTGCATATGATTGATAATTCTACCTGTTTGATCTTAAAGTTTGTGCTAAGATTTTGTTATTCACTGAGCTTTATGTGCTCACTCTCTCTTAGACTGTTAAATTACAAGGTTTTAAGCAAAAAGACCAAACCAAGCTCAAGTGCAGGGGTTAGACTATTTGGACCATGTGTTTCGTTAAGGCAAAGACCATATATGTAATAGAGACTAGTTATGATTGTAATAGCTTAAATTAAGTTTGTTTATCTTTATAGCATTTTTGGTTATGGGGTTCGGTTCAAGCCCTGTAGACCTTAGTTTGTAAAGCTTTTATGAAGTTCTAGATTTGTTATATGTTCTTTTGTGGTTACATATATATATATATATATGTATGTGTATGTATGTATGTATGCAATATCTTTCTCACTCAAACAACTTTCAATCCTGTTTTCATTATCCACTCTAATCGGGGAAAATTAGTTGTATAGTGTTTATGTAACTTTCTAGAGGCCTCAGTTAGTTACATGACATACTATTACGACTAGGTTTACCCTGTAGGGGTGTGACAACTGTGCTTGAAACCCTAAAACAATAAATATGAGATAATCTTAGAATATGATTTGAAATAATGTCATATAATCTAAAAGGATCATATTTGCCAACAATTCGCTTGTTTCGGACTCGAATGAGATCGGTTTTTAAAATCTTAGCACCGACACACAAAACAAGAAAAATATTCTGACAAAAAATTTATACTAGAAATATATCGATATATTCACAAAATATCATATATAAATTTTTCAGGCAAAAAATTCAACAGTTAAGGCTAAAATACTGTTTCGGTACCCGACCTTCAGTACACAGACCAAGATAATAAATTTAGGATAACAATTAATTATAAAATAATATCAAATCATCTTTCAAATATCATATAATAGTTTATTGATACATAAAAATATCATTTACAAATTTTTCAGCTTCTAAAAATGTCAGATATAGCTTATTTATGCGTATTCTTATTACTACCATAATTTATTTGTATTGTTTACTATTCATTTATTATTTATTTCTATTTAATACTATTCACCTCTCTCTATTTTTTCTTATATCTATTCTTACTGTCACGTCCCAGAGGGTACCTTAAACGTGGTAATCTGCTGCATATAATATTAAAGCTAATGAATGACAATTTTAGTCACGTAGGAGCTTCAAAATCACGTGCGAGGCATGCTTCCAAGATAGTAGGAGACTCAAAGGGATATTATGTTTAAGCAGATAATAAAAGCATGTAAGAACTTATAAAGATAAGCATGTAATAATCATTAAGATAAATTTCTTACAACTTCTTAGGAGCATTCCCCCGTACTTAAAGTCTTGCTAGTCTAAACCATCTTAAAAACATACATGTTAATAGAGATTTCTCTTAGAAGTCTACATCCAAAACTAAATATGTAAACTTCTTCCAAAAACTCCTGGTAACTTTGGCTCATACCTGACAAAAGGGGCTCCTTGGTGCCAACCACAAGTAATCAAACTGTAACAAAAAGCTATAGGAATATAAGCAAAACTAGCTTAGTAAGATAACTCCCTTCTTCAAAGCATTTTCATAAAACATATAAGTATTTTAGACAATCATACGGGAATGCATCAATCACATGAACAAACAAAATACACACGATTAACCGAAAACCATGTGTAGCATGGATTTTACATCCTCTATATCGGATGTTGGGTGGTTACCGGCCCATACAACCAGCAATGATTGTAGATTTACCGGCTCTTACTTACCCATGTAGACTTTTCGGCTTCTACTAGCTCATGTAGACTTTCCGACTCCTACTAGCCACCACTACAACTCTTCGTTTCCTCACACGAAGAATAGTAGTGAAAAATTCAAATGTGACTCACAATATGTAATGCATGAATTATTTTTAATATTGGTCTTTCAAATTTATTGTCAGTTTCAAGTTAAAGGTGACCAAAACAATATCCATCATACCTATTGCAAGAAAACATAAATCATTCATCAATTCGTCTTTCGATATACTTAGCTTTTATTCAACAACCACATCATTCAATCATGAATCCAAATCACACAACATTTATTCATTTATCTTTTTTTTTTTTTTACTCTCTAGTGCTACTACTTACAAGCACAATCAAGAACATGTAATTAGTAAGGGATTAACTCACTTCATGTCTATCGCTCCTAATCGAAATAATCTTCTGGAAAGGCGATATCGTTTCCTTCTTCACCTAAACAAGATGAAATACCCAAAATGAGTCTTTCATAGAATTTCTACTTTAAAGATTCTAAATCTATCTAAATTGTGGTAAAGTTGTATTGAAGGAAATTCCAACTTAAAATGGCCATAACTTGCTCATTTTAACTCGGAATTTCGCATATTATATATCGTTTTCTGCCTACTCGAAAAGCTCTATCCATTTATAAGGTTACTTTTACTATAAAAGTTCATTTGGGTCATGGTTTAGAAGGGTACAGATCTAACATGAAAATTCTTTTTCTTGAAAAACAACATTTTCCATTCCTTCCTTTACTAAGGTATGTTTAAGTAAAACTCAAATATGTATGTACTTGAAAAGAATTCCTTATGTATATAAATAGATTTATGCATGACGCTATAGGTGTTGTCTTATTTAATTAATTTCCTTAAAACAACCTTTTCTAGTATTTTGGAAGATTTGGATTTGTTAGACTTTACTTTATGTGGTTGAAGTAACTTATAAATTTTTGGATGATCAAAATCTAATATACTATATTTTGATTCTTTAGTTTATCAAAAGTGAGCTGAAAATAAAGTTTGGTCTTTTGAGGTTATCTACAAAATTTATTCCTAGGAATTAAAAAAAATAGAGTTTCCGAAAGTTTTCTTTAGTATTCTTGATGAGTTTATTCTTTGAAAATTTATTTTCATTTTTTTTGCAAGTTGATTTTCTTGAAAGCTTATTTAGCTTTTGGTTTAGAAAGTTGGTAAAAATAGTATCAAGTTATTATTAATATATCAAGACTTCTTTTGTTATTTGAAAAGGAAATATCTTTAGACTTTGAAGAAACTTCTTTTATTAATAGTTTAAAGTTTCATGATGAGTTTATATAAACTTTTAAAAGAGATTTATTTGAAAATATTTTTCTAAGTCTTTGAAAAAACGTTGATAAAATTTTATTCTTTTATCAAAAAGATTCATTTTTATTTGGACAACAACTTATTAGTCATGCATGAATATGATCATGTAGTTTATAAAAGCTAAAAATATCACAAGATAAGATAATAAAGAATATAAGAAATAAATAAGCATCTTAATAATAATTGTCAAGTATTGGGAGCCTTAGCTTCTTCAAGGCTTCTCAGGACTAAAAATAGACTAATCCCAAGAAAAAAAAGAAAATTGTTTTGACTTGATGAGGACAAGTCTAAGACTAGAAAAACTAGTCTCAAAACAACTCGAAAGTAAATAAATTGCAAGGTAAATAAAGAAATTGTAAAGAAAGTAAATAAATTGCAATAACAAATGAGCTTATATGCTCTAAAAGATATATATAACTTCATAGATATATTTAGTTAGATATAGATATGAACAACATAAAGGAAAATATATTTATGAATAAAAACAAAGTATTGTTGCTTTCCTAACTCTAATGGGTTTAGAAAACACACATTGTGCCCATACTAAGCAAATGAACATGAGTAAAGCTTAAAGAAGTATTACCTATGAAACAAATACTAGAGAGAACTTTTGAAGAGATTTTAAGAGAGTAATGGTAGTGTATGAAATGTGCGAAAGAAATGAAAGGAAGAGGTAGTATTAATAGGAAAAAGTGGATGGCAATTTGTGTTAATTAAATAAATAAAAAATAAAATAAATTGAGGAGAATGGGAAGGGGGCCGGTGCAATATTGAGAGGGAAAGAGAGAGAAAATTTATTTATTTTTATATTTTTGTTAATGAAAAGTAAGATGTGAGAGACGTGAGAGATGTGAGGCTGTATTGGAAATGAAAATTGTAAAAAAATAGGTGTATGGTTGTAAAAGCAGGTTGTAAGGAAAAGTAGAGATAGATGAATAGTGTAGAATAGTAATGAATAGTGTAATGTAAAGTAGATATGGCAAATAAAGTACTGGTAGTAAGAAAATACGAGTATAACTGCGATATCTGATATTTTTAGCTACCAAAAAATTATAAAACTGATATTTTTGAAAACTTATATTTTTACGAGTCTAACGGTATATCCAGAATATTTTTACTATTTCAAGCCTCGAGACACATCTTTCAAAAATTGTATCCGATTGGGTTCAAAACGAATCGCGATTTAACTAATCTGATACTTTTAAGCTTTCTCATATTATTACGAATTATTCTACATACTAATCTCTCGCTTACTCACTTAGTGTTATAAACACGGGATTTCCGGACCTAAATGGTTGTGTCTGACTAAGGTTTTGTTGACTTTTAAGATTTCCGATTGATCTTCTAATTAGGGTTTAAGCTTAACCAATCGTAAAACTTTGGGGGTTTACACTTATGCCTATCTCTTACAATTTTCTTTTGCCATAAAACTTTACTAAACTTTTTACTTAACTTCTCTTACACTTCATTACATTTTTTTTACTTAAATTAATTTTTTCCCTCTTTTTTAATTATTTGCAGCTGCTGCCCCCTAATCTTTTCCCTTCGTTTTCTTTTCTTTTTATTTATTTTTATGTCTTTTATTTCCTCCTTTTTCCCTCTATAAATACCCTTTTTTCCCTCATTCACTCCTTACACACTTGTCTTTCACCATAACAAAACTCTACCAATTTTTCTCCACAACTTTTCTCTCTAAAATTTCTCTCAAACACTTTCCTTCCTTCTTTCATCCATAAACAAATTTCATCTCTTATTTTAGGTAAAAACACTAAACACCCTCCTTATACATATTTTTTATGCAAGTAGCATGAATGCCTATGTCTTTAATTATTTTCCATATGAAATTCCCATAATGCATATGCTATGGAATGGAAATGTAAGGCACATATTATTCGCTTCACAATGTTATATCCATGATCATAATCTGTTCTTTCTTCTTATTTCATATTTCTAACCTAACTGTTTATATTCTAATATGTATATGTAATATTTATATTCTTTAAGGCTTATTACCCACTAATCTAATATTTATTTCCTTGCACTTATTTTTTCTTGTAATTTATTTATTTAATGCTCTAATTATATATTTTGAGACTTATCCTTAATCTAAGTCTTAGACTTGTCATTAATCAAGTCAAAAATAACATGGGGACTTGTCCATAATCTAAGTCTTAGGAAGGCCTTGTCCAAAAAAGTCTAAGGCTTCCATTTTATTTGTTTTGCTCTTAATTATTTTGCTATCTAAAGGGGACTTGTCCACAATCTAAGTCCCAGGAAGCCTTGAAAATTAATCTAAGACTCTCATGATTATTTTATTGCTATTCTTATTTCCTTTAAGGGACTTATCCATCTCCAAGTCTTGGGAAGCCTTGGAATAAATCTAAGACTTCCACAATTTTCTTATTTTTCTCTTCCTTAAGTTTTCTTATGCTTTTCTTTTCTTTTTATGGAACTTATCGATGTCTAAGTTCTTGGAAGCCTTAATACAAGCTAAGACTTCCAAAAATTTTTGTTCCTATATATATGCTTATTTAATTCTCTATATCTTTTATTTTTCATGTGAGTTATTTTTCTTACATAACTAGAAGTTCATATTCATGCATGATTATAATGCTATTGTCTTGATAGAGTTTTCAAAGAAATATAAGGATTTATTTTCTTTCACTTAAAAAATAGGAATATACTCTCAAGAAACATAAATTTTTTTACACTTAGAAGAAACCTACACTAAGACTTAGAATAATGGTTAAACTATATCCTTTTCAAAATATTAAAATAAATTTATTATTAAATTTTAATGTTGCTAATTCTTTTCTATACAAAATTTTCTTAAAAATTTATTTTGATGGTTTATACCAACACTTTTATGAACACTAAAAACAAAACTACTTTTCAAGTTAAGTTTAAAATCAACCCACTACTTAAAAACTCACTTAGAAAATACAATTGATAGACAACCTAAGGAATCCAATTTTTAAGAATATAAAAATTTACGAAGTTAAGAAAATATGAAAACAATAGTTATAATAAAAAGATACTCATTTGTAACAACTCAAAATTTTAGTTTCCTTCCAAGAACTCTTTAAATACACAAATGTTGAAAAACTATTAATAGTGAAATAGCTATTATGATAATAAAGATTTAGAACACACCATTCATTTAATTTCCCTCATGCTAAAACTTAAAACATTTTAAAGGTAATAAAACTTAGAATGATTTTTCTTCATAACCACATAAAGATTCATGTTTATATTTAGTTAAAAGAAGTTTAGTATAAATAAAATATTCATAAACTCTAAAATTAATATAAAACCATGATTTTCTTAATTAAGTTTTCTTTACAAAATCTAAGATTTAAAATCTGTTTAAAATCAAACTTAAGAAAATTTTAAAAGAATACACTTGGAGTTTTTATGTCATAAATAGGTAAAACCATATTTTATAAAGAAATTGTTTTTAAGAATCTTGAGCAAATATAAAACCTTTGAGATCCCAATAATATATTGAATAATTTTTGTTTGTTAAGCCACATGTTTACAAATAGCAAATTTAATCACAAGTTAAGAATAGCTTTCACAAAATTCTATCTTTCACAAAGATTACTTGCAAATTTTAATTTAAGACAACATCACTAGGATCGTAATATAAAATGACTTATTGTTAATATTAAATGATTTTCAAATGTATAAATATTTATAAGTTTGCTATAAAGTGTCCAAGTGAAGAAAAACTTAAGAAAATTTGCAATTTGACGGTTGGAATTTCAGGTCAGATCTGTACTGACCCATTTTGAAACCCAAATGGCTTTAAATGTAAAAAATAACAATAGGATTAGATAGATCTTTCGATTAAGTACAAAACGACATCTAATATGCGAAATTCCAAGTTTAAATAAGCAAGTTATGACCATTTTAAGTTGGAATTTCCCTTCATTCGAATTTTGACAAAAATAACAAGATAAAATTAGGAAGTTTAAGTAAAACTTCTATGAAATATTCATTCTAGGTATTTCTTTTGTCTATTTCGATATTGTGGTAGGGGTGATTTTTGTTCTCATCGTTCTTTGGAAAGCATACCCTATTGTTGCATGATCTCCTCGAGTAGTCTCCTAGAAACAAAGTAGGGTAGTCGCATTAGATATCTTTTTATCTTAATCATATTATAAACATATACTACTTATGGTCATAAGGTTTGAAAAGGGAGTGTATAAAAAAACTTTATTACTTGTTTTCATTTTCTTTGTTAGGAACGTTGGCGAAGGCATGTAAATGGTATTATTCACTTAGCGGTCTTATTGATAAAAAGGGGTAGCACCCTATTTTCTTTTTTTAATAGATTAGAGCAAGGAAAGGGTATTAAAGGACTAACTATGGCAACCTTGGGTTAGATCTTATGGTAACATTATGACCATCTAACACCTTTAAGGTCACCTGTCCCAAAACATGTTTTTGACAAAAAATATCAAGTTTAAACGTGAAATTCCCAAAACTTAGAAAAGCACGACTGGTACACGAGGTCATATACATCGTGTGCTTCTCCCTAACCCATAAAATGTGAAGAAAACACGAAACCCAAAAAAAGCATGACAGGAACATGACATCGTGCTCCTTCCTGTGCTTCTCTGTTCAAAAACACTTGGAAATCTAGAAGAACATGAGGAGATTCATGAAGTTGTGTTCCCCCTATGCTTCTCTCTGTCTTAAAAGATGCCTTGAAACCTACAAGAACACGAGGGGATACATGAGGTCTTGTTCCCTCTGTGCTTCTCTTCGTCTTAAAAGATGCCCTGGAGCATAGAAGAACAAGGAGAGATACATGCAACCATGTTCCCCCCTGTGCTTATCTCTAAACCCCCAAATAAAGAAAAACTACGCTCAAAACACAACTAACCTATCCAGTCATTTACCAGAACACGGGGAGATGCATCCCCTCCTGTACCAGTCATGTTCTTTGCCAACCCCTTTTTTCTTCTTCAATCCTTGTCCAAATCAAACCAAACTTAATCTAACTTCTTTTGTAAACTTAAATAACCCTCCAAACATGATCTTAAGTTAAATGGTTTCGTCAAGGAGATCTAGATATAACAAACAATATAAAAGAATTAAAGATAATTAATCATGAACTGACTACAATTTCAATCATGAACAATTTTGGATATTAAGCTTTGAAGAGAGACTCGGGGATCACTTTGGTTATCAGGTGCACAATAATTACGTGTTACTTGCTAGGATAATATTAATAACCAAACTATGAATTTAAACTCAGCTAAATTGATTATTGATTGCTGCTTGGCCGCTTACTCTAGGAGTAGTACCCCTGGACTGGGTTATGAGCCTGATCGCAACTTTGGGATGATGTGGTAATTGTAGGCGCCTAGACCCCCATGGAGTATGTGGTAAGGACGGGTGGGTAGTTGATAGGGGATATTTCGAAACCAAACTGTTAACTAGGAGTAGGTGTGAAGTTGCAATGGAGTTATGCGAGGGTATGGGCTCTTGCATAAAACGTTGCAATGGACTGTGCTCATTTATGGCCACTTGTGCAGAATTGATCTGTACAAGACTACTTCCTTATTTTTCTTTTCTAGTAAGTTCTGAAGACTTATCAAACCCCCTCTTTGATGCTTGATCTGCTGAGGGAATCCTATTATTTGGCGGGAGTCATGAGTACTCTTGTGTGTGTTAGTATTTCTGAGACATTGGGAATACCTGTTTGCTAACCTAAAACCTAAACAAACTTAATTTGTGTTTATTGCACTAGCCTAGGTGTGCATGACATGCTTGTATATGTTTGGTTACTATGTACTGGGATTCGTTGCTCACATTTTACCATTTCAGGTATTGATGAGGATTCATATGTGGATCTCCACTATGATTTTATGGTTTCAAGACCGACGAGTTTGGAGAGTGACCCTATTTATTAGAGGATCAAACAAAACTCTAGAAAAAACTATTTGAATTTTTATGTTTCTATTTTGATGGATGATTGTAAACTCTAAGCTATTTTACTTGTAATCCCCTAGATTTTATGCTACGATTTATGTTTAAACCCTAAACCGGAAGTCAACCGGAAACTCTAAGGCCGACAAATATACATTAAACCCTAGTAAATTAGATTCGGTAATCCTATGCTCTTAATCTCGAAACAACAAGATTGAAATAGTAGTGGATAATAGTTCGTAATAATATAAGAAAGAATAAAAATATCATATTAGATAATTTTTAGTGTCTTTCGGATTTGAACGGGATCAGTTTTCGAAAACCATGCCCTGGTACACCCAACGGCAAAAATTTTTCGATAATACCAATAAACTCGTAAAAATACAAGAATTTCAAAAATATCAGTTTTACAGTTTTTTTGTATCTAAAAATATCATATATAGATTAATTACGCGTATTTTCTTTACTATCAGTAATAAATTATCTTATCTATTATTCACAGTACTATTCTACACTATTCACTACTATTCACGTATATCTACTTTTCTACACCTATTCTTATACTATACATACTTATTATCTACTTTTTACTTTTCGCATACATCTTCATTCACATCAAACCTTACAACTTATTACTTTTAATCAACAAAAATACCAAATAAATAAAAATCACTCTCTCTCTCTCTTCCTCACCCATCATGCCGACCACTCCTCTCCTACACACACATACATTTATTTTTTTTCAATTTATTTAATTCACATAATTTTCACTCCAAAAATTCTATAAGTACCCCCTCTCCCTCCATTTCTTTCACACATTCATTTACCATACCAAAACTCTCACAAATTCTCACCACAAACACTCTCTCTCAAAAATCTCTCTTTTCCTTCCCTCTACTACCCATTTTTCCTACACACTTTCTACACACATACACTATCCAAACTTTTCCTACACTACCACTTCCATACTTTCTTTATAAGTAAATACTCTTATCTTTTCTACCATTTATTTTCCATGTTATGTAACTTAGCATGACTATGGTGTTGTTTTTCAAAAACTCATATGAGTAGTAAAAGCAACATGTTCATGCTTTATTCTTGCACATGCCAAGAATTTCGATTTTTACTATCTTGTTCTATACTATTATTATTGTTATTATGCTTCTAACTTAACCATATATATATATATTTATTATATTCTAGAGCTTAAATGCTCACTAACAAGCTTATTACTATATTTTCTCTTACTATTGCTTTTCTTTTTCTTTTTTTTTTTCTTTATCTTTTTGGGACTTAGTTCCGGGTTACCTTAATGAAGCTAAGGTTCTCAATACTTGACCATACTATCTTGCTTATTAATATCTTACTTCTTATCTTATATTTTCATCATCTTCATACTACATGCTCATATACATGCATCTTTATAATGATATTGTCTTAACAATATTTAAATTGGAATTTTTCTTTAATAAAAGAAATTGAAACTAAAATTTTAATTATGTAACTAGTCACTAAATAAAGAGGTTGTCATCAACAACTTAGAAAATGAATTTTTGCAACATTTTCTCAAGCTTTTTCAAAGTTTTCTCAAATGACAACAAAGATGGCTTTACCAAGGAAATAAATGAAATAAACATCTTATTTTCATAATAAGATAACCAAAGGCTTAGTAAAAATAATTTGTTGGTATACAAATTTTTCATAAAATGCTTAAGATTAAAGTCTTTTCAACTTCATAATAAAAACTAAGAAGTAAACTAGTTTTCAAAGTTAAGATAAAATCAACTCATTAATTTATAAACCCACTTAGGAAAATAATGATTTTCAAGTTTCTAAAGAATTAACTTATTTTCAAAGAAATAAAAAGAATATAAATATGATAAGTTCAAAAACAATGGATTTTATCAATAACTTAAAAAGATGATTCCTTTTTAAATAAAATTGGTAAAGGAAATAAAAGACCAAGTTTTAGAAATAAAATTTATTTTTAAAGAAGTTGATAAATAAAAATATAATAGGAAAGAGTCTTATTTATTAAAACCATTCTAAAGGCAAATCTATAACTCCCAATAGGTTATCAATAACTTAATGAAAATTTTTGAAAACTTTATTTTTATCACTAGAAGCAAAATTGTAAAAGACAAAGTTAAGGGAAAATTTTCTTTGTTTTAGAAAATAAATTAGAAAACAAAATAAAAATATACTTGTTTACAATAACGTAAGAAATTATAAAGTTTCTTCAAAATAATTAGAAAAGGATTTGCTAAGTTTAAGTTTTAACACTTTAAGATGAATTATTTTGCAAAAAATAATCGTTGAGACAACACCATTGGGATTTTTGCATATAATGTGAGTCTATATATATACTCAAAGGATTTTTCAACTATATACATATCTATATTTTTGCTAAAAGATTTTTGAATAAAGATGAGTTTAGAAAATTGTTTTTCAAAAGCTGAGATTTTCGTTTTGAATTTGTACCATGACTTTTAAATCCAAATGACCTTGTATGTAGGAAATAACCTTAGAAATGGATAGATCTTTCCGAGTAGGTAGAAATCGGTATACAATATGCGAAATTTCTAGTTAAAATGAGCAAGTTATTATCATTTTAAGTTGGAATTTCACTCTATGCGAATTTTGACGAACTTAATAGAATAGAATTGTAAGTTTAAGTAGAACTCCCAAGAAATACTCATTTCGAGTATTTTTTTTTTTTTATAGGTGATGTGAAGTCTGAGCTACCTTGTCCAGAGGATTATTTCGACTAAGGAGCTTCTGCTAATATAGCTGAGTGAGTTTCAATTCTCGCAATTGTACTTATGTATTTGCTTGTAGTTTAGTGGCACTAGACTTTAGGAAAAGATAAAACATGATAGCGCATGTGCTTTACTTATATGGTTGAAATTACGATAAGTATATCGAGGCAGGAATTGTTAATTAATAATTGTATGATTTAGTGTAAGATTGATTTGTCTGCAAACTCTATGATCACTTATAAAATGACTAATATCATGCCATGATTACTTAAATAAAATGATTCATGCATGACATGTAGTGAGTCACATTGCATTTATTATTATACCTTTGGTGGGACAAGAGTATAATAATGAGGTTGATGACCTGAAATTATATTCTATGGCTTTGATTGCTTGTAATTAAATGGTGAGTGAGCATTTGAATCAACTACATTTTAGTGATTAATAGGAATCTGCACAAAAACTACAAAAACATCATTTGCAAACTATGGCCTCGTTGCCCGAAACACCTAACCACCGAATGAAGGGTAAATCCATTCAAACATATGATTCTCGAAAAATCGTATGTATTGTTTGCTCACGTGATTGATTGCATCTCATATATTTGATTAAATAACTTGTTTGATTATTGATGAGTACTTTACTTGTGGATTTAATTCTCACTAAGCAAGAAGCTCACCCTCTCATAAATACCTTTTATGGTTACCCTATTTATGGTTGAAGCCTGGGGGTATTTTTCATAGGTATTACCTTTTTGCTTAAGCAATTTTTGGAAGAAGTCAAAGATTAGATGTAAACTTAGACTTCTAAGTAGATCTTCATGTAATTATTTTGATTAGGCTTCAACAGACCTTGATGGACTATATCATTTAATGGGGGAATGCCCCTTTGACATTGGTAAGACGAATTAATTTCTTGTTTAGGACACTAATTGAAATTAATTTCTTAAATAAGGTCAAAATGAAAATAATTACCAATATACCATACAAAAATCGCGTTTTTGTCATAGGATATACGAGTGAGCAGTAAATGCATGTATATCGCTTCTTTAAAACGCGATATATATTTGACATATCGTGTCTTTAAAACGTGATATATACGTGCATATCACGACTATAAAACACAATATATATTTGATGTATGGAGCAATATCGCAATTATTCATCGCGATATCCGTGCAAAATACTTATATCGCGATTAATAATCGCGATATTGCGACCATAGTCAAACATTAAATCGTGATTCTTTCACACGATTTTTGTATAAAATTGCATATCCTATTTCTTAAATGCGATTTTGCAACTGAAAATTGGTAATTAATTTCATCCAAACGGTATATTAGTAATTATTTTCTATAGGGACCTTAGACACGTATTGGACTCTTTATAAGACCTTTATATATATTTCTATATTTCAGATATTATGTTATGAATTTCATTCTTAACTGCTACATGAATGTCTTCTTAAACAACTTGTTTCAAAGTTGACCCTCTATGATCGTGAATGTACGCCTTACACTTGGTATTGAAGCTTATGAGATGACTAAGGCTATCATACTTAAGCTTTAATATTAAGTGTAGTAGACTTTCGTGTTTAGGGTACCCTTTGGGGCGTGGCATTACTACTTTTGTAC
Organism: Combretum micranthum; assembly: GCA_024138025.1. NCBI lineage: Eukaryota > Viridiplantae > Streptophyta > Magnoliopsida > Myrtales > Combretaceae > Combretum > Combretum micranthum. The sequence continues at coordinate 157,003 of JAMXBD010001355.1, forward strand.
TGAGTACTAAACTTTGTGACCGGGTTGTGCCTAGCTCTCATTTTATGGTTGCTATCTTAAAATATTTTAAACTTTAAATTTTCGTTTTACTCTTTCTCTTAAATTGCTTCTCCATATATTGGTATAATAGTTTATAAATCGTTGGCAAATTGTTAACTGATGTGTTATGGTTTACTAAAGAACCTGTAAGCCTCTAGATTTTTCGATACTCTTAGAAAAACCATAGAGCTAATGCCGAGAATAAGACCTTAAAATTAACTCAAGTTAAAACCGAACTTAAGAAACCCTAGGCAGGATCAAATAAAGAACCAGTAACCTTAGGATAACAGATGAATTGAGCAAAGCCCAGAACCTTCAATACAACAACTTAGCAAAGAAGTATCACCATCAAAACAATTCCACATATTGTAATCTAATCGATCCGATTCAACCTTAAATCTTAGGAATCCTAAAATCGATCTAAACCAATCACAAGTCTAGAAAACATTAACCAATGTCAAATAAGTTAAGTAACCATAAATCTCTTATAAGTAAAAATAGAAAATGTTCTAGATATCGAACCTTAAGAAACCGTGTACCTTCGGAAACAAAATAAAATCCGATAATCGTTCAATTCGAAAACCTTACATTAAACAATTCATTCATTAGATCTCTAGCATGAAAAACAAGATAAGACCACTAGATAACAATTAATAATAAAATTTTAAGCCCCTAGATTCTTTATTAGTTTTATAAGTAAATCTTAAAGTTGAAACTAAAGCTAAAACCTTAAAATCAAACCGAGTCAATGTTTAACCTTGGAAGCCCCAAACTTGATTAGACAATCTTGAGAACCATAAAATATTAAATAAATTATAAAAATAGAGCAAACTCAAATTATGAACCAAATTTATAGTATAAACATAAACCGCTAGATTCTTGCGATAATCTTACGAGTTATTTTGAAAATCAGAATCCCAACAAGAACCCTAAAAGTCAACCTATATCAATAATAAGTTAAAGGCCCTAGATCCGACAAGACCGCCCTTGAAACCTTAAGACAATAAAAATGAGATAACCCTAGATTATAATCCGAAAAAATGTCATATACCCTAAAAAAAATTAGATTTGACAAAAATTCATTTATTTCAAACCCGAATGGGATCAACTTTCAAATCAGGACACCGACACACAAAACGAGAGAAATTATCCTAACAAACAATCTAGACTAGTAACATGATAAGGATTCATAAAAATGTCATACAATTTTTATGGCTTATAAAAAGACAGTTATGGCTTATATACACGTATTTTTATCACTACTGGTAATTTATTTGTCTTGTTTATTGTTCATTTATAATTTATTACTATTCACCTCACTCTCCTTTTTCTTACACCTATCTCTTGCATCTCTTACAATTATCTTTTCTCATAAAACTTTACTACACTTTTTACTTCACTTCTTTTATACTTCATTACACTCTTTCTAATTAAATTAATTTTTATTCTCTGTCTCCTCTCTTTATGGTAGCTGCAACCACCCACCCCACCCACCACCCCCCCCCCCCCCCCCCCCCCCCCCCCCCCCCTCTCTCTCTCTTTTCCCTCCATTTTCTTTTCTTGTTCTTTTATTTGTATATCTTTTATTCCCCCTATTTTTCCTCTATAAATATCTCCTCATTTGCTCTCATTTTTACACACACACCTCTCTCTCCTTTTCCCCTTTCAAATAGTAAGCTTCCTTCCCCCTTTTGTGTCTCTCACAAACTTTCTTTCATCTTCCATTTTAGGTAACCACTAAACCTCCTCCATAGATTATGTTATATGACATGAAAAATATGGATGTTGTATTTTCCATATGAAATCCCCATGATGCATATGCTAGGAAATAAAAATGTAAAGACAACATATTATTCATATTATGTTTAACTTCATATTCATGTTGATATTTATGTATTATTCTTGTTACTAACTTAACTTTTATATGATAACATATATATACACGTGTAATACATATATTTATAGATCCTAAATACTCAACTAATCTAACTCATTATTTAATGCTTTTATTTCATGCATATTATTATACATGCTATTAAATAAGGTTAATCAATTTCTAGTCTTAGACTTGTCCATCTTCAAGTCAAAATAAAAGGAGACTTGTTCATTTCTAAGTCTTAGGAAGCCTTGAATATAATCTAAGACTCTCATATTTTCTTATTGCTTATCTTGCTTTATTTATGAGATGGGAATTATTTCAAATCTCAGGAAGTTTTGAAAAAGACTCAAGACTTCCTTGTTTTTTTTTTTCCTTTCTTTATGCTTTTCTTATTTTAATAGTGACTAGAATTTATTCAAATATTGGGGAGTCTTGATGACTAGCTAAGACTTCTATGGCTTTATTTTTTATATTTGCTTTTTTTTATTATGTATCTTTAATTTTTATGTTTTGATAAGTCTACGCTAATGATTTTATTTTTAGTGTGTTGCCATATTTTTACTCATGTACATACATGGTCATAAGTGATGTTGTCATAATAAACTATCAAAGATGTGAAAATTTATAATTTCTTATTTTATAAAATGACTTTCAAAGACCTTATTTTCAACACTGAGGAAATATGGTAATAAAAATAGTTACTCAACTAAATTTTCTAAAATATCAAAATGAGTTTTTTCTAAGAATGCAAATATTGATAATTCTTTGTCATACAATTTTTTCTAAAAAGCTATCTATAACACATATCCAATCTTTTGTTGAAATAAAACTTTGGAAGAAGTCAACTTTCTAATTTTCTCATATGACCCTGAAGGGTATCTTTGAATGTAAATCAACCTAGAGTAAAGTTTCCAACAGCCCATAAAGTTTCATATGTCAAAAATTATTAACTAAGAGAGGGTTATTATAAGAATAAAGTATTTATGAAATTAAATGAATATAAAATTTTTTCTTAGCCCAGTATCAGATTTACAACAAACTAAGGTTGGTGATTTTATTTAAGAATCCAAAAGAAGATTTTCCATAAACTTAACTTACCACCTTTTATAAGAGACTGTTTGCCAAAATTCTATTTTTATGCAATATCACTAGGATCATGCATTTAACATGAGATAATATTGCTATTATATGATTTCTAAAGGCCAAAATATTTTTATGTTTATCTTGGAGTGTTGAATAAAGTAAAAAATTGAAAACATAAGAAAAGCATAGGCTAAAATGTTTGGGAAGCAATTTGTGCCGACTCATTCCAACAATCAATAAACCTTAAATGTTAAAAATAACCTTATTAATAGATAGGTCTTTCAAAGTAGATAGAAAACGACTACTTATATGTGAAATTCCGAGTTAAAATGAGCAAGTTATGACCATTTTAAGTTGGAACTTTCATAAACGAAAGAAATGACGTGAATAAAATAAATAGAGTTAGAAACTTAAGTAGAACCTCTTTGAAATACTCATTCGGGGTATTTTTTTTTTTAGGTGACAGGAATTTAACGTGCCATTTCCGAAAGATTATTTCGACAAAGAATTACTCTAATGGACGAGTGAATTTTTCCTCCTAAATTTATTACATTGTTTGTGTTTATAAAGTAGTTGCACTAGAATGTTAAGAAAAAGATAAAAATGGACATGTATTGGGATTATCAAGAGTAAGCATGTGTTGCTTACTTGTGTGATTAAATGAATACTAAGTATATCATAACTTTAGAATGTTTGCTTAATTATGGTTATTCGTTTATATGCTTTATTGCTATTTGTGTTCAATTGATTGCCCTTAATGAACTTAATACGGATTGGTGATAACAAAAGAAAAGTTATGCATGTATCTATCGAGTCACATTTCGGAAGGCAGCTACTGCTACGTGTAGAGTAAGATGGGTTGTAATAGTGTTGGGACATGGGTCATGCTCCTTCCTAGGGAATCGACATCATTGTAACTCAAGGTTTAGAGCCGTGCCAATTGAATATTATGGACAAATGCCTAGGGACTAGTAGTAGAAGATCGTTGAGACCTTCATCAATAATTTCCTAACCCTTGATATGGAGGGCGTGAATCTATTCTATGTATAGGTTCCGGATAACCATACATATGTGTGATTTTCATGTGATTGTTGCATAATTACAACATATGCTTTAACTAATAAACTTATCTGGTTATTTATGGCAGCGTGAGTGGTAGGGAAATATCTTACTAAGCATGTTGTAAGCTTACACCCCTATAGATCTTGTTTGAAACAGGTATACTTGAGACTTATTTCGAGGAATGAGATGACAAGGAAATCTCTAGTAGACTTTGCAACCACAAAGAAGGATTTGGAAGCTTGAAGTGAAGTTTTTTTGGAGACCTTTTATGTAGATGCATTTTTCCTTGGCAGATTATTGTGAATAGCTATAAAATCCGAACCATTTGTGGTTATTAGTTAGGGTATGCTCCTAAGAAGTTTAATCTACCTTATTCAAGTTTAATGATATATAGTTCTCTTGCTTAGCTATTTAATTAATGTCGTCATAAATTAGGCTACTACAATGTGTTCTCTTTATTGTGAAAAACACCTTGTGCATAATATGGAAGCTTTTGCATGATTAATGTAGTCAATCCTAGGCTTTAATATTGTGTACGATGTACTACCACATTTAGGGTATCGGTCGGGGCAAGACGAAACCTCATTATGATTTCACAATTAAAATCGGGTTAGCAACTCACGTAGTTAACGAAAGCCTTGCACATGTCGCTTGGAGCCGATGTGTGCGGTGAAGCAACCATGCCCTTAAGCACCCTAAAGGTCAGATTGTTTCAATTTGGCTGCCTATTTAGTCTAATTTTACTTCCTCAAACTGGTTCACATTAATCCCTTCCATTTAATGTACACCCTTAATTAGAAATTAAAGAAACCTACTTATTGATGGATTTAGAGTTGCCACCTAACTAAAGTAAGTAAAAATAGTAAATTAGGATCAATTAGGTTGACTCAAGCCTAACTTTGCTCATCCAAATTACTTTGATCTACTTCCATATTGTTGAGTGACACTTAGCTAATAAAGTTGTCTGGTACTTTGGAAGAGTACTATGGATTCTTAAAAAAGCATGACATGATGCTTCTCTACAGGATCAATCTTAAAGGGAAGACATGTGACTCATACATAGCATATGCATTGAGATTTCTTGGTAAAAATTGTTCAAACAAAACACCCCATAGAATCACATTTTATGCATGTGTTTTGCAAGGGTATTTGAAGAAATATATTTATAAAGGCCTACCTTAGAGTTTATTTATTTTAGAAATAGGGAAGGGGTTAAAGGTGGGAAAACCTATTATTTGTGGGAAGAAATTGAAGGTTAATAAAGTAGCAGAGGATGTATCAAAACTTAAAGGTTTTACTTTTTCAAATAGGTAAGTGGATTTAGGCCTTAAATATGTATTGGGTTAATATTATATTCATTGAGCAAATTCCATTTCAGTCACCTGAATTTTCTCACTTTGACATTTTAGTAACCTATGGTTTGATTTTTGATAGTATTTGAGTTATTGTCTATTATGTCATAGTTATTTGCAAACAAATTAAAACAAAAGGATAAAAAAAGAAAAGTAGAAACAAACAAAGCACTGAGATGTTTAAACCCACATACGTAAAATGGGTGAAACACATATTTACTATCCCAAGAAAAAAAATTACACAAATACAATTTAGACAAAAATAATTATCTAAATACCATTATTATATGACATATTGGATATGGGATACGCAATTTTACATGTGTATCATATATCTAACATGTGATAAAACAATTAACCAAATTATGTATCGCATTTTGCACAAGCGATGCACATAAGTATCGCATGTTGCAAGTAGGAATGCAATAAGGGCAGGTTTGGGGCGAGTCATATAAGACTCGAACCTATCGCAATTCATTATAGGGTCACCTAGACCCGACCCGCAATCCTATAAGTTTTTTTTTTCCTCAATACCCAAACCCCCCCATAGGGTTTTAACCCTAACCCGCCCCGCTTCGTCGATCCATTTATCTTTTTTTCTTTCCTTTATTATTATTTTCTTCTACATTAAAAAGCTACAAGAAAATGTATGATTTTGTCATTATAGCTTCATACTTGGGTGGGTTTTTCCTTCTTCTTCTTTGGCTTGTTCAACTACTTCTTTTAATATCTTTTCTCTTATAGTTAAATCTAAGGAATTCGTGATTGAAACAAAGTTTATTTTGGAACTGCAACCTGCCAATTCGATTTTGGACCTAAACCAAAACTTGCTGACATCTATTTTGGAACTCATTAAATTTTGAAAAATAATTATGTCTATTGAATTGTCATTAAATCCCATCTCTTCTCTTAAAGTTGTTAATATTAAGCATAGTATAGCCACTTCTTCCATTTGTAATCAATATTCATTAAAAAATGTTCTTTTTCTTTCCCTTTGTTTAAAATAAAGTCCTCTTTGCTGGCAAAAGAATAAGAAAGTAAATAAAAAAGGCCTACAACAAATGACATAAGATAGATACATCCAAGGCACTTTAGAATTAAAAAAAAAAACACAGCTAAGGAACATCGAAATAACTATCATAAGAAGCAGGAGGAATCAATTAGCAGTCAAAAAACAAAGAAACGAACAAACATGGTTTCTTAGGATTTCCATAGAGCAAAGCATCCATCTAACAGTGGATTGAAAAATGAAAGTTACCTTGAGCCCATAGTCACCATTGGTAAATGGCACCCGAGTGATGAGGAGGCTGGATTTGGACTTAGGTGGGTATATGTTGTGATAACAAGTGGTGGGTGATGGAGTGACGAGCGACTGGTGATGGAGATACAAACGGGATTGATGTTAGAGTAAGTACAGGAGTATGGTGTATGGGAATGTCCGAATGGCACTAGTGATGGAGAACGAGAAACGAACAATGAAAAGAAGTATGGTGTACGGAATGGACAAATGAGATGGGATTGACGTCAGGAAATAGTCGAATATGTACAATGTGTAGAGTAGTGTAGGGACTGACTTAGGGTTTGTTTTGAAATTAAAAAATCACTTTTCTTTTATTATTTTATTATATTAAATTATAAATAATTTGGTAAGTTTAGGTTACCCAATGGGTCTTTGTTATGACCTGAACCTGCCTCAAAACTGTCATACTACGGAAGTACTCTAAATATGGCAGTCCATCATACACAATATTAAAGCCTAGAATGACTTCCTTAGTTACGCAAATGCTTCCATATCATGTACAATGCACAATATAACAAGGGAAGGATCAGAGTAATGCAATTTATGTTGATAACAATTTAAATAATAAGGCAAGAGAAATATAAATCATTAATTATAAATAAGGTCAATTACAATTCTTAGGGGCATACCCCTACTAATGTCTTCAAATCTATATATATATACATTTCCTAGTAATCTCCTAAAATATTAACATATCATATGTTTCTCATAAAAAAAATTTCAAGAATGTAAATTCATCCTATGCTCCACTTCTTCCATAAAAGCTAAAAAATCCACCAATGATTTTCTTATCATTTGATCCTCGAATAGAGCTGCAAGTATACTTGTTTTAACAAAAGTCTATGGAAGTGTAAGCTTATAACATGTTTAGTGAGATATTTCTCCGTCATTCGCACCGACAATCATAAACAAATAAGTTAGTTAGTCAAGCATATGCTATGCTTATGCAACATTCACATGAAAATCACACATATGTATAGTTATCCGGAACCTACACATAGAACGGATTTATGTCCTCCATATCAAGGGTTAGGGAATTGTTGATGAAGGTCTACATGATCTTCTACTACTAGTCTCCAAGCACTCACCTATAGCATTTGGTTAGCAGGGCCCCAAACCTAGAGTCTCATTCCCCAAACAATGTGGATTCCCTAAGAAGAAGCATAGCCCATGTCCTACAACACTGACGGCCTATCTAACCCTACGCGTAAGAGTAACAACCTTCTAAAGTGTGACTCAAGGAATGCTATGTGTGACTGCTTTCTTATTAATGTCATTCCGTATTATGATTCTTTAAAGGCGATCAATCAATTTGAACACACATAGTGATCAAGCACATCAATGAAAAAGTATAGCTAAACAAACATTCTAGTGTTGTGATATGCTTAATATTCACGTAATCACCTAAGCAAAAGAAATGCATGCTTATCCCTTGATAATCCCCAATACATATCTAGTTTTATCTTTTCTTATCATACTAGTGTAACTACTTTACAAGCATAAACAACATAATGAATTAAGGAAGAAAAACTCACTCATCCACTAGAGCAATTCTTAGTCGAAATAATCTTCCAAAAATGGTATTTCAAACTCATCGTCACCTAAAAAAAAGAAATATCCAAAATGAGTATTCATAGAGGTTCTACATAATTTTCTAACTCTATTCATTTTATTCGCTTTATTTTTTTCGATTGCGGAAATTTCAAATTAAAACGGCCATAACCTACTAATTTTAATTCGGAATTTTGTATATTAATAGTCATTTTCTTCCTACTCGAAAAGATCTATTCATTTCTAAGGTAATTTTTAACATTTAAGGCCATTAAGGTCTCAGAAAAGGATGGTATGGATTCGTCCTACGATTCCTAGCCCTTAATTCTTGCATTTTTCAAAGTTTTACTTCACTTACACTTTATAGAAAACATATTAATATTTATACATTTGAAATTAATTTTGTATTCACAATAACCGATATTATATGCATAATCCTAGTGATGTTGTCATAAAAGTAAAGTTTTGTAAACAATCTTTGTGAAATATTGAGTTTTATGAAAAATCATCCTTTGACTTGTGATTAAATTCACTATTTTATAAACATGTGACTTAACGACAAAAATTATAGTTCAATATATATATATATATATTTAATTCTCAAAGGTCTTATATTTGTTCAAAAATTTTATTTTAACAATTTATTTTACAAGACATGGTTTTACTTATTGAGACATAAACTCTAAGTATTCTTCCTTGAAATTTTCCTAAGTTCAATTATTAAATAAAATTTTAATTCTTAGATTTTGCAAATGTGAAAATTAATTAAAGAAAATCACGATTTTATATTTATTTTGAGCTTATAAATACTTCATTTTCATATTAAACTTCATTTAACTAATCATTTTGAAAACATAAATCTTTATGTGGTTGTGAAGAAGAATCATTCTAAGTGGTGTCATCTTTTAAAATGTTTTAAGTTTTGGCATATGAGAAAATTTAGATAAATGACTTATTTAAAATTCTTATTTTTAATAAGAACGTTTGTTCAAGTATTGTAAATAAGATTTTTAGAAAATTTTATATAACAAAGAATTATCAACATTTATATTTGAGAAATTCATTTTGGCAATTTGAAAAAATATATACTTGGGTGTTTCTTTTCAAATTCTTAATGAAAGGATTGCTTAAGTATTGGAAATAACATTTTGCATAATAAAAAATTATCAATGTTTGTATTCTTAGATAACTCATTCTAAGATTTTGAAAAATTTAGCTAAGTAGCTACTTTTATGATAATCTTTCCTAAGTGTTGAAAAAAATTATTGCAAGTTAAGTCTTAAAAAAATAATCAATTTTCTCATTTTTGAAGATTTCATTAAGACAACAATATCATTTTATGACCATGCATATACATGAGGGAGAATATAGTAGCGATACTAAGAAACAAATTATTGGCATAGACCCATATAGAAATTAATGATAGAAAGATATGAAAGTTTTAACTTAATATCAAGGCTTCTCGAGATTTGAATAAATCCCGTTCACCTAGGAAAATAAGAAAAGCATAATGAAGAAAACATAGATATCTTAGATTTATTTTAAGGCTTCTTGAGACTTGAAAGAATATCAGTCTCATAAAATAAAACAAAATAACAAGACAATTATGGGAGCATTAAGCTTTAATAAGGCTCTTCGAGACTTGAATATTTCTAATCTCAAGTAAATAACATAATAAACAATAAGAAAAAGAATATGGAGTCTTAGATTATTTTTCAAGACTCTCGGGACTTACAAATTGACAAGTCCCATATTTGTTTTGACTTGATTTAGGATAAATCTAATACTAAATTTGACTAGTCTTATTTTTAGTAAGAAATTAGTAATAAGCAATGAAATATGAGCAATAAATAAAAGTTAGATTAGTGAGCTTTTAGGCTTAATATATATATATATATATATAACACACACACATATGCTTAGTAACATATATAAAGTTAAGATTAGAAACAACATCATGACATAACATAACATAATATAAATGAAATTGTAGAGTTAAACAAGACATGACCAATATGTTATTTCTACATTTCCATTCCTAGCATAAGCTCATGGGAACTTTGGAAACCAAATACACATATTTTTCATGTTATATTAACATGAACTAAGAAGGAGTTTAGAGTTTTACCTAGAGTGGTCGATGGAAGAAAGAAAAATTTGAGAAGACAAATGTAGGTGTGTTGGTGTGTGTGTGTAGCATGAGTTGCAAGAGGAGGGGGAGAGAGATTTTAAGAGAAACTTTTGCAAGAGTTTGGTTATTTTTGGAATGAACGTGTAAAAAATGAAGGAGGGAAGAGGTATTTATGGAGTTTTAGAGTAGAATTTTGAGTGAATTAAAATAAATGAAAAAGAAAATAAAACAAGAGGAATGAGAGAGGGAGTGGCCGGCCATTGTAAAGAAAAGAGAGAAAATGTGATTAAAAATTAATTTTAGTAATAAAAAGTAAGTAAAATGTAAGAGAAATTAAGTGGAAAGTAATATTGAAAAAGAAAATGTAAGAAATAGGTTTATAGGTTGTAAGAAAAAGTAGAGATAGGTTAATAGTAATTGAATAGTAAACAAGATAAATAAATTACCAGTAGTTAGAAAAATATGCGTAAATAAGCTATTTATGACGTTTTTAGAAGCCAAAAAATTTGTAACTAATATTTTTATGAATCCTTACTATATTACGAGTCTAGATTGATCTTCGGAATATTTTTATTGTTTTGCATGCCAGGACCCTAATTTTGAAAATTGATCCCATTTTGGTTCGAAACAGGCGAATTTTTTGTGAATATGATCTTTTTAGGTCATAAAACATTATTTCAAAATATAATCTAAGATTATCTTATTTTTCCTGCTTTAGGATTTCTAACACGGTCTTACCGGATCTAAATCCTCTAGATCTTAATGCTGACCCAAGTTGGTTTTTAAGGTTCCGATTTCAATTCCAACTTTAAGATTTACTCGTAAGATTATAAAATCTAGGGGTTTCTGTTTATGTTGTATATTTGGTTAATATTTTAATTTTATTCTAATTTTATGATTTATTTAATATTTCACAGTTCTTGGGATTGACTAATCGAGTCGATCATTTCGAAGGTCAAACGTTGACTTAATTTGACTTTAAGGTTTTAGTTTTTTGTCATGACTCTAAGATTCACTTATAAGGCTATCAAGGAATCTAGGGTTTTACAATTTTATCATCTTATAATTTTTCTCGATTTACGTGTTAAAGATCGGATAGATGATTTTTTTTTTAGCGTAGAGATTCCAAGTCAAACGATTATTATATTTTTATTTTGCTTTTTAGGGTGTTCTTTTTCTTAAGGTTACGAAATTTCATATTTGATCTTGTTTAGAGTTTCTAGTGTTTCATTTTAAATTGGGTCAGTTTTAGGTTTAATGTTTTGATATTAGCTCTAGGATTATTTTCTAAGAGTACCGAAAAATTCAGGGGCTTATAAAAACCCTACAGGGTTAACATATTTTTTTATCAAACCTGACCCGTGACCTTATAGGGTCATTATCAAGTCAAGTGGATTAGGTATCCTATGATGACCCGGCCCGATTGCATCCTTAGTTGTAAGAGTGATACACGTGCGTATCACATGTGCACGATACATGCATATATTGCCTGTGTGAGATGCGATATACAAGTGTATCGCCTGTTGGATATGCGATACAGTGATGGTATTTAGGTAATTAATTTTGTCTAAATTGTATTTATGTAATTTTTTTTTTCCAAATCGATGGATAAATAAGAATTAATCTCCACCTAAAACACAAAACTTATTCTCTCGCAATTCACAAAAACCTATTTTTTTCTCCCCCAAATCGAAAATGTGAATGGTGTTTCCATAGTCAATTAAAAATGGACAACAATTTTTAACTATCATATTCAACAAGCATAAGTTGAAAAATATTAATGGGTAGATGAATCATCATTGGAGTAGCAATAGATTAAAGATGCAAGTTTTCTTAGAGAGAGCTGAAATGTGTTGTTGATAGAGAATAACAACAAGTAATACGGTTATGACTTGAGGGAAAGAAAATTGAATTGTTTTGATTTGGGATGTTAAGTAAGACTATTAGATTTTTGCTTTGCATGAATTTTATTTTATTTTTCCCCTTTTTTAGTTTTATTTGCCAATTTTAATGACAAATAACTATAACATTACAAAGAACAACTCCACGGTACATGCTGCCAAAAATAAAAACACAAGTTAATAAAATATCAAAGTGCCAAAACTCAAGTGATGAAAGTGGAATCTTCCCTATTTTATTATGTTCAATATTATTAATTAAGAATTTTTGTAAGATAAGTATAGTAAACCTTACAGAGTAAAGATTCCACGATTGATATAGGATACTTGGATGTACCACTTTCATATCCATCACTATTATAAAATATTAAAATGGGAAACCTATCTTACAAGGCTACAGCCTTTGTCACCCATCAAAAACCCACCTAATTATGCAAATTACCCGCTCAAGGGCAATGCAAGTGGCAAAATGATGATAATAACAACCAAGTTAAATTTTTTTTTTTGGCCACTAAGCTAATTAAATTAAATATGAAATAAATTATAGGAAATATGTTCAATGCGATGATGATAATCACCGACCTAATTAAAATATAAAATAATTTAATGGAAAAAAGTTCCAGATTGCATTAACCTTTAATATTTACAAATGATTGAGATAATGGAATGTGGCACTTTTCTTTTAATGGGGTGAGGCAAAAGATTAGGGGAAAGGAAAAAAAAAATATTACTATTTTTTTAAATTACGAAAATGCCATTAGAAAAAAAATATTCTAGTCTTAGGCAAGTTGACTTTGTCTTTTCAAGAGACGTGATCGTTAGTGCTTGACCTTGTCTCTATAAGAGACGAGGTCAATGTTTCATATGAACCTCATCTCTTCAAGATACGATGTTACTATTAGTTAGAGACGAGATCGTCTTACTCCCAGAGACGAGATCAGCTATACCCACACACAAATTCATTCAAAATCATAAATGACCCCTTATTACATATTAATTGTTATAACCTGTCAAAATCATACAGAATGAGCCATATAAATCATTCATTAGCCATCATCCACAATGGTTAAACAACTTCCAGACTTCATAACCCAACCACAATAGTATTCTCAAACCCAATCCATCAAAAACTCAGTGGCAAACTAAATTCATTCAATCATAACAGAATTGTAAAACCATTCACAAACATAAAAAAACTCAGAATACAGAAAAATCAAATGAATGATGTGTTAAGTACATGAATGTTATATTAACTACAAACACCAATGAGAGAAAAGAAGAATCCATATACAAAAGTCATAAAAGATCAAAATCTACATAACAGCTACTGGGTATCCCGCCTCCCTCGTCCTAGCTTGACAAAAGCCCAGGAGAATGGTGTACGTTGGTGGACATCCTGATGAGGAAGCTCCATGGTTGGATCCACCTGAGTGAGTGTGGCATCCCCATCTCCACCACCAGAACCATAAGGATGAAATAGGACTAGGTCTGGCTCTACTTGGGTGAGTCCCTCCCACATATCATGTGGCCGTGACAGTTGCCTCTTTTGTGGATCAAAGGTGATGTAAAACTCGGTATATGTTATGTCTGCTATGGAGGTCTCATGTAGATGAGCATATGATGATGATGATCGACCAGGCTCGGAATGAAGAAAATGTGTAAGGCCTGGCTTATCAGATACCTGCACATGCGAGGGCGAAGGCTCATCTTTGATATGTACACCTCGAGCTCGCCTTCGCCCCTGACCCCGACCCTATCCCTGCCCACGTCTCTCTCTAGCTAGCTGCCGTCTCTATACAGGCTATGGCTAAGGGTCTTCAAGTGCCAGTGCTAGCGATAGATCATTCAAATTAAGTCCTATAAACTCATCCACTACACGAATCACATCTCGTGCAGTGGCAGGAGTGTCCTCTGGTGGCATGTGTGGGACTCTATAGATGAAATCTGCTTACAAGTGAGAGGAAACAAGTAGATCAGTGAATAACAAACACAATATAAATCCATATATAGTTTATGTAGTCAATGAACTTACTATATACCAAATAATGGCACCTGTACGACTGATCCAACACTTGGTGATCGCATAGTATCAGTCGAAATAATCTGCAGATGTGTTAGTAGGAATATCTAGCACCTCGACAATGCGATCTCGTCTACCATCCCACTTAGTTATCCATCTAGTGTGCTCTGTCGCCCAGTTTCACTCGGAACACCCTCATAAGTCTAGCTCATATAGAACTCTCATATCAACTGGATGGTCGGGAATCCCCTGGAAACCACCAAATTGTCTGAGCACCCTATCTGGGTAATAGTGCCCAACAATGTGAAAGCAAACTAAGGGGACTCAAGCACACCATATGTCACTACCAACTCGGCAATACACGGGGAGGGAATCCATAATAATGGTGTAGGGGTCCCAAACAACCTGTAGAAGAAAGAAAATTATAGTATACATTAGTAAATACAACATAACTATATACATGTGAACACATAAAATATACAAACCGATACCTGGTTGGGGAGCTATCTATTGAAACACCCCCTATACTTGAACAAAAAATGTATGGGGAGAATGACATCGAAAGTAGCACCCTAATAACTGATCGATGGGCGATCCGCGGTAACTGATGTGATTTGTCATTGCAACGGAGCAATGTATGGGAAATGCTCACATGCCCAGATTTACAGGACTAATAGGGGTCCTACTATGTCACCCGTGTCTACATGAGAAGCCATGCATAGCTGCCTATATAGCCATGCCAAGAAAGTTGCTTCCCATGCGAATTGCTCTACTCTCTCTAAGTCATCGAGCAACTGAAGATACATAACGTGAACCATGTTCGACGATTTTTCTGCAACAATGAAGCCCCCCAGTAGCGCTAGAATATATGCTCTAGCATATCGTTGGAGGGTAATGTCATCTGCCTGATCAGATAGCACTCTTAAAGTGTGTATCTAACCATGACATCTTCAGCTGGCCACTATCCATATCCACACTGGCCTGTGCTCTAACTCCCAGTAATTTGTGGCATAACTCTGGCCAATCAATCCGAGATGTGCCAGTAACTGCATGGCTAACGACGGGCAGACCGGTGAGTGCAGCAACGTCTTGTAACGTCAAAGTCTGCTCTTCTGTCAACATGTGAAAGTTGTGTGTCTCTGGACGTCATCATTCTACCAAAGCTGTAATAAGGTGTCAATCCAACTGTACAAACGACATCTGAGCAGCACCTATGAAATCAGCATGAAATAGAAATGGAACAAGTCTCCCATCTAAAACTACAGGCTCGTTATCCTGCCGTCTGAGATTTGCCTCACTACGGCGACAATGTAACACCACATGCTCCTACATTTGAAAACAAATCCATGAAAAACTTTGTCTAGATGATCTAAGTAATTGGGTGAGGAAATAATCTTACATGTCCCTCTCATGCCAGCCTCGATCTATAAATAAGTTGCCTTGTAAGTATGGAGTAATCGAGGAGTCCCGGATCCATTTGTAATTAAGAAAATAGGGAATAGTGTTAGCAGAAGTATATGTAAAAAACAAAGCAAGAGTAGATGAAGTATGCGATGTAAATAGCAAAAGAAATGACATGAACCAAACAAATACCACTACTACTTGACTGGCCTGTAAGGGTCCTACTAGCTACTCGCTTACTAGGACAACTTCTAATGTTGTGGCCTGTTTGCCTACACAAATCGCATGAATAATCTCGTGGGCCATCTGGAATATCCATCTCATTCTGGAATCGTTTTTCTTTA
Organism: Combretum micranthum; assembly: GCA_024138025.1. Taxonomy (NCBI): domain Eukaryota; kingdom Viridiplantae; phylum Streptophyta; class Magnoliopsida; order Myrtales; family Combretaceae; genus Combretum; species Combretum micranthum. The sequence continues at coordinate 173,063 of JAMXBD010001355.1, forward strand.
GGCCTACCCTTTTTCCTAATAAGTCCTAGGATGAGGTGCCACTTTGGAATGTCGAGAGGAGTCCAATTAGCCTTATCTATTGCAGGTATGAAGGATCGCCCATACACCTGCAACTGACTTTCCCATTCGTACCATTGCCCTACTTGGCCAACACAATCCATCTGCTGAGTTCCCATTACTACCATTGCATGGGAGCATGGGATTCTATATGTCTACCACTTATTGCATGAACATCTGCCTGCTCACAACTCCACTTTGTGAATGTAATCCCCTTTTTGGCCATACATTGTAGGGTGCGGAGTGGTTAGAACCTCAAATAATCGTTCGCAATAGTCGAAACACGTTATCCGATGGGCACTTGCTACATTGCTCCACCTTTCAAACTTCGATGCAGCATACAGTGTAAGTAACATACTTGAATTCATTGCTTCGCTAGCCTCCTATCTTTGCCTGTTGAATATAAAGTTGCAATTGTAGAAGGTTTTTCTTTTTTACTAATGCTAACACAGGTAAGCACCCGGTATCTTTTAGAATGGAATTGTAACTTTCAGCCATGTTTATTATACCAATTCTGAATCTTACGCTTTCATCATAAGATAAAGTCCACATACATGGATGTAACTCGTGAAAATATCTCAACGTCCATGGACTATTTTGCTTTACTGCATTGAAGTAATCATGAAACTTTCTCATCTACATTTGGTATGTGATAAGATCATATTTTGTACAAATCTTGATAATCAATTGAGCTAGAATGGATATTTGTTTTGATTAAATTTTATGTTTCAGGACTAATTTGGATAAAGAAATCAAAACAAGTGAATTTGAATTGAAAAGAGGAAAAATTGAAGTCAAGGCCGGCAATTCATCATTGAAAGCCGCTGGCTTTTAGACGGCGTAAAATCCAAGGCCGTTGCAGCACAGCCAGCTTTGCCCTGTACAAGTTAAACAACATTCAAAGCCGCCTCAAAGCTGCCGGCGTAGAAGATGAAGAAGCCAGCGTAAATCAAGGCCGGCAGCCCAGAACTGAAACATCACCAGCTTTGAAGGAGTTTCATTTTAAGCCGGCATGAAAGCCGCCGGCCTTGAGGCAGTGTACATGGAAGAATTGAAGAGACATGAAGATGTCCAACACTTGAAGGAAAATGAAGCAACACATCTGTTGGAATGCCTACGCCGGTGTCAAAGCCGCCGGCCTTGGGACGGCGTTCATTATAAATCTGCCCAACGCTTCATTTCTGACTATATACGCCGGCCAGATCTACTTTCAAAGCCGCCGGCGTTGAAGCGGCCTACGTTGTAACAGATATTGAAGGCTGCCAGTGCACTGCCTGCGCAAGGGACAATTTGAAGATACGCCGCCTGTAAGCCGCCGGCGTAGGATCCATAACGGTCGGCGTACATTTAGAAACAGCAAGGCTCATTAAATGTTTTTTACGAAATTTTTCCTATAAATATGGGGTCTTCCCTCATTCTCAGAATCATCCAAGAAACCAAATATCTAGTACTCCAAGTAGCTTTAGAATATTTAGAATAGGCATTTCATAAGATATTTTGAAGAGATTTGAAGTTATACAAGATTTGCAAGTGAAGCCTTAGTATTTTGAATTGGTGATTTCTAATCTTATTCTTTTTATGCAATTCATATACTTGAATATTCTGATCATAATGAAATCATTTGCAATTTCTTATTTGATTGTTGAATCATCATCCATGAGTAGCTAAATTCTTTTTGTGGGAAGTTGATGAAACTTTAAACATGCTAAGATGATTTTTGAATCCATGTTATAAGATTATTAGAATTATGAAATATTCATATTGAATTCTGATTATTCATGTTTTGGTGTATAAGAATTCTAATAACTCGGAAGGGAAATTAGTGTTCACATGAATTCATAAATTGAGATTAAATTGCAATTGCGGAAGCGGCGTAGTTTAATCTAGTTTAGAAATTATCCATGAATATTAATGCAATATTTTATGTTGATTTCTCATTAAGGAATTAGGAGATTTTTATATAAAATATTAGTCAATTATAGAATCGGGAGATTTATAATTGTAATTTTGATTCCACTAATGATTTATTTAACGGAAGTTATTGAATTATTTGTGGTTTAAAAGGTTTTCAAACTTTGTTTTTAAATCTTGATAATTTCTTATGAATATTCATGAATCTAATTATCATTATAACATGAGTTCAAGTTGATTAGCAATAGTTTAAAGTGGATTCTGCTCCTTCCCACACTTTTCACCATATCCCTCTCCTTAAAAGCTCATCACATTTCATATAGATAATTAGTTAGATAAGTTAGTTTAACTTAATCATCAATTGCCTAGATATTAGCATTAGTTGATAATTGTCTAATAGTTAGTAAATCCTTGTGGGATCGACACTTTATTCATGCTATACAATAGATGACCTAGTGCGCTTGCTAGAAAATGCTTTAAAATTCATTACTTATCAGAGCACATCAGTATGCTGCTCTTTTAATTGATTTCTTACATTTCTTGCTTTTAGCCTTCCAGTTGAAGTTGCTAGCAACATGCCTGATACACCACCGCCATGGCCACCCTCTAAGCCACACAGCATGCTCACCTTCAACTGCACTCTTAATGCCAGCATGCTAGTTAGATATTAAGCAGATATTTGAACGGTCCTTGATAACGTGTTCCAGCAATTTTGCAAGGAACCAACTCCATGAGTCATCTTTCTCCTCATTGACAAGACAATACACTAATGGAACTATATGATTTGGCCCATCTACTACTACTGCGATGAGCAGTTTGTGCTTGTACTTGCCATACAAAAAGGTCCATCAACTTTGACTGCAAATCTACAAACAATTAACAGATACAACTTAGCTCATCAATATCAATCATTTGTAAATAAATATAAGCATATATTCAAAAAAAATACCTGCAGTACTGGAACGCTTCAATGCAAGGGGCAAATGCCCAAAAGAGTTTGTCAAGGAAGACGTGTCCTGCTGTGTCCAAATCCACAGTTCTCCACTCAATCTTTGTTTTTTGATTTGCCTCTGTTATCGCATTAAGTATATGCGTGAGCTCAACATATGACTGTTCCCAACTTCCATACACCAGTTCAATAGCTTTTCGCTTTGTCTTACGAATCCTCTTCATATGAACATTGTACCCAAACTCTTTCAAGATGGTCAATTGCAGGTCCTTTGCTCTCACATCTGGAGAATTACGAATCTCAAGTATAATGCACCTAGAAATGCTAGTCGAGTCTAACTGAGAGTGGTCCTGTGCAGTGATTTTATCTAAGCAGGTGTGCGGTCCTTCATATTTGGTGATGTGAAACCACCTACCATGCTTCTTGTAACTGTCTCTGAGGCTCCAGTTGCAACCCTTTTTATGAACATCAGTACATTTAACTGCCTATGAACTCGGGTCCGAGTCCACCACCTTGAAGTTATAATGACTCAATATATGCCACATTTTAACTGCCCGTATGAGATGATCTTTAGTCTCAAGCCGTATCCCAACCTTGAATTCATCGCTAAAACTCCAATTGTCAGCACTCATTTCTTGCTTAGCATCAAATGCAGCATAACCATTACCAACATCAGCAGTGAAAAAATGTACTAGCACTAAGCTCCCGACTGCATTAACGTCTGTAGGAGCCACAAAACGATGCCAATCATTTCTATTACGCTGTACGCCGGTTACAACATCTTCCTGGGGAAAAGCTACCACATTATCATTTCCCTCATCATCATGGTCATCACTATATTCACTTGCCGAAGAGTCTTAATTACATTAGTATCATTATCACATGCCCAATCCAATGCAATATTTTCAAAGTTACCCATCTCCACCTATGCGTTACTTATTATCTGGATTAAAGTTGAGTTTGAGTCTACCAACCCTTGGCTACCAATATTTCCATCGATACCCACTTCCCCTGCAAATGCCTGAAGCATATCGTTCTCAAATATCTGCACATACACAGGCATTAACCCTTCAGTGTACACCAACATCTCATGTGCAACCTCATTATCAGTCACTTGAATAACATCATAGCGTAGCATCCTATCTCCAATAGCTATCCTATGATACAGCTCAACTCGATGTGTAGACATATTTAACTTAAGTCTATTACAAATTATACCAAGTATTTCCTTATATGTTGAATTCCTACTAACACTGACCACCACAATTGGCCGCTTATCATAACCAAAACCATCATTCTCCTCCTCAATATTGCCATGAGCGTACAATACAAACTTGGCATTATCCATTTCCTCTCCTCACCTACCCTATTATCTCATTAAAATAGGGTGAATGCATGAAATTCGCACCATGACTTATTTATTACACTCATCTAATTTTAAGCATACATACTAATACAACTATATTCACCTTGTCTTCTAAATGTATATGAATGTATACCAATATATGATTTCATGATGTGGTTCCTAATTTTCAAAAACTAAATAATCATAATTTCACATTAATTACATTAAATAAATTGAAACAAACTAAAACACCAAAAAAAAGAGGGGGGGGGGGGGGGGGGGGGGGGGGGGGAGATATGGAAAAAATATCAAAAAAAAATTTGCCCCATTTAGATGGAATTGAAACAGAAAAATCAGAAAAAAAATTAAAAAACAAAACCCCATGAATATCACGTTTCCCTAGCCCATACAACAATAGTAACAACATATTTATGGGGTTTTGATCCAACTTCAACTCAAAGGCCAAAAGTAAGGAATGTAAGGAATTACTTAAAAGAGCAACATACCAAATACAGATGAGAAAGTTTCATGATTACTTCAATGCAGCAAAGCAAAGTAGCCCATGGACGTCGAGATATTTTCGCAAGTTACATCCATGTATGTGGACTTTATCTTATGATTAAAGCGTAAGGTTCGGAATTGGTACAACAAACATGGCTGAAAGTTACAATTCTGTTCTAAAAGATGCTTGGTGCTTACCTGTGGCAACATTAGTAAAAAAAAAAAAAAAAAATTCTACAATTACAACTCCATATTCAATAGGCAAAGACAAGAGGCTAGCGAAGCAATGAATTCGGGTATGGTACTTACACCATATGCTGCTTACATCGTATGTTGCAATGAAGTTTAAAAGGTGGAACAATGTAGCAAGTACCTATCAGGTAACATGTTTTGACTACCACCAACGAGTATTTGAGGTTCTAATCACTCAGCGCCCTATAATGTGGCCAAAATGGGGATCGCATTCACAAAGTGGAGTTGCAAGCAGATAGATACACATGCAAAAAGGGCAGACATATAAAATCCTATGTGCCCATGCAATAGCAGTATTGAAAACTCTACACATAGATTGTGTTGGCCAAGTAAGGCAATTGTACAGATAGGAGAATCAGCTGTGAGTGTATGGGCGATCCTTTATACCTGCAGCAAATAAAGCTAATTTAACTCCTCTCGACGTTCCAAAATGGCACTCCATCCCAAGGCTTATTAGGAAAAGGGTAAACCTAGAGACAAACGATTCTTGAATGAGATGGATATTCGACATGGCCCATGATGTTATTCAAGCAATTTGTGGGGGCAGACAAACCACAACATCAAAAGTTATCCTAGTAGGTGAGCGACTAGTAGGACCTTTACGGGCCAATCAACTCGTAGTGGTATTTGTTTGGTTTATGTCATTTCTTTTGCTACATTTATGTCACATAGTTGTAGCTGTTATGTAGATTTTTATCTTTTATGATTATTGTATATAAATTCTTTTCTCTCATTGGTGATTACAGTTAACATAACATTCATGTATTTAACACATTATTCATTCAATTATTCTATATTCTAAGTTTTTTTATGTTTGCTGTGAATGGTTTTACAATTTTACTATGATTGAATGAATTGGGTTTACCACTGTTTTTTTGATGAACTGGGTTTGTGAATACTATTGTGGTTGGGTTATGAAGTCTAGAAGTTGTTTAGCCAGGATGGATAATGACTAACGAATGATCTATATAGCTCATTCTATATGATTTTGATATGTTATAACAATTAACATGTAATAAGGGAGTCATTTATGATTTTCAAAGAATTTATGTGTAGATAGAGCTAACCTTGTCTCTTGAAGAAACGAAGTCTTACTTGGTCTAACCTCGTCTCTTCAAGATACGTGATCACTACTTAATAATAACTCCGTCTCCTCAAGAGACAAGGTCACTGTTTAATAATAACCTCATCTCTCCAAGAGATTAGGTTAATCTAAAAACATCGACCTCGTCTCTTGAACTTATCCAAAACTGAAAATATTTTCTTTCTAGTGATATTTTCATAATTTTTTTTAAATAATATTTTTTTTCTTTTTTCCCTGTCTTTTTCGCCAAGAAGCTTTGTATTCCTTCTATAAAAAGCTAACTAAAATTATATTATAATTTTATTATATTTAAATGAGTTATTTAATTAGTTCACGTTAGTACCGGTTAGTTTTGGCCTGCTTATTTTGGGCACAGGAGTTTGCATTCCTTTAGTAATAAAATATATATGTAGTAGATGATACCTACCCCTTTTTTTTCCTCCCTTGATGGGGGTCCCGTAATATAACAAAATGTGGTACTTTAAAGAAAAGCATAGGGAAAAATGGAAAAGAAAAGATCTACGCTGTTCTTTTTCTTATACTAGATAAGATGACGTAAGATTCCAACTGATTTGCATATGCTTAGGCATCGATGCAACAAAACGCAACATATCTGACATAGAAATAAGCATTGGATTTAAGATCTTGGAATCACCATTCAATCGCTCCAGGAACTTTGCAATGTTTGGAATTACAAGCTCTCTATGATGAAGATGCAATAGAGGCACCTTGGATAACACACTTCCCTTCTGGACATCCAAACCGTCAGGCCTCCGCAGCTTATATGGTTCCCCTGAACTGGGCTCATAGTCCACTCTAGGCATCTGTTTCCACCTTCGATGCATTGACCAACCATACTTATAATCGCCCACGATTGGTGTGCCTAGTGCTTCTGCACAATGGACACGGAGCTGCACATACATGCAACCGTTAATGTGCGCAAGGCAAGAAGAACTTCTTACTAAATATTCTCTCATTGAGCCAGAAAGAGTAAACTAGAAACCCTTGTGCAGAATCCAGCTATAGCATTTTCAATTCAAGAATCTGTGGTCATTAAAAGGCCACTTTATTATAAGCAATTATACAGATAAATGAAGACAGAATACAATTGGTTGTAGCTTTATACTTTAGTACAGCAATGACTATAATTAATCTGCTATGCCCCTCACCAGCTAGCCAGGGAACTTGTACAGTTGTACCCATTATAATTGAATAGAACACTAAGTGGATTGTGCCCTCATCTATCTCAATTAGGGTGAAACACGTCTAAAAACCCTAAGAACAAAAATTACCTAAATATAATTGAGATAATTTTAATTACCAATATAAAATCGCATATAGAATAGGCGCTTTATTTTTTTACAACTAGATCGCATAAACAAAATGTCATTTAGGAAAAATTCTGCAGTGTTAAATCGTATCTTTAAAGGACGATTCAATATATTCATACATGAATTGCATATAAAAAGTGCGATTCATACTTGTACATGAGTTCCATGTACTACACGCGACTTGTATGCAAAAACATGAATCGCCAGTACTACAAGGGATTTTATGTCAGTATTTTAGTAATTATTTTTGTGTATTACGCATTTATGCAATTTTTATTTGAACAGATTGGTACTTATACAATTTCCTCGTCTTGATCAATTGATTAACTAGATTGGGACTTAACTACAAGCGAAGGAAAAATTAGGCTGCAGGTCCAGACTTATGTAGAACAAAACTATACCATACATTTGGTGTGATTTGCATAATCTTTCCTGTGTATTTCCACCTCTTATCCTTTCATCCTCCCATCCTCACCCAACCATTCATCCCACCCCACCCCACCCAAACAAACCACCAACACACACATCAAATGAAATAAAAAAAATGAAAAAAGAGGAAGGAGACAGAAAGAAAGAAATCCTGCTATCTCATTTCAGGTCAGCCAATTTGCTAGATGATTGGGGAAAAGAACATTACTATGCTTTTTCCCTTTAATGTCACAAACAGAGTGGTCATACAAAATAAATGTGAAGAAAAGCAAAACCATCAATAATGGATAAAAGAAGTTTGACATGCATATCAATTTGATGTCCACCAAGTAAAGAGTTTAACTGAAGAAGATTAAAGAAACAAAAGAAAAGGTCGATAAAGCAATCATGCATTACCTGATGCTTTCGGCTGGTAAGAGGACATAGTTCGATCCAAGAGCAACCATTTATTGTTGGACCCATAACCCGATATTTTGTCACAGCCTCTTGTGAAGCTTCTAAGCCCGATCGAGAAGCCAAGACAACCCTTTCCGTTTTCCCATCATCAAGGACTACCTTCATTCAGTATTTAAAGGAAATTCAAAAGGATGCTTCTAAGTTGTTGCATGTGTGCGTGTGCAGAGTGAGAGAGAGAAGGGAGAGAGAAAGGAAAACCTTGGAAAGCGGAGCACAAATTATGCCTTCTTTTTCCTTTGGAGAGCCAATAACTAGTGCCCAATACCTCTGATAAGTTGCCTCACATGCATCATTCCATGCCTATATTTGCATGTGTGCAAGGGACAAAGATGCATAATAAATCCCCAATAAAGAACAGACTCACAGTATTATTACGTTAGTTAGGTTATAAGCTGTATGATACAGTATTGTACTTGTAAAATCATGAAAAAAAAAAAAAGTGAATGGGCAAAAAACATGAAATTATTACCTTGCACGAAGAGACAGTTTTGTTTCCATCACTGAAGAGCCATTGAAGTTGATCTACACTTTCTTTCGTTCTTCCCAGAAGGAGAATGCCACTGTTCTCTCTATCAAGGCGATGCACCTATTGAAATTTCAACATGAAAAAACAATGGATGGCTACAAATATAATCACAAGATAAAGAGGTCATGACATGGAGCGCTTAAATTTACGAAGAAAAACAGAGAAAAATTTAAACTGCGACCTCAAGACTGTCCAAGGTATCATGATAACTTTACCCTTGCAATTGGGGTTGTTTTGGTGTGTTTGTTTTGGGGGTGGGGGGAGGTGGGTGGGGTTGGTTGGGGTTTGGGAGGTCGTAGATTTAATATAAATGATTACAACCATCATACAATGGGAAGAAACCTCTTCACAAAACGTTTTTAAATGGGTACCTCATCAAACCCAGATCAGGTAAATATGACCTGTGATAGACCAGAGAATAAAAGATAACAAAAGGAGAACATTTTGTGAGGTAAGTTAAAAACATCTGCAGGCAACAATACACAGGAGAAAAGAACTATACTTTACCAACTTTGGACCTTCATCAGAACCATATGACAGTGCTGCAGCTGCCAATACGTCCATGCTATTGTGAACTGGCATATTTCCCTAAAATGACAGAGCCGAATTGAATCGTAAGTGGAAATGCCAATATGTTCTGCACATAAAGGTGGTCAACAAAATATTCTTACCTTGACTGGCAGTCTGGGGGGCTTATTTAGCACAATTACAGCAGAATCCTGACAAGTTATTGGAGCTATGTAAATCTAGCAAATAGGCAATAGATATGCTGGAACCAAAATACAGTGGCTAAAGAGCATCTCATTGGCTGTTACAAGCAGAAGCAATTTAATCTGAATGGAACTCAAACGAGAGGTAAAAATTGCAGTTTAGCTCTTCATATACAGCCTACTTGAAATCAATTTCCATAAAAATTTTGTTTCATCTTTGAACAGCAAACATTACTTGTTATTAATGGACAGGATGATTCAGAATTGGGATGTGTTGTCACTGGAAACTGAACTTGAAATTTTCCATAGTTGCTTTGGCATTATATTACAAATTTGGCAACGTAGATAACGGAGTGGTTAAGCTCAGAAATAATAGTAAGATACACATTAGACATAACTGAAACAGATTTCACAAAAAACAAGGAGCGCAAGAGTAATGACATCTAAAATAGAGTAAAAGAAGGAGATTCACTGAGAAAATGCAGCACATCAATTGTGTTAAAGGATTTGTTGGAGATAAATTTAGACATAATCTTGTTGATATAGTTGATAGGATTTGGCCCAGATAAATGTATCCAAGCTTCAGCTCGATCCTATAACTCTACAGCAAAATGAATAAATAAATAACTAAAATACAGGAGTGATTGCTTACAAACAACTCCATAAAGTGGTTTGCATAAAGGATGTAGGTTGCTTTTTAGATCAATGGAACCAAGAAACCTGGATGCAGGTGAAGTCAACCCAGATATTTGAGGTAGATTCTTAATAAAACCCCCAAAATTAAAATTATCATTGATCAAATGAAAGTGTTTTTTTCAACTTATCAAAAAGTAAAGATGAGTACAAGTAAATCAACCCTTAAAATTTTAAATTCAACGGTGACGGGAGCTCAGAAAAAGTTTGATATATCATTCTTTACTCTCAAAATAACGCAATTTTCAGAATTATTGTCAACACAAAGAAGAACCTAAGATATGTGTGGTTGATGGTAGTGCCGTGTGCAAAGGGAGAACAGATTCTTATTTTGTCCAATTTGAAATTTGTATTATACTCTTTATGATCCCAAATTAAAATGCACTTTGTTATATGTCAGCAGATTGACTAGGCACATAAATTATAGAGTACCATGCTTTCCTCATTTATCTGAATTTGAAGACCTTGCTTTGGAAAAGACAATTAGCAGTGTCAAGCAAAGAAACAGACTGCACCATATCGCGAGGTGAATTTACCCTCCTACAAAGACACATTACGTGTCTTGTGATGTCTCATTTTTTGAACATCAATATTGGTACTCAAGCAACACTATTCAAGGGCAAATATCAATTGATGAAGTTAAGATCCATTGATTTCCTTGCCAGTTGGTGAGTCTTGGATCACTTTTGTTTCTACAACTTTTGTCATAAAAGTCCTGAGCCTCAGGCCACTCTTGTTCATACACCTTCTATATGTTATACAAATCCCAAGTACAGAAGGCTTGAAGAAACTGTTGAGTTGAATATAGGTCCCAAATTATTTATACAGTTTACTTTTTGTTATTATGTAATAAAGTATATTTCCCTTGGAGTCTCTTTCTTCCTTTTTACTCTTTGATTCACATGGTATTAGAGCCTTAGAGAAAGCCTTAATTTAAAAAGAAAAGAAAAAAAGTCAAAATACAAACCCTAAAAACCTTAAATTTCTAGCAGCTGTCATTGTTGATTGACCCCCTTCCTGGCGTTGGATTTCAAATCCAATCCCATCACCGTGTTCATCTCCCCTCCAGTGTCGCTGCCCACAGAGCTCGCAGCCAACACCCTCCTCATGTGCCACCATCATTGAATCCAACATCATCCTGCTTCTCGGGCCATTTTCTGGTGTCACGCACTAGATTTTTTGGTTCAAGGTTGTCCAATCATCCAACCCAAAAACACCAGATTCCATTTGCTGCCATTGTCCGCTGCCGTCCACCATTAGTTGCTTTCTATCTTCATTTTTCTTACACCATTTTCAGGGCTTTCCTCAATTCAACATGGTCAGTGATAATCTCTCATCAAAATCTGGTACAATATCAAATTTTTTGTCTCCATCCCTGCCATTGCTACTGAAAAAAAATTGATGGGAACTTCAAATTACATTTCTTGGTCTAAGGTTGTGGAATTAAAGCATATGGGTCAAGGTTGACAAGACTACTTGATCACCAAACTAGATGAGTCAATTGATACATCTCTTCGTCCAATTTACAACCATTATAGCGATTGCCATGATATTTGCACTCAAGCAAAAGCTCTTTATACTGATGATATCCATCGTCTATACTCAGTAATTTCTAATTTGCTCAATTTGAGACGGTCGGTATGTCTATTATTGATTTTCTTGGTAGATTGACATCAATTAAGGTTGAATATAATTCGTTGCTTCCTCTTGGTCAATCTCTCAAGGATGATTTGGCTTAGACAGAAATTCTTCATAGTTTGTATTCTTGTTACGTTTGGTCTTGACCTTGCTTTAGTTCATGATAAAATACTAGCTATGTCCATTTAGAAGAAGCTTGATGCATATGATTTATATGCTCTAGCTTTTTCTTTTTCTTTTCTTTTCTTTTCTTTTCTTTTTCTTTTTCTTTTTCTTTTTCTTTTTCTTTTTCTTTTTTTTTATGAATGTATGCTCTAGCTTCAAGGGAGTGTTGAGCTGTATATAGGTTCCACCTTACTTAGGGTAGTATATTCTAATATCTTTATATATATACACACATCTATAAGTATAGTGTGCTTTTTGTTATCACATAATCAAGTATATTTCATTGGGTTCTCTCTCTTTCTTTTTACTCTTTAATTCACAAATTCCAGGATGCATGTATACACCGAAAGAAATAAGGTTCAAGCATTGCCATTAAGAGTACCAACAATCTGTTGGAAGACTCATTTCTCAACCCCTTACTCATCTTGGTATTAAGTTTTCAATAAGTGTTGATAGTCAGTTCAATCACTTTCCATGTCAAGAACATGATGCACTATAAAGAATATGAGATTTGAAAATAACTCCAAGGAAAGGATTGTTGTTTGAAAAATCTAAACAAAAACATTCAATTATTCACTGATGTAGATTGCATGGGTCCATTGGCTAATAGAAGAACCAAATCTAGTTATTGTTTTTATGTTTGAGAACATGCATTACTTGGATGAGTAAGATGCTAATATGCTGTAGTAAGAAGTAGTGCTGAAAGAGAGTATCAATCTTTAGCGAATGGAATATGTGAAACACTGTAGTTGACAAAGATTTTTCAAGAATTAGAAAGACCTCCAAGCATGCCTATAAAACTATACGGTGATAACAAAGCTGCCATAAGCATTGCTAATAATCCAGTGCAACATGATTGAATCAACCAAGATGAGATTGATCAACGTTTCATCCCAAAAAAAAATAAAAAAATAAAAAAGAAAAATTGAAGCTAAAACCACATGCGTACATTACTACTGACAATACAAGTAGCTAAATTAATAATCAATTGGTTGGCACAATCAAGCCTTGTGAAGTTTAGCAATAAATTGGGCATGAAGATTTTTATGCACCTACTTAAGGCACAGCATTGAAAGATTTTTGAGAGATTTATTTGAAAGAATCTAGATTAGATCAAATAGATTTAGACAATAGACACTATCTTGTTGATATAGTTCACAAATTTTTGTTTTGGTTTGAATTTTGAGATGTGTCAGCTTTGAATAACAAGGAAAAATTTCCTTTCTCTCATAAATAGTGCATTGAAATCTACTAAAAAGTTATTATAGAATAAGTTTTATGAAGAAAACTGACTATATTGCCAATTGAAGATGAATGGATAAAACTAAATTATTTTTCAAGACTTGCCTTATAAATGACAAGCCTCTGCAAGTACTCTATCTCATCAGCATTGGGATACAGTGTACCACTTGGTATTGTGTCATATCTCCTGGAAATCCTTGTCTCAGCTACTGAAACGGGTACATAAACTCTTGCCCCTACTTCCATTACCTCATTGGGCCGTATCTGCAAATGAACTGTATGATTGCAGGAAACTTAAAACCACATGAGAACTACATATGGTATTAAAAAATTCAAATATTTTCAAACAATAAGATGGCACATATTGACATAGAAAGAGAACAGAATTTGGACATGGCTTTTCACATCAGTTGACAACAATTACAGCCTAACTAATGATCCAACAGCAGTTGTCTATACCTTTTTCATGGAGCAGCCCACACCAGGGCATTGCATCTGGACCTGAAATAAAATGAAAATAGACTTGCCAAGTTTACATCAAATCACAATATGAAAAAACACTATTTCTCTATACATTTAGAACTTCTTATTCTTATTTATTATACTTAGTCTTGAGTAATTTTCCAGATTTAGGAGAATTTTGGATGTATGGTAAATTAAAGATTGTCTTCTCTCAAGTAAGAACACAAAAGTAAGGAATGACTCACAAGACCCTTTTAAAAAGGGATTCGATTATGGAGTTCCGGACTCCATAGAAGTAGTACTTCACCCAGCTGATAGAAGTGACATGTGAAGAGTTTTTTTTAGAAGAGTTAGGCAGAGGCTGCTGGGAATGGGGGCAGAGACAGCAGTTGTCGAGGTTTTGGATCCTTCTTTTCAGGTTTATCCAAAAGAGCTACATTGTTGGTCACCCTAATGACTCGTGCGGCTGGTGGCTGGGATAGTCTTGAGAAGTGTCTCCGTACAAAAGTCAGCAACATTTCAGCCTGTTGGTAGAAGAAATATTTATGCATTTAGCCTATTCTAACTGGACAATGGTAGTAGGAAAGCCATGCAAACATGCGAAAATTCATTTATTTTGCAAATCTATCAGAATTACCAATACAATTACATTGAAAATTGAAAACATTTTATCACTTCTTTTTCTCCTTGTCAGGTTATCTTCAATTCTGCACTACAATCATTATGGAATCATCACAAAGCATACAATGGGCATCACCAAATTAATTAGCAGCCTAATGTCAGTTTACGATACATTTTTTTTTACCCTTTTTTTTTCTTTTTAGTTTCTTTTCTTTTTTATATATATTCAAATCCTATATTTTCCAAAAATAAGGTACAAAGAAATGGAAATATGAAAGTACATATATTCCTCTTACACCATTAAATATCTAATAATCCCTATAAAGTTGGACTTATTCATTCTCAACTCTATTAAGTTTTAAAAATACCAAGTAAAATCTCCCTTTCAAATGCATTAAATATATTTTTTAAACCTTTTTAATAAAAGTACATGGATTTCACATCCCAATTCTCTTATCCAATCACCACCTTCCTCATAATTATGATATAGAAACGGAGAACATACAAATAGATAGTTTTCCAAAGATTAGACTTTAAATGGCTACAGATTACATACAGAATAAGATAGTGGACCCCAAAAGAAAAAGAAAATAAAAATAAAAATGAAAATGAAAAAAACCTCAAACAATACAATTTTTTAAGTAACATTAGATTTTTAATTTTCATTAATATGGACAAAATTACAAAAGAAGGGAACTACCCATTGTACGAAATGGGATAGAAACACAACAAGAGACCTAAGAAATTGATCAATACACCAAGAAATCAAAATATTGGCCCTACCCATTGTACAAAAACAAGACAGGAATATAACAAGAATCCCAAGAAATCGACCAATGCACCAAAACAAAATGGTGCATGGATGCATATCTTGGCAATAAAAACACATGAGCAACCTATCTCATGGCTTTATAAAACATATATATAAATATTAAAAAAAAAGTTAACATGCATCTAGCAACTAGATCAAAGGATTGAGAACTTAGTCCAAGTATATGCACATTTTGTTCTTTCCAAACATAATAAATGACAATAGCTAGCCTTCTATCAAGACGGCCATAGATGAGCTCCATAGGTTGAAAACTCAAAAAAATTGAGGCTAGGTAAGAAACATTGTTTAAATCTTGAATGTAATCTTGGATTGTCTTCTATACTTCCATCCCAAACTGCATTTATAGAAGAGTGAATGTGAGTTTCCTCTGCATTATAACAAAAAGCAACAACAGTTTCGGTTGCTATAAATAGCTTCACCAATCTAACCAACCAATGGACCATTAGGATGCTTTCCACTATACCAATGTGGTATATTATTCCCATCCCCCACCTCCCATTCCAACAAGTTTCTTGCTAATGGCCTTGCATGAAGGAATTTGCGCCATGACCAAGATGCTTCACCTTGAATTTTGATGCTCCAAATACTTTTACCTTAGGATTCCAAATTACACCCAACTAGACCACAGAGAGTTCTCAACATCAAGAAAAAAAGGCATTACACGTGCTTGAGGTGGCCACATTGTTCTAAAAGGATAGGTCAAGGACCTCTTACCCATTTTCTTCTTTACCCCATAAACATCTTCCCAAGCCACCTTTGCTTTAGCCCTACTTTCATCAATTCCATTCTACAAAAAGTGCTTATGCTTCATAGTTAGGTCCTTTAAGATGACTCTTAGGTAGCACAAACATAAAGCACCAATGGATTTGTGATGAAAAGAGTTAAACACTCAATCAATTGCACTCTTCCAACATAAGAAAGCACCTTATTCATCCAATGGCTAATTTGTGAATAGAACTATCAAAAAGCTTAACAAGTGTCTTTTGTCAACTTACAGGAAGTAAGCATGAGTTCCAGGTTTTTCACAGGTAGGTCTCCAAGCGAGAAGCCCAATAAATGTGAGATCTCTTGCTTAACAGCAGTCGTGGTATCACTAAGAAACACTTAGCTTTAGTTTGACTTGCAACTACGCCAAAAAAAGCCCCAAATTCAGCTAGCCTTAGTGAGAGAAATAGAAAGCATATCCCCTTTTACAAAGATCACAGCAACAACAGCAAAGCAAAGATGGGTAAGTATTCCTTCTCCATGCTTTAAATGGAACTTAAAGGTTTCATAAGACATGATTTCCTTTATTATACAAGAAAAGAGCTCCA
Organism: Combretum micranthum; assembly: GCA_024138025.1. Taxonomy (NCBI): domain Eukaryota; kingdom Viridiplantae; phylum Streptophyta; class Magnoliopsida; order Myrtales; family Combretaceae; genus Combretum; species Combretum micranthum. The sequence continues at coordinate 189,580 of JAMXBD010001355.1, forward strand.
TTACCAGCACAAGTAGGTAAGGGGAAATAAAAGCCATGATAAAACCAACCATTTCCTCATCTGAATTCAATGAGAACATAAGGTGGTTACAAATTGCATGATCAAATGGGTAAATCAAGGAGAAAAGTCCATGACCCTTAGCAGTTGCTCAAGGAGACACCAACAAACATTGTCATATGCATCATGATATTAACTTGGATAGCACATCTCAACCCTTTGGAATTTTTGTGATAACTTCAGGTGATGTCAAAATACCCAAGTAGGATTTCTTAAGCAACTAATACATTATCAACCATTCTCCTACCCTTCACAAAAGTTGTTTGTTCCTTCCTTACACGGTAAGGAATGACAAACTTGATTTTTTAAACCAAAATCTTAAAGATACATTTGTACAACGTATTGCAGAATGCAATAAACCAACAAACAGTTAAAAAAGAAGGATTTTCAACGTGAGTGAGTGCAATGGAATTGATGGATTTGAGGAAATGCCTAGATGCTAGGAAATCCTTTACTGCAATCACACCTCCAAGCCAATGATATCCAAAGTATTTTATTTAAAAAAAAAATACAAAACACACACACACACTCTTTATAAATTATACCACTGAGCCTAGGGGCTTTATCTTTTGAAAACAAAAAAAAAGTTTCCTTGACCTCTTGATCAATAACCGGCTTTATTAAGCTTTCCCAGCCAGAGCAATGAATTCTTTTTGTTGTAAAAGCTTCAAGTCTCGATGAAAATGAGATGGGGCTCAAGGTTCATGCAAAAGCTTCATAAAAAAGCTGATGGAGGGACTTCTTCAATTGGAAGCAGTAGAAATGTGATTGCTATCAACATCCACTCAGGAGTCAGGAATAAATACCATCCCTAGGAGGCTTTTGCAAGGGAACAAAAAAATTAAGAGGTATTGCGATCCACTAACTTAAGCCAATTCATCCTTGATTTTTTATTTAACAATGATTTCTCTGCAGTACTCAAGAGATAAATTCTTCAAAGATTTTCTTATCATTCTCTCAATTTGCAAGAGATGCGTTGAATTCTTGACCCTATCAGCTTTTCTCTCAAACCCTTACTCCAGCAGATATATCGGTTGGGTGATTGTTGTTGAGTTTTCTCAACACAACCTTCAACAAATTTAACTTGGAGACAGTACTAAGCATCAGGGTGCCTTCAATAGGTGAGTTTCAAAATTGCGACAGGGAAAGAAAATTAATATTCTCAAGAAAGTTGCATCTTGGACTTTCCCAAACATCTTTCTACAGCTAGCAAAATATAATTAACAAGTTGAGCTATCAAAAAAATGATATCTAATATATTGAGGTGAGGTCCTTACAATTGCAAGGAAGGAGAACCTAACTAACTTTTTTAAGTGAGAGACCCACTACTACTTCCATGGATCTAGAAGAGGTATTGCCTTCATGTAAGCAAGGATCCACATCCCTTGTGAGCCACATCCCTTACCCACAACATGAAAAATCTAAGCGAGTTATTATTATTTTTCTTTTTATTCTCTTGGCAATTTCGAATGAGTTGTTCCCTTAAAATTGCTCCACAAATTTGGAATTGACACCTTCTTATACTCCAATCAAGCAAGTAAAGCCGTGGGTCATGATGCTTCATTTATCACCCTATAGGTTTTGCAGTGTTTAAGCAGGGATGCAAGATCACACGCACCAACCCAAAAACCATAATAGTACAAGGCATACAGGGGGCTCATACCCCTATCTCAGATTTGTTTGGTCATATGTATTATATATATATACGGGAGATTCTGAATAGTTTCTTATCATTCGAGCATTAATTGCTCAGGAAGCAAAACTTCTGCATGGAAGTTGTGTATACATAAATCATCCATATCATCACAAAGTATTTAATAAACAATCCATGTTTTCCTAAAATTAAAAAAAAAATCATATTTATTTACAATAAGAAAAACATAATTAAACATAAAACCCAATAACTCTTCAGATAAGCTAAGGATGCTCACAATTGATTGAGCAACACTACTTTTGATGTGCTAAAATCCCATTCAAGGTAAATTTGTCAACCCCACCTCGAACGGCAAAGCTGCTTAGTTGCATCAACACCTATTCCATGAGCTTATTCTCCACACATGCGCTATTGATGGAAAAACATTTGGAATAGCGTTTCCCTCGTAAGCGAATATAAACTCCAAATCATCCAAAAATTGTGCAATTATGCCCGGGAAAGAAACTCCTTGCCCTTTCTATCATGAAATGTGTAATCAAGATGTGAAGAGTTTTTCGGTTTTCCTTTTTTCTTTTTATATATTATTCTTAAGGGGAACCTTCTATAATATAAATGAATAATAATCACTATGTTAGTGCAACCATCAGTATAATACTGACAAGATTATCATTTTAACATCTATATACACACACACACATATATGGTGTTGAAGAAGTTCAACATAACCCTATACACCACCACAGACCAAAAGGAAATGTAAAAAGAGCAGTCTTTTTCGAGGCAGAAGCATACCTGAATAAGCTCCACAATCGGCTTTTTGGGAGTTTGAAACATTGCCTATGCTTTACTCAGAAGACTGGGATAAAAGAGGCGCGAGGGTCCTGCTGGCCGTCGGGCTCAGCGAACCGGAAAGGGGTTTTGTACGGAAATACCCTTATTTTTTAAAAAAATCCCAAAATACCCAATTTTACAAAGATATTCCACAAATAACCCACCAAAAACGCATTTAGAGTATGCGTTTGAAATTATGGAGGTCGGGCGCGTACACTATATGCGCCTGGAGGCCAATTCGGAGTTGAGGAGTGGGTTGGGCGCATGCAGTATATGCGCCTAGGGCTCTATATATATCTTCGATGAACATTCTTCAATGAACCTGAATCACTAATGTTATCCCCATTCTTCAGATGGATCAGAGCCTTGTCTGGTTCCTTGTCACTAAATTTGTCATTAAGTGCATGTAAGGCACCTTCATGAGAGACGAACTTTTTTGCTGAAGCCTCATCAATGACAATGTCTTTAATTTCCTTTGAGCCCGTAGAAACTCGACTAAGAGGAAGAATGTTTTTAGTTTTCTTTGAAAAAGAAAGAATATAAAACAAAACAAACAAAAACAAGAACAACAATTGAACAAAGAAATCCAGACAACGCGCACTGGAACACTTGATATCAGGCGCATATAGCGCATGCGCCCGGCGTCCTCAGCATCAGGCGCATTTAGCGCATGCGCCCGGCGCCCGATCCCCCCCCATCGGCTCACAGCAACACTTCGGGCGCATATAGTGTACACGCCCGACCTCCACAATTTCAAACGCACACCCTAAATGCCTTTTTGTGGGTTTTTGTGGAATATCTTTGCAAAGTTTGGTATTTTGGGATTTTTTTTCAAAAAAAGAGGTATTTCGGTACAAAACCCAACCGGAAAGTGCCGACTAGCACTTGGTTTAATTTAAAAGGGAGTTTCTAGGGATAAGTAAAAAAAAAATAATAACTTTTCATAAAAAACAATTAGGGAAAAGAAATAAAATATTATTATTTTTAAAAATAATTAAGAAAATACCACTGAAATCAAAATAGGCAAGTTGCCCTCATCGAGATCGTTAGTCATTGACCTCGTCTCTTTAGTACAGAACACTATCCTCGTCTCTTCAAGAGATGACGTTAGTACAACCACTATTCTCCATCATTTATTTCTCAAAAAATTAATTATTTTATATTATTAATGAAATCTGTCAAAATCATATGTAAATAACTATATAAATCATTCGTCAACTATCTCAACCATGGCTAAATAACTTCCAAACTACATAACCTAATCCATCCAAACACAGCTCCAAACCCAAACATAATAATGAATAAACAGCCGATTGTTTCTTTAAACACATCAAATGTACAGAGAAAAATGATATACAAGAATCATCAAAGCTAAGAATTTATATACAACAAGCATCATAGAAGGTAAGAATCTATAGATAATAATCTAAAAAAGAAAAAATCTACTAATATCTACTGTTGCTGCTGTTATTTGGCCTGCCTCCCTCGTCCCCGTCTCACAAATGTCTGGGGAAATGATATACACAGATGAAGGTGTTGTGTAGAAAGATCAATCTGTGTCAGCGTACCCTCATCATCTCCATTACCAGAGCTGTACTGACCAAATGGGACAGGGTTTGGTTCTACTGGCGTGAGTCCCTCCCTCATATCATGTGATGGTGATGGACACCTCTTTTGTGGAGCTAGGGGGGTATAAAACTCACTATATGACGGGTTTGGCATAGGAGTGCCTCCCAGATAAGTGTAGGATGTAGATGATGGACCAAGCTCGTCATGAAGGAACTAGGAAGGACCTGGCTGATCAAATCCTGGCACGTCAGATGGCTCAGGCTCATCTCAAATCTCCAATTATCGAGCCCTGCCTCGCTCCTGACCCCATCCCCGCCCACGCCTCTCACTACATGGACGTCGTCTCTATGCTGGCTGTGGCTATGGGTCATCCTGTACTAGTGGTGGTGGTAGTGGCAGTAGTGGATCATTCAAATTGAGTCTCATGAACTCATCCACTTCACGAATGACATATCGTGCAATGGCAGGAGTGTTCTCCAGAGGCATGTGGGGGACTCTATGAATAAAATCTGCCTACAAGAAAGAACAAACATGTACATGAGTGAATGAAAAAACACACAACACATTTCATATACAGCTTATGTAGTCGATAAGCTTACCATGATGCGTATAATAGCCCCTGTGCGACTTATTCAGCGTCTGGTGATTGCATAATATCAGTCGAAGCAATCATCAGATGTACTGATCGGCCTATCTAACATATGTACAATGCGATCACGCCTGCCATCCCACTCAGCTACCCACCTAGCGTGCTCCACCGCCCAATTCCACTCCGACCGCGTTCGCATGTCAATCTCATTGTTGGATCTCATGTAGGCAGGTGGAGCTGAGATCCACTGGAAGCCACCAAACTATTTAAGCACTTTGTCTAGATAGTAGTGCTCAATAATATGGAAGCACACCAACTGCACCCGTGCAAGCCAAATGTCACTGCCCTCCCAACAGTATGGAGGTAGAGAGTCCATGATATCAACGTAAGGCTCCCAGACGACCTGTTCAACAAAGAAAGTGCTGTATAAATTAATGGAAGAATCTAAACCTTCGAAGTTGAAGCAAATAAGACATTGAAAATCGTACCTGGCCATGGGTCTATCGATCCAAACATCCTAATACTCAATCAATAAGTAGGTGGCTGAACGAGTAACATCAAAAGTTGCACCCTAATTGCTGGTGAGTGGATGTCCCGCTGTACCTGTGGTAATCTCTCGACGCACCGGTGCAATGTAAGAGAAGTGGTCCCAGGCCCATATTTGTAGTACAACTAAAGGTCCTGCAATGTCCCCAACGTTAATGTCGGAAGTCAAACATAGCTACATGTATAGCCATACCAAACAGGCTACTCCCTACGCATACAAGCCAGCCCTTTCGAAGTCCTGAAGCAGCTGTAAGTACATCAGATGAACGTAGTTGGACGACTTGTGTAAGCCCCGGAAAATTTCAATAAATAATTTCAAAATGAACTTCGAAAATAAACCCTAAAAATCACTCCAAATTAAAACCGAATTTTGACAAGTCCTAAATCACGAACGAATTCAGAAACTTCTCAATCTTAAGAAAATGAAAATCTTTAAATAATAAAATAAGAACTCAATGGTCTTCAAATTCAAAACCACGACGTACAAAAATTTCCATATTTAGCTCCGGCTTGTAAAATCGAGTAATATAAAGCCCAAAAACAAATTATTAAAAAGTAAATAATGATTAACTTTCGGAAATGAAACCCAATTAAAGAATTCCGAAAACATTAGAGTTATTAAATACTTACAAAATAAAATTTAAAATAAATTTCTCAATTAAATATGTTATATAAACATAAATATCAATTTCCAAATTGGCAAAGGTCTAAACCGGAAAATCACCCGGAAACCCTAACCGGAATACAATAGTGTAAGTCCGGTAATCTAGCGCCCCTAACCCTAGAGGCCGAGATGTAGTTTAAATATATAGAATAACTCATAGTAATAAAGTTCGTTTATGATTATCAGATTGGTAAATTTTTGACCTATTTCGAACCCGTTCGGATACAGACTTCGAAAAGCGTGTCCGGGACTCGAGATATAAAAAATATACCATTAGTACCGTTAGACTCGTAATTTTATAAGATTTCTAAATATATCAGTTATATAATTTTTGGGTTATAAAGTTACAGTTATAACCTTTTTATCGTATTTTCATTTCTACGGTAATTGATTAATCTCTTACACTATTCATTTTATTGCATTACACAAATTTATTACTTTTATACTGTATACCCCGGGTTTCCTAGTAATCAAGTAAACTTCAGAAACCAGAAAATGAAACCCTAAACCGGTTTAGTTCAAGCTTTGTGAGAAAGATTAAAAACACTATATCCGGCTTTTTTCGGTTTCAATCAAAAGAAATTTTATAAAATAATTTATAAGGAATATTGTTTTAAAGTATATTTTAAACCATGAAAGTTTTGATTTCGAAAAATTTTCTATTCCGGGTCACCCGAGACCTATTATAGAAAAGCGTGCCCGGAGCTAAATTTCAAAATTTACTTATGAACTACTTATTAGAATCGAAATAAATAAGGATTTCAAAATATAATTTATAATTTTTCGTTTTTGAAAAATACAGTTATAGCCTTCTTATTCTATTTTCTTACTATCGGTAATTAAATTGTCTTGTCTTCTATTCTTTACTATTCATAAGTACAACCTATAACTACCTATTTGTACACCCTATAATTTCCCTTACCATCATCAAATCAATCTCTTTTCTAAATACTTTTTGTCTCTTAAAAAATCAATACAATTTATGACATTTGTACACAACTCAAATCAAGACAAATCAATCAAAGAAAAATCAAATCCCCCTTTTTCTCATGCAATGGCGGCGTGAAACCCTCCATGAAGCTCCATTGTACAATTTTTTTAAAGCATTTTAGTCTCATTTAACCTAATCTCATTTCATATATAAACTACATTTTCTCTCTTTCCTCATTCTTTCATTTTCAAATTTCTCAAAGGTAAAAAGCTCCCAATTTCTCTCTTTTCCCCTTGGTCGTGACTCCATAGCCTCCACACACACACACAAAACTTGTTTTTTTCTTTTTACTCCTACTTTACTCTAAGTAAAGAACTTTCACCCCTTCTACTCATAGATCCTTGTAATGGCAAGGATATTCTTGGATATTTCAACTAAGTGTCCCCATGATCTCTTGGTAGGGACAATGAAATATCAAAACAAGAATACCAAACCATCACAAAGTAGATCTAACATTTAAAGGAGCTTTCATGCTAAAAGCTTTATGAGTTTTCAAAAAGTGTTTTGAACAAAAGATCTTTTATAAAAATATAGTTTTTATGTTTTCAAAACCTTTTTAAGCATTTGATATAGTAGATCTACCATTTTACTACTCATATTCATATAGGCAATTAAGATCTCATCGTTATTTTGAGTTTATGTGCATTAATGGTCTTTAATGTTTTTGTCCTTAGTAAATAACCTTCCTAGTATATAGATCTATAGGTAGATGAGTTAATAAAGTCAAAAAGGAAAACACTTTTCAATAAATGAGTTAGTGTAAATTCGGATGACTTGGGAACCCTAGCCTAAAAACCCTTTTACCAACTTCTAAACATGTATTTTACAAGAAAAATGAAGCCTATAGGTGATAGATAATGTTTGATGATGTTTTTCATGAGTTTAAATGAGTTTTACTAAAGAAAATATTTGAAACAAGAAATAAAGTCTAATAGAAGTTTTGAGTCAAAAGTCTTGAAGGCCAAATTCGTAATATTGGATAGATGGGTAAAAACATTAGTTTTCCAACTTCAAAAATGGTATTTTCTTAAATAAATGAAGTCCTTAGGGTATAGGTAAAGTAAATACTTAAAGTTCTAAGTATAAAATGCATTTTTCTTAAAAGAATCAACTTGAAAATGAAAATTTCTAAATTCGGATTTTTGGAACCACCCTAGTGTAAGACTTACTTAAAAAGTTATAAATGAAGATTTTATTAAAGAAATAAAGGCCTTAGGATATAACTAATATAAGGGTCAAAATTTCTTTAAACAAAGTGAAGTTTTTCTAAAAGAAAATCCTTATAATAAGTAAGTGTGACCAAGTGTAGTAAACTTACTTGTTAAACAATAGCATTAAATGATTTTCTAGGAAAAATTTTATTTAAATTCTTTAAGTCTAAAAATTTATAAGAACTTAGGCTCATTAGAGTTCATATCATAACATTCATGATAGGGAGAATCATTTCCATGGCATTTAGTTTCATTTTGCTTAGGAATCTCAAGTGCATTCATGAAAACCGCATTTTCGGAATCTATATAACCGCTGTACAGATCTGACCTCTCATTTCCGAAGCTTATATATTTTCAAAACTTGATTTAAACTTCATATTTAGAAGCTTCGAAGTAGATAGAAATCGATATAAAATTTGCGAGATTCCGAGTTAAAATGACCAAGTTATGGCCGTTTTAAGTTGGAATTCCCGCTTAGGACGCGAATTACGAATTTGATAGTTCGTATGAAGTCGTTGGATTAGTTTGAGTTGAAATACTTATTAGAGTATTTCTTCCCTTTTTAGGTAATCCCGAGTTCGACGATTCCCTACCACCGAATTATTATTACTAGAAGACCGGTGATCCAATGGCCGAGTGAGTTCATTCTCAATTAATTATGCTATTGGATGTGCTTGTAGTAGTAGTGGCATTAGACTTAGGAAAAGATAAAATTGTGATTGAATGGTGATCTTAACTTGCATGAATGAACGATAAGTATATCGAGGCAAGCTTTGTTGCAATAACCTTGCATGAGCTAATATAGATTTGGAGTGTCTGAAATCTGTATGATCACTTTTAAATTATCTAATTAATATGCCATGATTATATGAATAAATTATACATGCATATCACGTAGTGAGTCACATATCATTGTCGAGTATGCCTTTGGTGGGACAAAGGCAGCGGGTCTTTAATGAAAGGGACTAGGGTTGCATGACTTATGGACCACCCCATTCAAATAATGAAAACTATGGTTGCATGACTTATGGACCAACATTAAAATTGTGTTGATGTCTTATGGACCACCCCACTTAAGATTGGGACTATGGTTGCATGTCTTATGGACCAACATTGGAATAGTAGTTGCATGACTTATGAACTACCCCAAACCCGAATGGAGGGCGTAAATCCATTCACATATGGCTACCGGAAAGTCATATGCTTGTATGTTCACGTGCTTGTGCATTCATATGATTGTTTAAATAAACTTGTTTGTATATTTTACAATTGAGTATATTATTGCGGAAATGAATCTCACTAAGCTAGTGTAGCTTATACCCCAATAGTTGTTTAAATGAGCAGATTATTCCAAAAATGCTAAGTGGGGACCGAGATGGTTGAAGCCGAGAATAATTTCGAGATTCCGGCAAGATATAAGAATGCTTGAGTTTTTGGCTAAGTTTTACGATTTGCTTTGTAATAGCTTTATGTAGTGAAGTCTTGGGATGAATGTAGTTGAAGTTTGATGAATTGTATTTGAAGTATATGGTTTTGTATTTGGAGTATAGTGGATTGTATTTCCTTTACGTTGTTACTCAATTGTATCAACATAAAACGTATCATTCCGATGTGTTCCTTTATGTGTTAGACGCTTGTACATAATATGGAAGCTTTCGCGTGACTGAGGTGGTCATTCTTAGGCTTTAATATTGTGTACGGCGGACTACCACGTTTAGGGTACCCTTCGGGGCGTGACAACTTGTCCGCAACAATGTGTAAACCCCCAAATTTTCGGAATCAATTTAGCATAAAACCCTAAACCAGAAGTCAAACGGAACCCTAAAAGTCAACAAAACCCTAGTTTGTCGTATCAAACTAAATCCGGCATTGCCGTTTTCTTTGGCCCTGAAAAACGAAGTTGGATTTATTAGCTAAAATAGTTCGTAATAACCATAGGTTTTATAAAAATTTCAGTTTCGTGAAATTCGGTGTCATTCGAACCCGATCGGACACAGTTCTCGAAAAACGTGTCCGGAAGCTCGGAATAGTAAAATATTCCGAATACACTGTTAGACTCGTAAATATAAGTTTTCCAAAAATATCAGTTTCGTAATTTTTCGGTAAGTAAAAATAACAGATATAGCTATTATACGCGTATTTTCGTACTACCAGTACTTTAATTGTCATATCTACTTTACATTACATTATCCATTACTATTCTACACTATTCATATCTCTACTTTTTTTTACACCTATTCTTACACTTACATAACCTATAAACTTAACTTTTTACCTTTCCATAACTTTATATCACATCTACCTTACATATTACATCTTTTATTTCTTCAAAAAGTCAAAAAAATAAAACAAATACCCCTCCCCCATGCATGGCCGGCGCCCCCCTCTCTCAATGCCCTCAAATTGTTTTAATTTTACTTTATTTTAATCACACAAAAATCACTCCTAATTTCCTATAAATACCCCCCTCCTCTTTCACTTCTTTCACACCACTTCTACACTGAAATTACTCTCAAAATCTTAAGAATTTTTCTCCAAGAAGTTTTAGCTCATCTCCTTTAGGAAAAGTTCTTAAGAAGTTTCCATGTTCATCTACTTAGTATGAACTTAATATGTGTTTTCTAAATCCATGAAGGTTAAGAAAGCAACAATAGGTTCATACTTTGTTTTTGTCCATAATCATAATTTCTTTATGTTCATGTTTCTTTTATATTCATTTTTTTCTCTTATGTTCATTTATGTTTCTTTTATGTTCAAACTATCTACTATCTATATAACTATATATACTATTTAGAGCATATAAGCTCATGATCTTGCAATTTATTTACCTTTCATGCAATTTATTTACTTCAATGTATTTTATTTATTCCAAGTTGTTTTAAGACTAGTCTAGTCTTAGACTTGTCCTCATCAAGTCAAAACAAGCTTTTCTTTCTTTCATTTTATTTTATTATGGGACTAGTCTACTTCTTAGTCAGGGAGCCTTGAAAAAGCTAAGACTCCAATACTTGACTTATTATTATGCTTTATGGTTATTATTATTCTCATAATCATGTTCATTTAGATTGTTGTCCATAATTTTATTTAAACAAAAAGAAGAATTTTGTCACTTAAAAATAAGTTTATGTAAAGTATAAAATCTATAAAGCAACACAAAATAAACTCATTCCTTTTCATGTTACAAAAAGAACTCACTATAATTTTATAAACTACTTTTACTTTAAAAAGCCACTTAGATCCTTAATATCCCACCTTGTTTTCAAAAGAAAAATATTTTTGTTGAAAAAAATGGTTATTTTCATAAGAAAGAAAATAAGATGGATGACTAAGGAAATTTTTAAGTAAAGACCTTTGCAAACAAATAGGCAAAGAAAATTTATGGTTTGAAAATAATAAAGTTATTCTTTTCAAGTTACAAGAAGAAGTTAATAAGATTATAGAATTAGTTTTTCTACAAAAAGTCTTAATTATTCACATTGTTTTTATGAAGAAAACAAATTTTCATGCATGGATGATTATTTTTGAAAAATATGAGACATGAGAAAAAGATGAGAAATATCAAGTAAGGATTTTTGCAAAACAAGTAAACAAAGGAATTTACACAAGAAAAATGAAGAATAGCATATTTCCTAGAAAACTTCAAATATAGTTAATGTAACTTAGAAAGTAGAAATTTTATTTTCAAAGGTCACTTAGAAAAAGATAAATAAAACCAACTGAAACGTTTTTAGAAAATAAAGAAAACAAGGTATTCATTTCAAAGAAATTTGCAAAACAATTTCCGAAAAGCTTCAAACCAACATTGTTTTACCTAAGAAAAATAATTGGACAACAAGACACTTGAGCATGCTTAAATATGAGTTATATAGTTATAAAAAGAGAATTTTTTAACTATATAGATAACTAAGTATTTATCAAACAAATTTTGATTTCTTGAACCAAAGTTGTTTTTACTTGGAAATGTGGTGAATTTTATTGCTTTTTCAGAGCTCTATGGTTGTTTGTTGAATAATTTTGGAAATGGGTAGATTTTTGTAGGTAGAAATCGGTATATTATATGACGATTCCGAGTTAAAATGACCAAGTTATGGCCATTTTAAGTTGGAACATTCTTTCTTACGAACTTTGACGTTCTTTGACATTTTTGTCAAATTCAAGAAAATCATCAAGAAAAACTCATTGTGGGTATTTTCTTTGGTTAGGTGCAAGGAAGGATTCCTTTACCAGAGAACTATTACGATTAAGTGGAGTGGTGTGAACGACTATTCTGCTTAGAGGAATAGACGACAATGGCATCGTGAGTTTATTTCCATTAAATGCTATACTTGTTGTGCCTGTAAATAGTTGCACTAGAGTTAGGAAAAAGATAAACCATGTATGTAAATAATTTGAAAGAATTCTAAGATATCAAAGCTGGAATTGTTCCAAGTGATTGTTTTAGTTTGATATTGATTTGTGTGAAATTCCCTTGATCGCCATAAAGTTGAAAATAATTATGTTATGACTTTATAATTAATAAACTCATGCATACACGAAGTGAGTCACATTGCATGGTTGGGTTATTATCCTTGGGTGAGAAGGATAGTAAGCTCATGTCGAAAGCAACACTTGGCGGGAGATCCGAAAGCGATTGCTTGGCGGCTTAATGGAATATGCTTGGCGGTAGATCCGAAAGCAAGGTCAATCAAGTAGATTCGGAATGCTCGACGATGTGTGCTCGTGAGCAAGAAAATTTTTATTTAAAACTACTTGAATTGAGGTTATGTATCACCAAACCCCGAATGGAGGGCGTAAATCCATTCAACATATAGTTCCCGGAAAACTATATGCTTGTTTGCCCACGTGCTTGTGCATTACATTTGTTTGATTAAATCAACTTGTTTGAATCTTGTTACAAGAAGTTATTTATGGAAATAGTTCTCACTAAGCCTATTAGCTTATACCCCGATAGATATCTTTTGCAGTTTCCTTACTTATGGTTAAGGCCACGTGGACCATGCGGGCAGGTAATCCTCTTGAACATTAGAAACTTGGATAAAGTGTAGCATAGTATTAGCATGCAAATATTTATATAATAGATTAGTAATTTAGGGAGTTGTCCCTAAGTTTGTAAAGTCTTTGCCATGAATGAATAATTATTGTGAATCTCTTTTCTTAATATGTTTTATATCTCCTTAAGCTTCATAATTCCATATATGGTCCTCTAAAATTGTGAAAGTAGCCTTACACTTAATATAAAAGCTTTTGGAATGCTAAGGTTGTCATACTTAAGCTTTAATATTGAGTGTGGCGGACTGTCACGTTTAGGGTACCCATTGGGGCGTGACACAATGAGCCCCCCAGCAGCATCAAGATGTACGCCCTGGCATGACATCTAATAGTCGCCTCATCAGCAAAATCCGGTAGCACTCTGAATTTGGCGTTCAGCCAGGACATCTTCAAACGACCACCATCCAAATGAGTCCCAAGCACTGGTCCGAATCCTAACAAATCATGGCATAATCCTGTTCAATCCATCCGAGCAGTACCCATAACTACCTGTCCATCAATAGGAAGGACAGTGAGGACTGTTACATCCTCTAACGTCACAGACCACTCCCCTGTAGTCATGTGGAAGGTGTAGGTCTCCGGGCGCCACCTTTCTACTAAAGTCGTAATGAGGTGCCAATCTAGCTGGATGAAAGGAATCTATGCTGCCCTAATGAAACCCGACTGTGACAGGAATGGCACCAGTCAATCGTCCAGATATGTAGGTTTGCCATCCTCCCGCCTCAGCCTCGCCTCCCTACGACGACAATATAAAACAACATGCTCCTGTAGGAAAGTCATTAAACTTATAAGTAACAATCTTGTTATGTAGAAAGTAATTAGTTTATGACAAAAGCTTACCTGCCCCTCACAGGCCAGCCTCAATCTATGAACAGGTTGCCTCGAAAGTAAAGAGTCATCGCTAGGTCCTAGATCCATCTGTAACAGAGAAAGTAATGAACATTGTTAGTGGAGAAAGTAATGACCTTAAAAAAATTGTAAAGTATGCTGGATAAGTACAATCAAACAAAACATACAAAGATTTACCACTACGACTTGACTGACTCGGTACTATTCTACTAGCCAACCCTCTATTTAGATAATTATGAATGTTATGCGCCCGCTGCCTACATGAATCACATCAGTAACCTCGTGGACCCTCTTGAATATCTGTCTCGTTCTTGTAGTGTTTTTCCATAGGCCTACCCCTTCTCTTAATAAGACTTGGGATGGGGCGCCATTTAGCAATGTCTAAAGGAGTACAATTAGCTTTATTGGTTGCAGGTATGAAGGAACGGCTATACACCTTAAGCTGGTTCTCCCACCTGTACCAATGTCCCACTTGGGCAACACAATCTATGTGCAGTGTTTCCATTACTACCATTGCATGGGAACGTGGAATTATGTATGTTTGCCACTTGTTACAGGTACTGTTAGAAATAATACATAAGGAACTTAAGAAGGGAGTGAATAAAGTATTACAAATTTTTCTGTTTTATCAAACTAGATTAATTGACTAAGATAAGACAAGTGTTAACTAAACAAGCAAATGCAGCAGAATAAACTAATCAAAACTAATTAACAAATAAACAGAGATAAAAAAGCACAGAAAGAGAGAAAGAGAAGCAACACAAGGATTTAAAGTGGAGTTCGGCCTACTGCCTACTCTCCACGATGCAAATGAATCTCAAAAGGGACTTTTACCACTATATTGATTATTCCAAAAATAAATACATCTTTAGACGATAAATTACAGGCAAAGCCTATCAATATAGGTCTTTTACATTGCCTTTCACAAAGGGACTTCCACTTGATAAATCAAGTATTGTGCTGGTAACACAAGACCAGACTTCTCTTTGCCTTCCACGAAGGACTTCCCACCTAATCGCAATTAGGACGATGCTGGTAATCCAGACTAAACATCAAATGCCTCCCATTGAGGACTTCTCTTTGCCTTTCACGAAGGACTTTCTGCCTAATCACAATTTAGGACGATGCTGGTAACTCCAAACCAGACTTCAAATGCTCTCACCGAGGACTTCTCTTGGCCTCCAAACAGCTCTATATGAGCAGATTTACAAACTAAAATCTTTAAGGAAATATATAAATTTCCTTTACAAAAACGCTCCTACTTAAACAGATTTACAACAGAAAATACTTTATGAATTTTACAAATTCCTTTTACAAATGAGCTTCCTTAAATGAGTAGATGATCAAACTTTCGTAAATCTTAAACAGTGCTCGGAAAACTCGTTTAGAGGTGATCAACGAATTTCAAAACAAAGCACTAATTGTTCTCTTTAAAAAATTTATAAATTAATGAGGAATGAGAATGAGAACGAGAACGAGAACACAAGTAAAAAAAAAACTTTACAGACCGTTGTTTTCGTTTTTACTGTGCATTAAAAATTCAATTTTTTTTCTTTCAAAGAGAAGAGAAAAATTCTATTTATAACTCTTGATAAGAAATTTGCCCGTTATTAAAAAAATTTTTAACAACCCATACTTGTGTTTAATGTACTTAAATTTTTAATAACGTGTAAAAGTTCAACAACATTGAAAGAGCATTAAATATGTCTAAATATGTCTGACACATGTATTAAATGCATTCCAACAGCTCTTTTCTTTTTCCTTTTTACTTATATTATTATATTATTAAATAATAAATAATTACAAAAAACTTTTACAGTCACGCTTAGAACAAGTTGAGCCCAAAAAAATTATTTATTTTTATTTTTTTAAAAAATGCCGAGGGCAAACTTTTTGAAATCGAGGTCTAAGATCGAGACCTAAACTTCAGCCCTTTTACTTTATAATTTTGCCCAAAACTCTAACCCTTGACTTTACGATTTCGCCAAAAACTCCAGCTTTTGACTTTACGATTTTGCCCAAAACTCCAGCTCTTGACTTCACAGTTTTGCCCAAAACCTAGTCTTTTATCTTTATCTGATGAATAGTGCATCCATCTTTCTTCTACTGGGCTCGATAGCTTTGTCTTGACTTTTCTTCAACTTTTTGTTCTGTTAAAACTTAAACAATTGTAGAACGAATACAAATATATATATATATATAAATTTTAAGTATTTAAACAATTAAGGATATTTAAATGATTAATTGTGTAATAATTATTCTTATCAAAATCATTCGTGAACATAAAGTTCAACAATCTCCCCCTTTTTTATGAGAATAAATATGCACAATCAATTCTAAAATAATTCTTAATTGTGCAAATACTTCTCTCCCTTTCTCATCAAAAAGAAAAAAAATAAAAAAAAAAAGAAGAACACAGACTTTGTTAAAAAAAATGTTAACAAAATCTATTTTCTCCCCTATTAAAAGCACTTTTCGAAAAAAAAAATTCTCCTACTTTGTAAAACAAATTTTTGCTTCTCTTTTTTCTTATGAAAAACCGAAACGGAGAAAATGAAATTTTCTTAAAAAAAAGGTGTCTCATCCTGGTTCAAACAATCTTTATTTTATTTTTTTGTTTTAAATTTTAAAACAAAGCACAGGAAGATATTAACAAATTCATAACAACAGAAAAATTACAGAAGACAAACATTGGCGCACAAGCACAAGCACAAGCACAAACACAAACATGCATGCAAGTGCAGACTTTAGTCTAAAGTCTACAATATTTATCAGCTAAGAGACTTAAGATCAAATTTTCAAAGAAGTTTTTGGTTCAAAATATTTTAGCACTCATTAACCTTTAACATGCTCAATTCTCCTCTTAAAGTACAAAACTGTTATTCATTCAAGGGTTTAGTAAAAATATTAACAAGCTAACAGTTTGTTTTAATAAATTCCAAGCAAATGTCCTTATTTAGAACGTGATCACGAATGAAATGATGTCTAATCTCAATATGCTTGGTTCTTGAGTGTTTAATGGGATTTTTAGTCAAATTTATAGCACTTGTATTATCACACCAAATTGGTATACTTTCAAATTTTAAATCAAAGTCTAATAAAGTTTATTTCATCCATAAAATTTGTGCACAACAACTGCTAGTAGCTATATATTTAGCTTCAGCGGTTGATAATGCAACAGAATTTTACTTCTTTGAGTGCCAAGATATTAAAGAATTACCAAGAAAATGGTATGTGCCACTTGTGCTTTTCCGATCTACTTTGCCACCAGCAAAGTTAGCATTAGAGTACCCAACAAGTTTAATAGAATTATGTTTGGAATACCATAAGCCAATTTCAATAGTGCCCACAAGGTACTTGAAGATGCGTTTGACTGCACCAAAGTGAGATTCTTTTGGGCAAGATTAAAATCGTGCACATACACATACATAAAACATGATATCAGGTCTAGAAGCTGTTAAATATAACAAACTACCTATCATGCATCTATACATCTTTTCACAAACATTTTTACCTTTTTCATATTTGTCTAGTTTTATACTAGTGCTCATAGGTGTAGATATAGACTTACAATTATCCATTTTAAACATTTTTAACAAATCTTTAGTGTATTTAGATTGATTAATAAATGTTCCAGATTTTGATTGCTTAATTTGTAGCCCAAGAAAATAAGTGAGTTCTCCCATCATACTCATTTCAAATTCTTTTTGCATAGACTTAACAAAAAATTTTATAAGTGAAGAATTAGTAGCACCAAACACAATGTCATCTACATAAATCCGTACGATTAATGTATCATAATTGTGATTTTTGATAAAAAAGAGTTATATCAATTTTTCCTCTTGAAAATCCATTATTTATCAAAAAGCTACTAAGTCTTTCGTACCAAGCTCTAGGAGCTTGCTTGAGACCATAAAGAGATTTGTTTAATTTAAAAATATGATTAGAAAATTCATTATTTTCAAAACCCGGTGGTTGCTCGACATAGACCTCTTCTTTTATGAAACCATTTAGAAAAGCACTTTTAACATCCATTTGATAAAAGATAAAATCTTTGTGAGCAGCATATGCCAAAAGCATTCTTATAGATTCTAGTCTTGCAACTGGGGCAAAATCAAAATCTATCCCCTATTCTTGTGTACAGCCTTTAGCAACTAACCTAGCTTTATTCCTAGTTACTATTCCAGATTCATCCATTTTATTTCTAAAAACCCATTTTGTTCCTATGATAGTTTTATTTTCAGGCCTTGCAACAAGGTTCTAAACCTCACTTCTAGTGAATTGGTTTAGTTCTTTTTGCATGGCTTGAATCCAAAACTCATCTTTTAAAGCTTATTCCAAGGTTTTAGGTTCAAGTTTTGATAGAAAAACTAGATTGGTTGTGTTTTTAAGAAATGATATAGTTTGTACCCTATTTGAAGTTTCAACTATTATTAAGTCTTTAGGATGTGAACTAGCATATTTCCATTCCCTAGGTAGATTATTAACATGCTCATACACATCATCAACAGCAGCAAATTTTTCAACAGCAGAAACAGTACCAGAATTTTCAACATCGGAACATGAAAGATCATTTATTCTATCACAAACATCATCAACATCATTATTAACATTTATAGAAGTCAAACCATCATAAAAAAACAACATGTATTGATTCTTCTACAACATAAGTTTTTTTATTATATACCCTATATGCTTTACTAGGTGAAAAATATCCTAAAAAGATTCATATATCAGTTTTAGCATCAAATTTTCCTAGATATTCTTTTCCATTTATTAAGATATAACAATTTGTGGCAAAAGGATGAAAGTAAGAAATGTTTGGTCTCTTTCCTTTCCATATCTCATAGGGGTTTTTCTTTGTGATTGGTCTAATAAAAATTCGGTTTGAAATATAGCAAGCAGTATTAATAGCTTTGGCCCAAAAATATTTTGGCAAATTATTTTCACATAACATGGTTTTAACCATTTCTATTAAAGTTCTATTCTTTCTTTCGACTACACCATTTTGTTGTGGGGTTCTAGGTACTAAAAAAGTGTGTTCAATACCATATCTTTCACAAAAATTATTCATTTCAAGATTTTCAAACTCTCCCCATGATCACTTCTTATTGAAGCTATATTAAGACCTTTTCATTTTGGACTTTCTTGCAAAATCTAAAAAAGACATAATTGGTTTTGTCTTTAGAGGAAAGAAAGAAAGTCCATGAAAACCTAGAGAAGTCATCAACAATAACCAAAGTGTATATTTTTCCTCCTAAACTCAAAGTTTGAGTAGGACCAAAAAGATCCATATGTAATAGTTGTAATGGCCTAGAAGTGGAAACTGCATCCTTAGCCTTGAAAGAAGTCTTAGTTTGCTTTCTTTGTTGATATGCTTGACAAATCTTGTCATTTTAAAAATTTAAACTTGGTAAACCTTTGACAAGATTTTTCTTTGCAATTTTTGAAATTAATTTCATATTAGTATTTCCCAATTTTCTATGCCATAGCCAACTGTTGTCATTTTGAGAATATAGATATGTTTGACTTGATGATTTAAAATCATCTAAATTAATTTTGTAAATATATTTATGTCTATATCCTTCAAAGCATATTTAATTATTATCATTTCTTTTTATAATATATCTTTTGACATAAAATGTTACGTTAAAACCATTGTCACAAAGTTAACTTATACTAAGCAGATTATGTTTTAGATAATCTACCAACAACACATTATTAATAACAAGATCTTTATTAAGATAATGTTACCTTTACCCAAAACAGTTTATTTTCTATTATCAAAAGGCAACCTCCCTTGATCCATTAAGTCCAACTTTGAAAATTTGTAAGCAACTCCGGTCATATGCCTAGAGCTTCCGCCGTCTAAGTACCATTTGTTGCTGCCACTTAAAGATCCCTACAAAGCAAGTTATTATTTCTTTGGTACCCACTGTTGTTTGGATCCTCTTGGGTTAAAAACAAATAAAACTTTTTTCTTAGCTATCCAAACATACTTACTTTTATGACCCGAGAGCAAAGCCTTCCTTATTGCACACTTGTGTGCAATATGGCCAGACTTGCCACAATAATTACAAGTGCCATAAGTAGCTTTTACAAACGAGTCTTATGAGACTTATAATTCTTGTGCCTATCATAGCCAATTCCATGTTTGTCAATATCAGATTTTTGCTCACCAAGGAGAGTAATTAAATTTTTCTCTTCTTGTGTGAATTTAGCTATGATAACTTTGAATCATCTAAGCTAGATTTCAGATTTATATTTTCTGTTCTCAGCTCATCTAGCTCTTTCAAAAGTTCATTGTTATTGAAGTTGTTGCTAGTAGATGCAGGTTTATTATCATCTTTTATAGTTTTAATTTCTAAATCTAAAAGATCATTTTCAATTTTTAATTTTTAATTTATCATTCTGTTCAACCAGAATTTTATTTTTTATTTTTAGTTTCCTATTTTTATTTCTATTTCATTAATTTTCATATTCATGCTCCTAAGATTCTCATGCAAACTGTCTTTTTTAGAATCTAGAGTTGTTATTTCGTCTTTTTCTTCATTTTCAGTTTTAAGCTCATTAATTTCATCTCGAAACTCTTCTAATCTAACTAAAGCATTTTGTATAGATTTTTAAGTTGTTTATTATCTTCTTAAGATTTTTTAAAGCTTTTTACAAACATTTTTATACATATCAAGTATTCATCATTAGAGCAAGAAGTTGAAGGATTGTTTACCTCATCGTGGATTGTCATGAAGCATAACTCTTCTTCATCAGGAATCTAATAACTCTTCATCACTCCAAATAGCAATAAGTGTTAGAAATAATACAGCGGGGGAGGGGGGGGGAGGGAGGATGAATTAAGTATTCCAAATTTTTTTGTTTTATCAAATCAGATTAGTTAACTAAGATAAGATAAGAGAAAACTTAAACAAAAAAATGCAGCGGAATAAACTAATTAAAATTTAATAAATAAGTAGTGATAAAGAAGCACAGAGAGAGAAAAAGAGAAGCAACACAAGGATTTAACGTGGAGTTCGGCCCACTACCTACTCTCCACAGTGCAAATGCCTCAAAGAGGACTTTTATTACTATATTGATTATTCCAAAATCAATACACCTTTTAGACGATGAATTATAACAAAGCCTATTACAATAGGACTTTTACAATTGCCTTTCATAAAGGACTTCCATTTGATAAATCAAGTATTGTGTTGGTAACACACGACTAGACTTCAAATGCCTCACACTAAGGACTTCTCGCCTAATCGCAATTAGGACGATAGTGGTAACTCCAGACCAAATTCAAATGCCTCCCACTGAGGACTTCTCTTTACCTTCCACGAAGAACTTTCTGCCTAATCGCAATTAGGACGATGCTGGTAACTCCAGACCAGCTACAAATGCCTCCCACTGATGACTTCTCTTTGCCTCCATCGATGACTTTTAATTTTGCCTCTATGAGGACTTCTTTTACAAATGCCTCCTTTGAGGACTTTATACAAACAGCTCCTATATGAGCAGATTTACAAACTGAAAAGCTCTTAGGAAATATACAAATTTCTTTAAAAGAAAATGCTCCTACTGAGCAGATTTACAAGAAAATACTCTAGGAATTTTACAAATTCCTTTTACAAACTGAGCTCCTTAAACGAGCAGATAATCAACTTTTGTAAATCTTAAACAATACAAAAAACTCTTGTTTAGAGGTATCAGCAAATTTCGAAATAGAGTACTGATTGTTCTCTTAAAAAATTTACAAATTAACGAGAATGAGAACAAAAAACACAATTAAAAAAAAAAGCTTTACAGAACATTTTTTCGTTTTTACTGTGCATTCAAAAATCTAATATATTTCTTTTTATTCTCTCTCAAAGAGAAGAGGAAAATTTTATTTATAGCTCTTGATAAAAATTCACCCGTTATTAAAGAGTTTCTGACAACCCATACTTGTGTTTAATATACTTAACGTTTTAATAACGTGTAAAAGTCAAAAGTAGTGAAAGAGCATTAAATGTGTCTGACACATGCATTAAATGCATTCTAACTA
Source organism: Combretum micranthum (assembly GCA_024138025.1). Taxonomy (NCBI): domain Eukaryota; kingdom Viridiplantae; phylum Streptophyta; class Magnoliopsida; order Myrtales; family Combretaceae; genus Combretum; species Combretum micranthum. The sequence goes on from JAMXBD010001355.1 coordinate 211,631, forward strand.
CTCTTTTCTTTCTAAAGTTGAGAGCAAACTTTTTGAAGTCGAGGTCTGAGGTCGTGGCCCAAGCTTCAGCCCTTGACTTTATAAATTTTGCCCAAAGGCAAACTTTCTGAAGTCGAGGTATGAAGTCAAAGCCTAAACTAAAGCCCTTAACTTTATGAATTTTGTCAAAGGGCAAATTTTCTGAAGTCGAGATCTGAGGTTGAGACCTAAACTTCAGCTCTTGACTTTATAAATTTTGCCCAAAGGCAAACTTTTTGAAGTCGAGGTCTGAGGTCGAGGCCTAAACTTCGGCCCTTGACTTTATAAATTTTGCCTAAAACTCCAGCCCTTGACTTTACGATTTTGCGCAAAACTCCAGCCCTTGACTTTTCGATTTACCCAAAACTCCAACCCTTGACTTCACAGTTTTGCCTAAAACTTCAGCCATTGACTTCATAGTTTTGCTCAAAACTTCAACACTTGATTTTACAAGTTTTGCCCAAAACTAGTCTTTTGTCTTTATCTGATGAATAGTGCCTCCACTTTTCTTTTATTGGGCTCTACAGCTTTATCTTGACTTTTCTTCGACTTTTTGTTCTGTTAAAACTTAAATAACAGCTGAACAAATACAAAGCATAAATATTTAAATAATTAAGGATATTTAAATAATTAATCGTGTAATAATTATTCTCATCAAAATCATTCGTGAACATAAAGCTCGACAATAAGTGCTTCCCTCTTAGATCTTTTTTGATTTCTTGAGGAGAGGGCAGTTGGATGGATATGTCTTGGTTTCTAGCATTTATAGCACACAATATCCTTCCTTTCCTTTCTAAACTTTGAGAAGCTGTCAGCCTACATAAATTTGTTGAAATTCTTTGCAAACAACACAACATCCTCGTTTATCTCCTCCTTATCAGAATCATCGTTGGTTGCCTTAAGAGCAATAGCCTTCTTTTGGTATTCTCTACTTTGATTCTTGATGAGCCCATGAGTCTTGAGTGCACCAAGAAGCTCTTCTTTTGTCAGTGTGCCAAGATCTTGACTTCCTCTATTGCTATCCGTTTTGCTTCCCATTTCTTTGGTAATGATCTGAGCAATTTTGAATTTATTTCAACATTAGTAAAGCTCTTGTCCAAAACACTCAAAGGATTAATGATATCAATGAATCTATCATTCATTTGATTAATTGTTTTACCAGGCAACATCTGAAAACTTTCAAATTGACCAACCAATAAGCTTATTTTAGTGTCTTTGATCCTTAAAGTTCCTTCATAAGTTACTTCAAGTTCATCCCAGATTTCTTTAGCAAATTTACAAGTACGAACTCTATTGAAATCACTTTCATCCAATCCACAATGAAGAATATTCATGGCAGCTTAATTATAATCTAGTTTTTTTCAATCATCTTCTAAATATTGATCTTCATTTTTATTTTCAATTGTAAAAGATCATTTTTCAACTACTCTCCATATTAATCTATGTTGAGCTTTCAAAAATATATTCATTCTATACTTCCAATAAATTTAATTACCCCCACTAAGAAGCGGTGGCCTATATATATCCTGACCCTCCAAGAATCTTAGTGTATTAGGAGCCATGATCTTTTCTCTTTTATGTTTAAGCAATCAACCACTAGAGATTAGGCTCTGATACCAATTGTTAGAAATAATACACAAGGAATACTTAAGAGGGGGGTGAATTAAGTATTACAAATTTTTCTGTTTTATCAAACCTATTAATGAACTAAGATAAGACAAGAGTTAACTTAAATAAACAGATGCAGCGGAAAAAACTAATTAAAACTAATTAACAAATAAGTAGAGATAAAGAAGCAGAGAGGGAGGAAGAGAAGCAACACAAGGATTTAACGTAGAGTTCGGCCCACTGCCTACTCTCCACAGTGCAAATGCCTCAAAGAGGACTTTTACCACTGTATTGATTATTCCAAAATCAATACACCTCTTAGACGATGAATTACAGCAGAGCCTATCACAATACAAGACTTTTACAATTGTCTTTCACAAAGGACTTCTACTTGATAAATCAAGTATTGTGCTGATAACACATGACTAGACTTCTCTTTGCCTTCCACGAAGGACTTCCCGCCTAATCGCAATTAGGATGATGCCCGTAATTCCAGACCAAACTTCAAATGCCTCCTACTGAGGACTTCTCTTTGCCTCTATAAAGACTTCTCTTTGCCTCCACTGAGGACTTTTCTCAAACAGCTCCTATATGAGCAAATTTACAAATTGAAAAGCTCTTAAAGAAATATACAAATTTCCTTTACAAAGAAACGCTCCTATTTGAACAGATTTACAAAAGAAAATACTTTAGGAATTTTACAAATTCCTTTTACAAACTGAGCTTCTTAAACGAGCAGATGATCAACTTTTGTAAATCTTAAATAGTGCTAAAAAACTCTCGTTTAGAGTGTATCGGCAAATTTCGAAACAGAGCACTAATTATTCTCTTAAAAAAATTTACAAATTAATGAGAAAGAGAACAAAAACACAAGTAAAAAAAAAAAAACTTTACAGAATGTTGTTTTCGTTTTTACTGTGTGTTCAAAAATCTAATTTATTTCTTTTTATTCTCTCTCAAAGAGAAGAGGAAAATTCTATTTATAGCTCTTGATAAGAAATTTGCCCATTATAAAAAAAGTTTTTGACAACCCATACTTGTATTTAATGTACTTAAAGTTTCAATAACGTGTAAAAGTTCAAAAGCATTGAAAGAGCATTAAATGTGTCCGAGATATTCATTAAATGCATTCCAACAGCTTTTTTCTTTTTCCCTTTTGCTTATATTATTATATTATTAAATAATAAATAATTAAAAAAAACTTTTACTGTCATGCTTAAGAGCAGGTCGAGCCCAAAAAATATTTGTTTTTTTTTCATTTTTTTAAAAAAGCCTAGGGCAAACTCTCTGAAGTTGAGGGCAACCTTTTTGAAGTCGAGGTTTGAAGTTAAGGCCTAAACTTCAGCTATTGACTTTATAAATTTTGCCTAAAACTCTAGCCCTTGACTTTACGATTTTGTCAAAAACTCCAACTCTTGACTTTACGATTTTACTCAAAACTTGGTATTTTCTTTATCTGATGAATAGTACCTCCACCTTTCTTCTACTGGGTTCTTTAGCTTTATTTTGACTTTTCTTCAACTTTTTGTTTTATTAAAACTTAAACAATAGCATAACAAATACAAAGCATATATATAAATTTTAAGTATTTAAACAATTAATGATATTTAAATAATTAATTGTATAATATTATTTTCATCAAAATCATTCGTGAACATAAAGTTCAACAGGTACATCTGACTGCTTTCAATTCAACTTTTTGTATGTGGTCCCCCTTCTGACCATACATCGTTGGGCGTGGAGCAGTTACAACTTCAAATATCCGTTCCTGGTAGTCGAAACAAGTTACTCGATGGGCACTTGAGATGTTATTCCATCTGTCAAACTTGTTTGCAGCATATATTGTGAGTAACTTACCCATACTCATTGCCTCGCTTACCTCCTGTCTTTGTTTATTAAATATTGAGTTGCAATTGTAGAATGTTTTTTTTCACTAACGTTGCCATAAGTAAGCACTGAACATTTTTTATAACTGAATTGTAACTTTTAGCCATGTTTGATGTACCTATCCTAAACCTTACGCCTCCATTGTAAGATAAAGTCCACATACATGGAAGCAACTCGCGAAAATATGGCGATGTCCAAGAATTACTTTGTAGTGCTGCATTCAAATAACCATGGAACTTCTTCTCTGGGTTTGGTATGCGGCTCTCCTAACTATTTCCTTACATTCGTTACTTTTGGCCTTCGAATTAAAGTTGCTAGCAACGTGTCGAATACACCACCGCCAAGGCCATCCTCTAGGCCACACAACATTTTCACATTCAACCACACTCTTAATGCCAGCATGCCGGTCCAATATCAAGCAGATGTTGGATCGGTTCTTGATAACGTATTCCAACACTTTTGCAATGAACCAACTTCATGTGTTCGCACTCTCTTCATTGACTAGAGCATACGCCAGTGGAACTCTATGATTTACCCCATCAACTATTGCTGCAACAAGCAGTTTGTGCTTGTACTTGCCGTACAAGAAGATGCCATCAACTGTGATCACAGGTCTACAAAGGATCAATAGATATAACTTAGTTCATGGATATTAATGTTGTAAGTAAAATGAATCATGTATGGAAAACATACCGACAGTACTGGAATACTTTAATGCAAGGACCAAATGCCCAAAACAGTTTGTCTAAGAATACGTGGTCAGTGGTATCTGAATCAAAAGTTCTCTACTCAATTTTTGTTCCTGGATTAGCTTCTGTTATTGCATTAAGTATATGCGGGAGCTCCACATATGAATCTTCCCAACTTCCATAGACCTGTTGAATAGCTTTCCTCTTCCCCTCACTAACTCTCTTAATATGAACATTGTACCCAAACTCCTTTAAAATGGTCAATTGGAGGTCCTTCGCCTTTGGAGTCTAATTGAGAGTGATCTTGTCCAGTTATTTCATCCAAGCAGGTATGGAGTCTTTCATATTTAGTGATGTGAAACCACCCACCATGCTTCTTGTAACTACTTCTAAGTCTCCACTTACAATTTCTGTTATGAGTATCAGTACATTTAACTGCCCATGATCTTAGGTCCGAGTTGACCACCTTGAAATTGCAATGGTTCGATATGTGCCACATGTTAACTGCCTGTATTAGATGATCTTTAGTCTCAAACCACATCCCAATCTTGAATTCATCGCTGAAGCTCCAATTCTTGGCACTCATTTCCTGCTCATCATTGTACGCAACATAACCACTACCAACTTCAGTAGTGAAAAAGGGCACTAGCATCGAGCTTCCTTCTGCATTAACGTCACTAGGAGAAACAAAGCGGCGCCAATAATTTCTCCTTGGTTATACTTTTGGAAAAGTATCTTGTTGGGGAAAAGCTTCGATATTATCATTTCTACCATCATCGTAGTCATCACTTGATTCACTTGCCGTGGAGTCCAAAATGACATTCGTATCATGACCGCTTGTCAATTCCAGTGCATACATTTGAAACTTACCCATATGCAACTATTCGCTGCCTATTGTCTAAATTGGAGTAGAGTTAGAGTCTGTCAAGCCTTGGCTCCCAATATTTCCATGAATGCCTATTTCTCTTGCAGGTACCTCTAACAACTCATTTTCAAATATCTGGACATAAACAACCATTGACCCTTCAATGTACACCAACATCTCTTATATAGCATCATCATCGGTCACTGGAATAATATCATAACGTAGCGTCTTATTGCTGATCGCTACCCGATGATATAGCTCCACCCGATGTGTACACCTATTTACCTTGAGTCTATTGCAAATGATGTCCATTATTTGCTCATATGTTGAGTTCCTACTAACACTAACCACAACAATTGGCTGCTTATCATAACCAAAATCATCATCACCTTGTACAATATTCCCATGAGCATATAGTATAAACTTTGTCTTATCCATTTCTTAACCGACCCTGCCATCTCATAAAATATAGTTCGAAAGCATGAAAGTTGCATCATCACTAATCAATTACACTCCCATAATATTTAACATAACTCCTAATACTACTATATCGACCTTGGTCTTATAAGAGTATATTTAACACTACATGTTAGATGGACCTATTTTATTAATTTAGCCTATATGCACTTATTTATCCTATTTTAATTTAACAAATAATCTAATTCAACTATATTGGGATTAAATTATTTAAACCTACAATTTATTAAGTCTAAATCATGCTCGGTTCAAACTAATCGATTCCGGTCCACAATTGACTTAATATCGATTCAGCACATGTATGAAAAACAAGACTTGTTCGCTATTTTTTTTTTGTGCCACTAAATAAAATTTACTTCAGAGAAAAACTTAGTACTAATCATCTCATACAGTTATACAATAATGCAATAACTAATCAAATATAAAAACCACATAATGTTCTTAACAATTTCAATGAAAGAAATACCCACGAGACCCAATATATAACTATACAACAATACAACAACAAAAACGAAAAAAAAATTAAGAGAAAAACGCAATACCAACTCGACTTTAGCACAGAATAATGTGGGTCTTCTCACACGAATCGCTTCTCTTTTCCACCAAATTAATACTTCCACAACGTTTGGTGATCCAAATAATCCAATATATGGAGTCAATTGCGTGAAAAAGAGGCTTCGATTTTATTGAATGAGGGTTAGGGTTTCCAATTTTAGTTTTGGGGCTTTTTTTCGTTACAACCAGACTGAGGAAGAAAAAGATAGGCATAGGATATATTGATGCGGACCTCGTCTTTTGAAGAGACGAGGTCAGTCACTAAAGACCTCGTCTCATATAATGCGGTGACACCTTGTCTCTTAAAGAGATGAGGTCCTCTGCTAGGGAGAACCTCGTCTCTTCAAGAGACAAGGTCAATGACTAACGACCTTGTCTCTTGAAGAGACGAGGCCAACTTACCTAAAACTGAGATTATTTTGATCCCAGTAGTATTTTTGTAATTATTTTTAAAAATAATAATATTTTATTCCTTTTCCCAAACAATTACACAAATACTATTGGTTAAAAAAATAATCTAGAAATAATCAAATTGAACTCAGTCTCTTGAAAAGACAACGTTATAAGTAAGTACTTTGTTTCTTCAAGAAATGAGGTTAGTGTAAATAAACAACATCGTCTCTTGAAAAGATAAGATTACTATAATAACATCATCTCTTTAAAAGACAAGATTGATCTTAACCTCATTTCTTGAAGAGACAAGTAACCTCATCTCTCCAAAAGATGACTTAAAAAATAAAAATAAAAATAAAAACCCGGTATTTATAAGCATTAATTTACCCCGATTATTAAAATTTTTATAGTTCTTATTTATGTTTAATTATAAAAATGTTATAAAAGTTCAAGCATCAATTTTTTTTTTTAATATCTATATAAAGGCATTGAATCTATTAAAAATATATGATTAAAATGAAAAAAATATGATATGTCATTATTTCTCTCTTTTTAGTGTTTTATCTTTAGATATTGATATTAAATTTGTTAAAGATTTATGATTAAAATTAATATATATATTATATATATAACATTTATACTTATAATATAAATTACTAGCTAATCCTCATGATGCAATTAATCATCATTTATTATTATTAAGTTTTTTTAAAGATGTCTAGCTATTTACCTATTTATATATACATATATACTTGTATATTATTGTTACAACTATTGAATTCTTTCGATCATTGCATGTGTATGTACTTATGTACATTACTTATTTATTTACTTATTAATGTTATGATCACTATTGTTTACCAATATCAATATGTTCATATATATCTAGTGTTGTCTGGAACGGATCCCATTGACCTAAACATGTTGGGGGGTTATGGGTTGAACCGAGATAAATGAAAAATGTAAATTTAAGTTATATCCTAATTATAGAAATAAACAAATAAATAAAATTTACAGAATCAAATCCATTACTATTTTGAACCTAGCATCTATGCATACACTAAAATATTTTCATATGATTCACAATTTAATTTATCTTATATAAGCGCACCCAAATGGAAAAATTAGGTTCATACACTACACTTCTATCTATATAATTTATTCTGTCTTTTGACGAATCCACTGACATTATTATCTAATCACTTTCCTAGAAATTTCGTAATCTTTTTTTTTTTTTTTAATTGAGGGGCTAGATTCTTCCTTATAAAGTACCCTTTTACTTTATTATAGTATGTTAGGCATTAAATAATAAAGGAAGTACATTATTTCAAATGTTGTTTACTAAGATAATTAAGTATTTTCCAAAACGTTAATGATTTATTTAAAACTTGAAAATAAATTATTTATAAACAAAGGAAAAGAGATTATTTGACAGGCAATGAAGAACCGTCTATATCTTAGCCGGGTTTCTACTTAGTGTCTAATCAAATAGGTTTTAATATAAGTCTTTAATTCAATCAAGTGTAAATTGATAGGGGCCATTTACTACACTCATTTGGGCATATTTATGACTATTTATGTACTAATTCTTGTTCGACTTGAAGATAAATGGTACTTAAGGAGTAAATATATTCATTTCAGGCATAAATAGGACAATAAGCAAGTTTTGGATGAAAATCAACAAGCATTGAAGCTAAACAAGTCATTCAAGTTAGATTACGATCGAAATCCAAGAGGTGAACTTCTTGGATGATGATGCATATACAATTACAGGTGTAATCTACAAGAAAAGAAGGAGAAAATACATTTAGAGAAGATTACAGCCTTAACTACGATCGTAATCTAGGGCGTGATCTCCGCGGATTACATCAGGGCATCAATTACGCCCATAATTTGAAGAGGAAGTTAAGACACAAAGGAGCTTACGACCTCACTTACAACCATAATGTATAGAGGATTTTACAGAACGATCTTTTTAAGGAAAAGTTTACGATCGTAAATGGATGAGGAATTTGTGTATAGAGGATATTACGGCCTGGATTACGGCCGCAACCATCCTTACAAAGCACATTACGATCTGATTTACGACCGTAGTGATGATTACAATTCTCTTTTCTTCACACCAATTCAAGATTCAAGTGTCTTTTCCAAGAGGGATGAAGCCCAATTGATGCCTAACTTCGTCCATCAAATGTATTGAATGGAGGGAACATATAAATACTTCTTCTAACCATTGCAATGATGATTAATTTTCACTATAAAACACATCACTTACATTTGCACTTAGAACTATCTATAATACATCTTAATACTTTGTCATTATACTAGTGTAAGACATTGTTTGTACAAGATAGTGAAGTTTTTTTTCAATCATTAAGGGTTGTTTTCTATCTCTTCTTCTTATCTATCTCATTATGTGTTGTTTTGTATACATCATGAGTGAGTAATTGTTAGGATTCGTGTAGCCATAGGTTAGCATATATTGCATTGAACTGATTGCTTAAGTTGTAGGAATTTCTAATCTTTATAGTGTCTTAATTTATTTCTAATTCTAGGTAGTGCACGACTTAGGATTAAATCAGATTTTTACGGGATGCGATTGAGAAATCTACCCGTGAAATATATCTAAGTTATAGAGAGAGATTGCTCATGATGCTTAGAGATAAGGTTGTGAAATCTTCTACTTGTAAAATTTTAATTATCTTGGGATCATGTTCGTATGCAATTGTAGTTGGTTGTTAACTCGGAAGAGATTCTAGTAGACAAGGCTATAATTAAGATTCAATAGACTTGAGAGAGATATTGAACTAGTAATTGGAATCCCACAGTTAGAACTCAACAACTAATGAGATTGTAGTACATGCTAACTAATTGGTGAAACGAGTCTAATCTGTTAATTGTTAAGTCAACTTTATTTGTTAATTTATATTAGAACATAGTTTTAGTTGAAAATTGTTTAGTTATTTAATCTAATTCTTAATTAATTCATTTTACTATATAATAATTAAGAAGGTGAGTAGTAGTACTTGTAACGATCCTTAGGAATACGACCCTATATTTTATTCCTATACTACATGCGATAGATACACTTGCCTAGCATTGATTACATCATTGGAAAGCGATAATAGAAATTAATTTATTAAAACTCGGTCAAGATAATAACGCACACCATAAATAAATGAGCTAAAAGTGAGTTTGAATACTAAAATTTAATAAAATATATATTAAGAAAGGTGATGAGTGTTTACTATTTTGTTCATATAAGGAGCAAATTAACCGTTGGAATTCCCCGAAGATTAATATTACTTAACTAGGATGACAAGTAGATAACATTTACCTTATCACATACTCATGTGCTGTTGTGATTGTTTTGATTGATAACCTATTAAAAATCAAAGTGGTCACATATTGTTTATTGTCATTGATTTTTTGTTTCTAATGAATGTTTGTTAATTGAATGGTCACCTTAATAAATGAACGTAATATTATATGACTATTTAATTAAACAATCATGCATTACATGACAACATAAATTGCATTTACATAGTATTCATGTCATGTATTAACTCCTCAGCTATGCCGTAATGCCAAGATATTGTTGGGAATTTAGGAATCAAAACACAGCGGAAATATATTTTATTTTTCATAAAATACGAATCATACATCCCCAATGGCGGATTCATGCGATTTAATCAAATTAGTATTCATGTTTCTTGACTAGATTTGAACAAGAAAGGGGTTTCTTAAATATACCTTATATTGATGCTTCAAAACGATCAACAGATTGGATTTGCAGTAACCGCAGTCTTGCAATCCCCTCTACGGTATCTACACGTGAATGACTGTGTGCTAGCACTCAAGAACACGAATCCAATTCGTCTAGGAATTATTTTTCTTTTCTCTCTTTTAGGTTTGTAGAATTTCTCTGCCGTCTAATGTGACGTCAAAGAGTCTGACCTAAAAGGCTGTCTATAGATCTATATAGACATATATGAAACCTTAAAGGAAACCCTAGAAGATATATATGATGAGATATTTATTTAATATTTAATGAAATACATTATTTCATTAAATATTAATTATCTGTCATAATCATTTATTATTCTTAAACTATTTAAAAATAATAAATATAATAATTCCTATAGGTTTAAATATAAACCCATAATATATTTCATTCGTTCTTTTGTGTGTGACCCTGTAGGTACACCTAATGTTGGCAGTAGGTCATAAACACCTTTTAGATCTACAAGACATCATTGGTCTCTAGCATGACATTATGTCTACCCAAATTAGGTGAATATCAGTAATCCGATTTTTGTATGATCCATAATTTATGTCATTGTACTTTTTGTCACATGATATCTAGATTGAATATAAGACATGGAGAGTGTCATTCTTATATTGTTCAATCTTATCATTTCTCGATTTCTAAGTGATTTGATAATGCAAATGAAATTCCTCACACTATCAATTCATTTGAGCATGGCCATGCATTTCTCAGTCTCACTTATCGAGGGACCCAGAGATATCTCTCTTATAACGAAAGGGACAAATCCCATCTTAATCACTCAACTTCCTCTACATGATATACATTATGCCCAAACTTAACCTTTATAATTATCCGGTTAAAGATAACGTTTGATTGAGTTGAAACATAACGTTTCTCATGTTGGAACTTATGGTGATTTCAGGTCTAAGGATACGTTGACATAGTTATTATGAAAATCACTTATGACAATATTCCATGTAGTGATCTCATAGTGGGTCAGTTCAGCACACAGTCATCTAATATATGCCTATGAGTTTCATTTGTATCACCATACAAATAGACATCCCATGTTTACTAAATGAAAACTCATACTAGATTTAATTCATTATTATTCCCATAATAATGAGCATCTAGGAACATTTAGAATAATAAATTATTCATTGATTTCTATTATAAAGTAAATGTGCAAACAATACAAAAGAAATGCCTCTTTTATATACATACATATATATATATATATATAAGTATCAAATGACAATATCCAGTAATTGGCCTAGGGCACAATCACTAACAATCTCCCACCAAATCATATATGTATCTAATACCCATTGACCTAGTATGATGATCATGCTTTGCCTGCGCAAGAGGCTTGGTAAGTGGATCAGCAACATTGTCATCAGTTGAAACTTTGCATACTTTCACATCTCCTCTCTCGATGATCTCTCGAATGAGATGATATCGTCTGAGTATGTGTTTTGATCGTTGATGTGATCTGGGTTCCTTAGCTTGTGCAATAGCACCATTATCGTCACAATAAAGGTTTACTGGATTCGTAATGCTAGGAACAACACCTAGTTCTGTGAAACTTTTTGATCCAAACTGCTTCCTTAGTGCATCATGCTGCTATATATTCAGCTTCTGTTGTAGAATCTGCTACAGTGCTTTACTTTGAACTCTTCCAGCTTACTGCACCTTCGTTCAAGGAAAATATATATCCAGATTGCGATCTAAAATCATCCTTATCAGATTGGAAACTTGCATCTGTGTAACCATTTACAACTAGCTCGTCTTCCAATCCTCTATATATCAAGAATACATCTTTAGTTCTTCTTAATTACTTAAGAATATTCTTGACTGCTGTCCAGTGAGGTTCACCGGGATCTGATTGGTATCTACTGGTTATGCTCAATGCATATGACACATCTGGTCGAGTGCACAACATGGCATACATGATTGATCTAATAGCTGAAGCATAGGAATCTTACTCATGCGATCTCGCTCATCTTTTGTCATAGGACATTGAGTCTTGCTGAGATTTATACCATGTGGCATTGGCAAGAATCCTCTTTTTGAATCTTGCATACTGAACCTATTCAGTACTTTATCTATATATGCACTCTGACTTAGGCCAATGATTTTTCTAAATCTATCCCTATAGATCTTAATGCCTAAAATATAGGCAGCCCCACCTTAGTTTTTCATTGAGAAACACTTTCCTAACCAAGACTTAACCTTCTGCAAGGTAAGAATGTCGCTTCCAATGAGTAATATGTCATCTACATATAGCACTAAAAAGACAATTGTACTCCCACTAATTTTCTTATAAACACAAGGTTCATCTTCGTTTTTAATGAATCCAAACTCTTTGACTGCTTCATCAAAACGAAGATTCCAACTCCGAGATGCTTGCTTCAATCCATAAATGGATCTTTGAAACTTGCAAACCTTTCCAGAATTTTCAGGATGAACAAAACCTTCAGGTTGTGTCATATACACATCCTCAAGTAGGTTTCCATTAAGAAACGTTGTTTTGACATCCATTTGCCATATCTCGTAATCATAATACGCAGCAATGGCAATGAGAATTTTGATGGATTTGAGCATAGTAACTGGTGAAAAGGTTTCATCATAGTCTATACCATGAGTTTGCTTGAAGCCTTTTGCTAGGGATGTAACCAGGGCGGGTTTGGGACTGGTCATATAAGACCCGAACCCCCCCCCCCCCCCCCCGCTTCCCAATAGGGTTTCCCAAACCCGCCCCGCGACCCTATAGGGTTTTTATTCAATACCCAAACCCGTCCCTGTAGGGTTTTGACCCTGACCCCCCCGCCCCGCAAGCCGCTTAATTTTTTTTTCCTCTTCTCAATACTTAGTTAAATTACAAAATTTAACGATAAGTTTATCCTATATGAGCATAATAGTTAGTTACAACTATGCTTGAATGAATTTTACAAGATATGCCACAACTTTATTAAGAAATATAAAGGTTTAAACTTTCATAAGAAGATTTTTAAATGTAGATGAAAAGACATTACTTCACTTACATAAATATACATAATACATATGTAGAAACCGTGCCTTATGAACTCAAGAATAGAAAAACATGTTTTCAAAAATATTGATAGTGATAGGGAAAGCGAAGAAGCAACAAGTTTAGTGTGTAATGTGTTTACTGTGTTAGCTCAACAAGAAAATTCACAAGAGCTTTTTATATCTTAAATACAATAGAGGTGCAGATCAAGATGTTAAAAGTCAAGAAATAATAAAAATATATTACATAATTGTGATTTTAAAATTTCATATTTAATTTTTTAAATTATTTATATTATGACGGGTTCGGGTTACCCATCGGGTTTTTTTAATGACCCGAACCCGCCCCGAAACCCTATAGGGTCAGCAAGTAACTTTCCAAACCCGTCCCGCGACCCTATAGGGTCTGACCCTATAGGGTTTTTAACTGTTCGGGCGGGCCGGGTACCCTATAATGACCCGTCTCGGTTGCATCCCTACCTTTTGCCACTAGCCGTGCTTTAAAGGTATGCACTTTGCCATCCATATCAGTCTTCTTTTTGAAAACCCACTTACACCCAATAGTCTTAGTACCTTCAGGTGGATCAATCAAAGACCATACTTGATTGTCATGCATGGATTGCAATTCAGATTTCATGGCATCCAATTATTTCTCGGAATCTGGACCCATTATGGCGTCTTGATAGGTAGCAACGCATCACGACTATCTGTTATGAGAAATGCATATCTCTCAGGTTGATGTCGTACCCTATCGGACCTGCGTGGGTCTTGTGTTACTTGTGGAGGGTCAACAGGTAATTGTGTGCCTTGTTGACTTTCCAGTGACGGTATTACACTATTTTGTCGATCTTGAACTTCTTCAAGATTTACTTTACTCCCACTGGTTCTTCCACAGATAAATTCTTTTCTAAAAAGATACCATTTCGAGCAACAAACACTTTGTTTTCAGAGGGATTATAAAAGTAGTATCCTTTGGTTTCTTTTGGATATCCCACAAAAAGGCATTTATCTGATTTAGGTCCTAATTTGTTTGAGGCTTGACGTCTCACATAAGCTTCACAATCCCAAATCTTGAGGAAAGACAGACTAGGCCTTTTTCCAGTCCATATCTCATATGGTGTCTTTTTTACCACCGTAGAAGCAACACAATTTAACGTGAATGTAGTTGTTTCTAGGGCATGGCCCTAAGAGGATGGAGGAAGATCTGTTTGACTCGTCATAGATCGAACCATATCTAGTAAGGTTCTATTTCTCCTTTCTGATACACCATTCCACTGTGGTGTTCCAGGTGGAGTTAATTGTGAAACTATTCCATAATTTCTAAGATGGTCATTAAATTCTCGGCTTAGATATTCGCCACTTCGATCTGATCGAAGTACCTTAATGGTCTTACCAAGCTGATTTTGTACTTCATTCTGAAAAGCTTTAAACATTTCAAATGATTCAGATTTATGCCTCATCAAAAAGACATATCCATATCTACTGCAATCATCATTAAATGTGATGAAATACAAATAACCTCCTCTTGCAGCAACACTTAATGGACCACATACATCGGTATGTATCAGACCCAATAAATCAGTTGCCCTTTCACTATGTCCAGTAAAAGGATCTTTCGTCATCTTGCTTAATAAACAAGATTTGCATATTTCAAATGATTCAAAATCAAATGAATCTAAAATTCCATCTTTATGGAGTTTTGATATGCGTTTCTCGTTTATATGACCAAGACGACAATGCCATAGGTAGGTCATATTTAAGTCATTGGATTTAAGTTTCTTAGTATTTATGTTATAGATAGTTTTGTTATCAGGTTTCAGATTCAGAACATAAAGACCGTCATGTAAATCAGCATTTGCATAAAACATGTCTTTATTATAAATAGAACATTTTTATTCTTAATAATAAAAGAGAAACCTTCATTGTCTAAACAAGAAATAGAAATAATATTCCTACTCAAAGTAGGAACATAAAAGCAATTGCTCAACACTAACAAAAGCCTACTGGGCAAAATCAATTCATAAGTCCCAACAATTAGAGCATCAACTTTTTCTCCATTTCCAACTCGTAGGTCAACTTAGCCCTTCTTCATATCTCAACTGCTACTAAGACCCTGCACATTTGTACAAATGTGAGATCCACATCCGGTATCTAATACCCAAGAAGTAGAAGTAGATAAATTTATTTCTATAACATAAATACATGAAGCAATAGTCTCACTACTCTTCTTCTTCTTTAAATCTTCCAAATAGAGTTTGTAGTTTCTCTTCCAATGACCTTGTTCAATGCAGTGAAAGCAAACTCCTTCCTCAGGAGGCTTTGCCTTTGGTTTAGGCTTGGGCTTAAGCTTTGAACTTTTCTTAGCCTTAGCATTGCCTTTACCTTTCTTCTTCATGCCTTTTCCTTTCTGAACCATCACGACTTTCTTCTTTTTGATATTGACCTCAGCAGTCTAATCATCGAATGCAATTCAGAGATTGTTTTGTCCATATTATTCATGGTATAGTTCACGACAAACTGGTCATAACTATCTGTTAGTGAATTTAAGATCAAATTTGTATCAAATTCCTGACTTATTGGAAAACCAAGCCTATCAAGATGATCAATATATCCTTTCATCTTTAGGACATGAGCACTCACTAAACCTCCTTCCATCATCTTACAAGAATGTAAGGCTTGGGTAGTCTCATACCTCTCATGCCTAGCTTGCTGCTGGAACATTTCCTTAAGATGGAGGATCATCTCATAAGCCTCCATGTTTTCCAAACCCTTCTGAAGTTCTAGACTCATGGTTACAAGCATTAGGCATCCTACTTCCAAAGAGTGATCAGAATGCTTCCTATAAGCATCCTTTTCAGCTCTTGGAGCATTAGCGGGAGGTTCCTCAAGAATGGGCTCATCAAGGACATAAAGTTTCTTTTCGTGCTTGAGAACAATTCTCAAGTTTCTGAACCAATCAAGAAAATTGGTTCCAACCAGCTTGTCCTTCTCAAGGACAGATCGCAATGATAAATTTGATGTGTTGTTTGTAGCCATTGATCTACAATTAGATATGCAAAGTTTATTTTAATATATATAATTGAGGCATAAAATTAAAACTCCCACTAAAATTAATAACCCTCTTTATTAATGTACTTCATATTTAATTATTGCATTTTAGTGGGCTAAGATCATATTTCACTTAACTCTAAGTCAGCTTTGGCATGACACTTAAAATTAAGTTGTTAGGTAGGTAACTCTTTACCAATTACATCACATGTAATTCTTAGATTGTTTATGGAATTTTTGACATCATATGTCACTGCATATTTAAATTCCATCTAATGCCTTAGGCCCAAAACCATTTTGATAGCCTAATTAAGTCTAACATATTAAACTCATGAGTAGCACTATTACTCATCTGCCTTACTATGATAACTAATGCACTCTACTTTGGCAGACCTACATTATGGTGATCGAAGTCTTGACAGGTGTTTAGTTATGGGTGGCATTCAACTTAAAATTATTGAGGGATTTTAATTATTTAATATTCCATTTTATCATCATGTATGATGGATATTAAGCATACAAAGTGGTAAATATAGTATCACATACATATACAAATATCATCCACATGATACATCATGCTTATATAAAAGAAAATGTGTCATAGCATGGCCCTTTAATCTATATTGATCTTCATAAGCCAATATGAAGATCAATGGTCCAATCCTAAGGTGAAAACCAACTTTTATGGTCATGAGTTGAAAACTTGCTTGTATCTTCAACTTGATCCTTGCTTGTCCATCATCATGGATTAGGGAAGGTCTTCATTACATCTTCATGTATTTTTATTACAATAATGAAAAAGATACAAAAAGTCCTACAACTAGTTATAATAAAACAAAAACGACACGCAGGCCGTATTTATGAAATTACAACCCATAAAAATAAAGGAATAGAACCTGTCAATCACATAGGTCTTAGAGCCATGCTATGCACCATATACATAACATAAGCACATATAATAGTCATACACATAATACACAACACTTCATAAGTACATATTATGTTAACTATTATTTTATTATGGAAAGTTGTCATACAACTTGCAAGGGTCAAGGGGCAGCATCCCTTGCAGGTTTCAGGGGCAGCCCCTGAAACCTAGACGTAATAGCAAATCTAGACAAGAGAAATCCTTTTGAAAAATTAAAATTCCTTTTCAAAAACCCTTAAAATTGTTTCCAAAATTTTCATATAAATCCTTTCTTAAAACTCAAAATTTTTTCAACAATTGAACAATTGTTTTAAAAAACCAGATCTGTTTAACAATTGAACTATATCATATATGTAAAAGATCCAAAGAATTTGCTGTACTATATTAGACAAATCCAATCCGTAAACAATTTCAAACTGTTCGGAATTTTTTTTTAATATATTCAATCAAACACGGATCTAAATTGTTCCGAACTGTATCTGTTTGCACGCTCGTTGAAACTATACGCCCCAATTCTGTATTTGTTGTTTTTTTTTTTTTTAATTTAAATCAAACAAAAAAAAAATCCAAAATAGGGGAACTAACAATTGACCTTCAATTCCGACACAATTAAGATCAAACGAACAGATGCAAACAAACCCGTCATTCTTCTCTTGTATATAGACGATGATACGGATGCAAATAGCAAATTTTTTTTTAAATCAATAAAACTACAGATCTTATCCGTAAAATCAGACATCCGCTATCATCCAAGCAATGCATATATCAAACGTCCATATACAATATCAGACGCAACTAAATAAATCCAAAACAAATGCAAAATAATCCAGATCAAATCCAATATCTGACGACACGCAATTTTTTTTTAACAAATCATACATATCAACATACATATGAAAAAAAAATTGATTGAAATCGCAAATGACTCTGATACCACTGTTGGGAATTTAGGAATCAAAACGCAGCGGAAATATATTTTATTTTTCATAAAATACGAATCCTACATCCCTAATGGAGGATCCATGCGATTCAATCAAATTAGTATCCATGTTTCTTGACTAGATTTGAACAAGAAAGGGGTTTCTTGAGTATACCTTATATTGATGCTTCAAAACGATAAGCAAATCGGATTTGCAGGAACCGCAGTCTCACAATCTCCTCTACGTATTACACGCGAACGATTGTGTGCTAGCACTCAAGAACACGAATCCAATTCGTCTA
Organism: Combretum micranthum; assembly: GCA_024138025.1. Taxonomy (NCBI): domain Eukaryota; kingdom Viridiplantae; phylum Streptophyta; class Magnoliopsida; order Myrtales; family Combretaceae; genus Combretum; species Combretum micranthum. Next base: position 230,119 of record JAMXBD010001355.1, read on the forward strand.
GGAATTATTTTTCTTCTTTTCTTTCTTTTAGGTTTGTAGAATTTCTCTGCCGTCTAATATGACGTCAAAGAGTCTGACCTAAAAGGCTGTCTATAGATCTATATAGACATATATAAAACCTTAAAGGAAACCCTAGAAGATATATATGATGAGATATTTATTTAATATTTAATGAAATACATTATTTCATTAAATATTAATTATCTGTCATAATCATTTATTATTCTTAAACTATTTAAAAATAATAAATATAATAATTCCTATAGGTTTAAATATAAACCCATAATATATTTCATTCGTTCTTTTGTGTGTGACCCTGTAGGTACACCTAATGTTGGCAGTAGGTCATAAACACCTTTTAGACCTACAAGACATCATTGGTCTCTAGCAAGACATTATGTCTATCCAAATTAGGTGAATATCAGTAATCCGATTTTTGTATGATCCATAATTTATGTCATTATACTTTTTGTCACATGATATCTAGATTGAATATAAGACATGGAGAGTATCATTCTTATATTGTTCAATCTTATCATTTCTCGATTTCTAAGTGATCTGATAATGCAAATGAAATTCCTCACACTATCAATTCATTTGAGCATGGCCATGCATTTCTCAGTCTCACTTATCGAGGGACCCAGAGATATCTCTCTTATAACGAAAGGGACAAATCCCATCTTAATCACTCAACTTCCTCTACATGATATACATTATGCCCAAACTTAACCTTTATAATTATCCGGTTAAAGACAACGTTTGATTGAGTTGAAACGTAACGTTTTTCATGTTGGAACTTATGGTGATTTCAGGTTTAAGGATACGTTGACATAGTTATTATGAAAATCACTTATGACAATATTCCATGTAGTGATCTCATAGTGGTCAGTTCAGCACACAGTCATCTAATATATGCCTATGAGTTTCATTTGTATCACCATACAAATAGACATCCCATGTTTACTAAATGAAAACTCATACTAGATTTAATTCATTATTATTCCCATAATAATGAGCATCTAGGAACATTTAGAATAATAAATTATTCATTGATTTATATTATAAAGTAAATGTGCAAACAATACAAAAGAAATGCCTCTGTTTATTTACATATATATATATATATAAGTATCAAATGACAATATCCAGTAATTGGCCTCGGTACAATCACTAACAGATATTTATATGGATATGTTTCTCCAATGGTTGTTATTGGGCATCAGCTCTATAGGAACTAAGCAGACATTGAAGGATGTTGTCTCATGAGAGTTAACATGAGCTAGTTAATACTTAATGGTGGGTCTAAAATCTAAGGTGAAGTCGAAATTATAATCCTTATATGGATATATAGAAATAAGAAATGAGTTAAAAAGGAATTCTCTTTCCTTAGTTCCTTAGCTCTCCTAGGCATGAATGACTTAAGCTGGACCTTCAATCCCCAAGAGAAGACGTAAATTTGCATTGGTTTAGATTTTGGTCGTTCAAACTATGCATATTATATGATTGAGCGTTGCATTGCATTTGTTTGTTAAATATAATTGCTTGACATTTGTCTGACAGGTGGTATAGTATTATCATTCACTGAGCTATAGATTAGCTTACGCTCCTATAGTTTTTGTGCAGGAATAATTCATAACTAGAATAGGCTAAGAATGTGTGAAGATATCTCCTTCAGTGAAGTTCTTGAAGACAGGAAGATAAACTAAGAATGTAAATCATATGCATAGTGTACAAGTTTGAGATTTTGTAATTATGAGGATAAACTTAGAATATGAATTAGATTAATTGTATAATAGTTGGTAGTTTTGTGTTATAGAGGCTATCTATCCTATCTTATTATTTGGTAGGGGATACCGTTTTCCTACGGTTTTAGTGAACTGTGGGAACTCTTATTTCCTTGGCTATCAAAATATTTTTATACAATTAAGATTTGCATAACAAATATGAAGTAAAGTTTTGCAATCTTTGACTTGCAAAATGGTTCTTATATTACGGACGCAAACATGGTATGATAACTTTAGGTTAATCCTACTAGGCCTTTTTTAGGATCGTGACACATTATATTCCTTAAACATATTACTCACTAAGTTAACAGATACTCAAAATCATATGGTAGAGGTGAGGTAATTTTCTTAAGAGGCATCACTTCATTTGTTGTTTTCTCCTACCTATCTAATTCATTCAAATAATTAAATGCAACATTTTAATCTAGTCAAATGTTTCAACTCATCAAGGAAGAAAATATTATAGCAAGCATATGAACCCAAACCACATAGCATGTTAAATTCATTTGCAAATTCTATTTTCATAACACAATAAAGTGAGGAAAATAAACAAGTAAACATTTAGCTAAGCTATTAATTATATAGCTCGTTTCCATTTTAAGGTTTTTAATTTAGGCCGCCAGTACATCAAGCAATACAAATAAGTAGAGCATCCCAACCACTCTCATTCTCACCATCCCAAGTGTCGCACAATAATCAATTTAAACCTATCGCTCTGATACTATTTGAAACTTCAATGTCCTAAGTGCATGAGATCTAACAGTTTTGCCACATCTATCACATGAAATGATATATGTAAAGCATCCGTTAGAGAAGTGGGTTTTTCATTCAAATTTTAATTGCAAAATCATTATTAAAATTTTATAAAAATTTTGGTGAAGTTCCATTTATTTTTTCGAAAATAAGGTTATATCAAACCTATAAAATTAGCATATTCAAGATATGAATTTCATAAAAATACATAATCGTAAACATAGCCTACTATGACTCATCACATGAGCATTGATCTGCTATAAATCAACATGTTCAACATGCAATGGCTATTTTCATTTTTGAAAAAAAAAATTATCCATGAGATTGCATGTTCAATTTGTTATTTCTATTTATAAGATTGCATGTTGTAAATATGACTTTGAGGAGTCATTTCGGTAAATTTTTCTATACAAAATCTATTTTGATAATTATCTTAAATTTAAGTCTATTTCAATAATTATTTTAAATGGAAGTCCTAAATTGACCAAAAAAAAAAAACCATTCATATAATGAAAGATAAATTCTCTTTTTCTTTTCCAACGATAAATTCTTTTTTTTTTTTTTTGGCCAACGATAAATTATCTTATTAGGAATCTTAAAAAGGTGGTTTGAGACACTGTCACATTTTATTTAATAATACGTAGTAAAATATCGATTGAAGTTGTTCACGTCCCACTAGACGCTTTCTTCTGTGTATGGCTGGGAGGGAGTGAGAAAGCCAAACGCAATTGCACTTTGCCATTTGCGGGCCTGCAATGAATGGCAAGCGGCGTCTTCAGCGCCTGGAAGAAATAATAATAATAATAAATATTATTGTTTTTTCTTTTTCTACAATATTTCTTATTATTTAATTTATTCTATCATCTATTCTTGATCACTCGTCCAAAAAATAAAAGCAATTAAGATTATAAAAAATTTAATAGGTACGTTTTTATTTTGTGATTAAAAAACTTAACTATTTATTTATAATAATGTAATATACGATACAACGGGACACGACATTGCGGGACAAACTGGAAACGGTAACGAGGATTCCATTTTGAGAGCAAACTCAAGCTCCTAAGCCGCAAGCTTCCGTACTTCTTCTGTACCGTTCCATCATTAAAGCACAAATTTAGTCACACAGGAATCGGTGCTTTTTGATTGAAAGATTAACATCCGATATATACGATTTAGGGTTTGACATAGATTGAGATTGAGATTGACCGAATATGCTGCAAACTGTGGTGGCGAAGGCCAACGCCCCTTATTGCAGACCACACCAAATCCTAGACCCTTCTTCTTCTTCCTCGGCTAAGGTCAGTTATCTTTTTTTTTTTCTTTAATTAGAATATCTGCTTTAGTTGTCAAATTGATTTTGTGTACGTATTTTTTTTCAGTATTCCAGCTTTTTGGGAACTCATGTCTCGTTCTTCAAGAGGAATAATCCGGTCCGGTCCCTCGCCAGGATTCGATCGCCCGCGGAATTAAACAGACACGGTTAGTCTAGTTTATTATATTGGTTTGAGCATACCTGTTGTCTGTGTCCATGTTCTGCAGATGATTGTTTACGGAATCTCAAGTTGCCGATGATGTGCTTATGCGTTATGGAAATTACTTTAGATGGCTTGTCTCGCTGTTTACGATATATTGTTAAATTTCAATTTGAAGATGAAGAATTCTTAGAGGAGGGTAGCTAGGAAGATCTTTATAGGGATAATTTGGTATTTATTGTTGACAGAAGCTGGGGGTTTTCTAGACTGTTTGGGCGAAGTTTTAATTGTTAAGCACATTGGTAAGTATTGGCATTTGATGTTACCGAGTCTGACATATGTTTTGAGTTTTATAATTTTTTAAGTTGGTCAAGGCGTTGAGCTAAGTTGAAGGAGAGGGTTTTACAAGAGTAGGTTATCTTATTAATTGTATGAAGAATTGAAGGACCATTAAGCTTCAAGGAAACATGGTCAAGGATATCCGCTGGCTTAATTTGATATGGAAGTTCTAGGTAGTGATGAACTGATGATGCCTAAGGTTAGTATCTGCAAAGCCATTAATTAATTAAGTAGTAGTGAAGCATGATATGGAGTCACATAAATCGAGGCTAAGACACAATCTTAATCTCTTTCATTCTTTTCACTTACACCTTTCACTTTAATCTAATGGGGCTTACTTACGGTTTCCTTTGGTTCTTTTCCTTCTTACTTGGCTTTTAAGGACGGTGGATCCATGATTCACAAAGATCTAGATATGTTATTGCCTTCTTTCAGAACTTTTGCATCTTGTATAACTATAATCAGAATATCACTAATTCTGGCACTGTCGTTAAACTGCTTGAGTGTGTTGTGAATTGCATCAGTCCTATGAGCTATAAATATAGCATACCTTCTCTGTGGGATTGGAAATGGAAAATTATTTTTCCTCCTACTTGCCTAAGGTTTGCTTTTAGTATGTTTTATTCTAGAGATTTCAGTTGTGCTAGAAGCAAGAGTTATAAAAAACAGGTTGATGGAATCCTTTTACCAATGTTTCAAGAATATTTTCTTCTCCTTAACCCCTTCAGTGATGTCATCTTTATACGTAATTTCTCTGAGTGATACTATGTTTTAATGGATCCTTGTGATCATCATCTATTCTTTTGGATGACTAACCGTATTGTAATTTTCTGTTCACTGTACCTGAATGGAAGAGAGGAGATTATAATATGGTAACTATAAAAATGATATTAGTGTTATTTTGATGGCAGTAGAGAGTGGAGAGGATGATAATCTCAATATAAGGAGGTACCATTTGGAAAAGGGAACTATCATTAACATGAGGACTAGACTTTTCAGAATGTCATCTATTTTTACCCTAACCAAAGACATTGGTAATGCAAAGTGGAATAGCTTCTCATATATGGTTGTTTAATGTACATAGTATGATAGAAGTTTAGAAGAGTAGCAAAATCTGTTATGGCATTCCATAGTGGAGTTCTCAATGAATTCCTTTTCATCTAGGGAGCAGTTCAGAGATGTTTAACTAATTTCTACTTGTGTAAGTCTGAATTCCTTTATTTATTATTTTTTGTTGTTTTTGGATTTTGGGGGGGGGGGGTTGCAGTCTGCCTTTTGGGGCAATTTGACCAAAAAAAAGGGAAAGAAACTAACAATTACCCAAAGGAAAACTACTTTTGAAAAAAATTATCCAGCACTTTTCACCAAAACACTGAGAATTGTATGGAAGATCTTGTGCTGGCTTTGTGAGATGAGTTCCTTGGGTCTATGTTGATGGCAAAGCTTGCCTTGATTGTAATCCAAAAAATGAAGAAATAAATGAAGTTTCCTTGGTTGCTAATAATAATATATAATATAATAAAAAATAAAAAATAAAAAAGAAGAAGAAGGGGGAGAGAGAGTTGCTTCTTATGCTTTATAACGAGATTCTCTTACCATCCTCAGAAAGATCCATTTCTGCCATGTATCTAACTCCCTAGAATGACTACACAGGTCTTTCTATCCTCCTCCTTTGTCTATGCTGTCGCAAATGTGGTGGATGATCCTCCAGCCTTACTAATGATGTAGGTCGTGTGCACTGTGCACAATTACTGAATCCTAATGGTTTATCAAGGCCGAAAGGAAAATATAAAATATCTACTCTTTCAAACTGAATAGGTCAAATTAGAAGTAGATTCTCTTATTTTGAGTTTGTTGATCTTTTGCTATTAGTGAGTTACTTCCAGTGCTCCGTGAATGTATTGCTTATCAATTCCTATGCTTGATATTGTATAGCAGTGAAGGCTGTGGCTACATCAAACTCAGCAGTGGAACTTCCACTAACTGCAGAGAATGTTGATAGTGTGCTTGATGAAATCCGGCCATATCTTATTGCTGACGGTGGTAATGTAGCATTGCACGAGATTGATGGCAATGTTGTGAGACTAAAGTTACAAGGAGCTTGTGGATCTTGTCCAAGTTCAGTTACAACAATGAAGCTTGGCATTGAGCGTCGTTTAATGGAAAAGATTCCAGAAATAGTTGCTGTGGAACCAATTGCAGATGAAGAAACTGGGCTTGAGCTGAATGAGGAAAACATAGAGAAGGTAAGTTGAGAATTATTATAACCGGCCAGCCTTTCCTAACTTGATGTTTGTTTCTTTTTCCATCTTTTATGGGAGCTAGTCAGTCTGTGACTCAAACAATACTTGAAAACACTTCATATTCAGCTGTATATCTTGCATTTTCTGTTTTGTCTTTCAAAGTTAGTCTTTCAAACCTTTTCTATGAGAAATGAAATCCTAGCAACTTTTTCTTTCATAAGAAGGCTATAGCCACTTCATTCGATGTTGAGATTGTTCATGCTTGATCAGACCTCAAACTTGTAGCTCTCTCCTCTCTCTTGTGCGCGCGTGCATGTGTCTCTTTATTGTGTTGATATAGACGATGGATCCTATCTGCCTACTGAGCATTGCTCCTTATGCATGTGAGTTCGAAGCTTTTAATCTTGAGCTTCATTGGTACTCTTAACCATTACTAATCTTAAACATTTTTCACTGCCAACTGTGTGTTTAACGTCTCAGGTTCTTGAGGAGATAAGGCCCTATCTCGTTGGTGCAGCAGGTGGATCCCTTGAGCTAGTAGCGATTGAGGAGCCAATAGTAAAAGTCCGAATTACTGGTCCTGCAGCAGGAGTCATGACGGTTCGGGTGGCTGTGACACAAAAATTGCGTGAGAAAATTCCAGCCATTGCAGCCGTTCAACTTCTGTAGTTTGTCCAACTGGTTAATAAAGAGGTGAAAGGCATTCGATTTGCTGCTCCTTTTTTTTTAATGAGTAACGGCTATGAATGATTGTACTTGTAATATAAGTAGCAAAATGATTTTGTAAAGCTTTGAGCATCATAAGCTTTTTATGCTAGTCTTGATGAAGAATATAGGTTTTTCTGGTGGATCCTACATTTTGTAGGAATGTAGGATCCCAAGCTTTTTTTTTTTCTCTTTTTTTGGTTTGTCCATCCATCCAATGCACCGGACACAGTGCATGTTGCAATAATTCGTTTTATAAAAGCTAATTTCAGCTTTGCATTGAAACTTCCTGTGCGGTAACCGCCCAACCGTCGTCATCTTTTGATTTTAAAAGTATGCTTGCGGTTGTCTTACTTACATCCTCTCTTTTTTATTGCCATTTCTACATTCTGTAGCAGAGTGAAGGAGATTGATCTTGCGCCAATCTAGCTTAATTGCAGAACAAGAATTCTTCTCTCTTTAAAGCTAATGCCATTTGAGTGAAATACACGTATACCAATTTTTTAAAAAGAAATTATATATATACAAACTTATATAAAATAATTACCAATATACTGATACAAAATCGCATATTAGACCTGTAATTCACATGTTTTTACATAAGTTGCTCCTTGTAGACGCAATTTAGTAATTTATATAAATCACATTTAAGGGGTGATTCAAGTATGAATATATTTTTTAAAGTTTTGGATTTCATGAATTGGATTTATGCATTTTGATTCATTTATATTGATCAGACTTTTTCAACATATGCTTTTTAGAAAACTTTTTAGTTAAATTGAAATTCCTTTAAATACGCAGATTTTTAATCGACAGTGTATAGGATGCTTGTGCAGTAATAAAATTTCAGTGAATACTAAGTTGAATTCACAAGGAGAGAGAACTAGCTATCAATTATATCAGTCCAATTCATAGCTAGGCAGATCAAAATGTCTTCCTCTTTTTGTATTTTCTTTTAATAAAACTAAACTATAGAAAAATCTTGGATTTTCGCACCTATAATTGATTAAGTTTAGAGCCAATAGATCTGAATAATCAAATGAATGTATGTTATTAATCAAAACATGCCTAATCCAAAATTGTCAATGGGTTCGGTTTTTAAACAATCAAGCACTAGATAACAACTCCTTTTCCTAAAGCAAGCTATTACCTTAAATTAACCAATTAATGTTTCATATTCCTAGGAAAGTGATTAATCAATTAATCTATTCAGTTACCAAACCTTAATTGAATTCAAATCCATATCCCTATGTAATTTGTAATTCAAATTAGATTTTCATAAAATTGATTAGAAAAGAATTTTCAAATTCCAATCCTAATCTATCACGAGTTCTAGATCTAATTTAAAATTCTTGATATGTGAAATAACATTAACAAATCGAATATAGACAATTGTTCAATCAACAACAGGGATCATCAATCATATAAATAAGATCTATAACTCAAAACCGATTTAAGAACACAAGAAATCAAGCATCAAACATCATCCAACATTTGAATATAAGAAAAAGAACAAAAACACCTGTAAAAGAAATCTCGTTCTTGAAATCCAAATCCAAATAACATTTTCCACTTGAATCCAGGTGTGGAATCCTTATTCAAATTAACAAGAAAACTTAACTAGTGTCTATGCCCTAATTTAATTCAAGGAGCAATGGAAAAAATTCTCAATTTCGTACCTAGGGTTTTTCTATCTCATGAACAATGACAATAAGATGAATATATATGAAGGGTTACAAGGGAGTACGCCAGCATTAAAGGCTGGCAATTAAATTTGACCGATCTTTAATGTGAAAATTAATTTCCGAGAGTAAGCAATAAATATACGCCACCTTCAACACGTAACCATTTCAGTTGCTAGCGTACAATGAAAAGTCACAAACCATTTTATTTTCTCTTATGAAAGCTGGCGGTGTAAAGGCCGGCTCCAATAATTTGCATTCTATCCACATCTAACACTGCCTCAAGGCCGGTGGCATATGATCAAATTTAGCTCTTGTATGTTATAATTTTTTAATGTTGGTTGGATTTCTTCATTAAACAATGGCAGCATTTGTTGATTCTCTTGAAGGCCGCCTCTTTTCTAGCGTTCTTTGCAAACTTGCCGGTGTATAATCTGTTGTTGTCCAAATTTGCACAACACATCTCCAATTTACTTATGTTTGAAAGATAAATCTTTAACGACCTAAAACAACACAATTAACATACTTAAGTACCATTTCCAATTGATTTCTATAAAATCTGTAGCAAGTTTATCATGATTTGATCAAGGAAAATTGAGTGAAATATGACTTTATCATCTACATGAATCGTTCTTAAGAAATATAACTCATGTATGTCATATATGAATTGCATGTTACAAACACAGCTCATGTGTAAATTGTATAAATATCTAAATCACGTTTGCTTGACACGATTTTGCATCAATATTCTGATAATTAATTTTATGTGGTTTATATTTGTGTAATTTCATTTTTTTATAGATTGGAAATCATACAATTTTCTCCTATTATTTTAGTTGATATGTAATTATATCTTCAAAATATTGGACCATTGGATTAAAATGTATGGAATAGCTAAAGAAGAAAGAACTAAGGCTCTTAAGAAATTACTCTAATGCAATAAGTATATTGTACTCAATTTGACCACCTTGTGAATAACAACAACAACAACATCATCATCATAAGAGTTCTCAAATATTTAAGTACACTTTTTTTTTTCAAATGTTAACACAATATATATATCTACCAATCGCAATCCATTGAGTTTCTATGGATCTACAATGATTTAATAATAAAAACGCATTCAAAAAGTATATTTTCACCATAGATGGAGTTTTATAAAGAACACGTAGACTTTGTATGGAAAGTATTTTACTTGAAGGTACATACATAGTTTATTGTATCATGTCGAGGTTTCATATATAGAAAGTTCAAGTAATATATGTGCGTTCAGTGGATGCACTTTTATTTATTTGTTTGCTTGTTTATTTATTTACTTTGGGAAAAAAAAGTTATGGCTCCTTCATTTAACTTATATTAATCACTTTTAATTTCACATTTTAACTTTATGGCTATCACTCTCTAATGTCCTCCACACACAAATAATTAGAAATTGTGATTTTAAATGACATTTTCACTTAATTTTTAAAACAAGGTATGTAGGTGTTCTTTTGTTCACCCCTTCACACACACACCACCACCACCCACCCCCCTCCCCCAAAACACACAAACAACTTTCTTTCTCTTTGTAAACCCTAATTTCTCTCTCAGTTACAATTTTTCTTTCTAAAACTGTAACAGAATTTCTTTATGGATAATACAGATATTTGTATCTCACTCATTCCCAATATTATTCTTGATCATTCGCTTGCCAATTTTATAAGCATTATTTCACACATGTTTTAAGATGACTAATTTGCTACACATTATGATACTTAAGTTGAAATGGTAGGTTTTGTCAAACTCATTATTTATGTGTGAGAATATTGTGGATGACAATAAGAGGCCACACTATTAAAAGGTTGAAAATGAAAAGAAATATCTAAGATAAGTTGCTTAAAAGCATCAAAAATTGTTCCCACTATATTATGTCTTAAGCTCTTATATCAGAGCTCATATATGGAGCAATCTATGAGTTAATGCACAATAAGGATGATGATATTGAGTCTGTTAAAATAACTAAAGCTCACATGGAAGAGTATATACATTAGCTATATGTTGAGATTTCTAAAGAATTAAGCATCCTGTATCAACAATGACACACATTGCAAACTAATATTTACATTATAACATTGCAAGAGCAACAAATGATGCTTCATCCATGATTTCCCCCTTACATATGACCTAAGTGCTTATGTAGGAGCCTTACAACACCCATTTGTATGACAATGAAAATTATATTGATGAGGGCATTGTCTAAGATCTTTATATTGATTCTCATAGGAAATTTATAACAAAGATGAGGAAGATGAGAGCACTTTTCAAAATATCATGATGGAAGCAACTCAAGATACTTCACTATACTGTGTAGCACATGCTCTAATATTGTTGCACAACATGCATGGTGCTAGCAAATTAAGAAAACTAAATACCAGTTTAGGATCCAATTCCATTTTTCAATATTGGTGAATGTAGTAGAAACATAACTTTAAAAGGAAATGAGAATGGTCGAATGGTAATTTGAGTATTATTAATCAATTTCAACATCAAAGTCGATCTTATTCGTGTTGTTAAGATGCATCATGTCAAGCACTATCACAACCTTCATGTTGAAGATTTGAATAAGGAATTGTGGTCAATTTTTGTGCAAACAAAAATATTGGTTGTAAATGAAGACTTCAAGCTTACAAGAAATGGTTGGAGGTAGCTTTTGTTACCATTATTATTGATTGATGCTATATTCTTCTTGAGGTTCTTGATTCAGCCTAATAAATCTTTTGACAACATGCATGGAGTATTGCATAATTAATAAATGTGAGCTAAGAGGCATTGGAAATAGCCTTAGCATAGGCACTCATGTATTCGTTAATGCTTCATTCTTGTTAGGGGGTATTGGCCTTAATCTAATGAATCTTCTGACATTATGGGTATGCTAAGCTTATATAATCAGCAAAGGTAAGGCATTAAGGGTAGTCACAGTGTAGGCACTCTAATGCTTAAGAATTGCTTAGTGCTCTATTCTCATTCGAAAGTCTTGAGTTTAGCTTAATGGATCCTTAAGCATTGTTGGTGGAATAAAGATACACAATCAACAAGTGTGAGTTAAAAGACATCACATAGCGACTATAGTGACATTTCAACACTCAAGTAATAGAGGATTTATGTAAGTGAGAATATAGCAACGACAAAAGATTGAGAATACGAAAGAATATAGTTGTCACGATTATCTAGACCAAAGGTTTAAGTAGTCAACATGTAGTAAGGGAGGGTTTGATTAGAGTAGTTAAGATGAGGTGACTTGATAGTGCACACCATGCAATAATTTTAAGAGAAGGTGAACCAATGCTACATAAGATAGGTCTTTCTGATAATGGTGAGCATATCATGCACGAGAGAATATGGTAGCGAATAGCCTTTTTATGTGAATCGCTTGACACAATGACCTATTTTGTCTTCTGGTGAGAGGGTCTTAATCAGCCTGTTTTGAGAATGAAAGTCCAGTTGAGCGAATACCTTCAACAACCTTTTTTCTAGAACCCCCACAATTTGGTTAATCCATGGCTAAATTTTAATTTGTTGGCAAGTTGCTTTCACAATTATTTGAAAAAGTATCACTACGTAGAGGTTGTCTTCCTTGGTATAGTGGTTGAAGAGAATTTTGACAATACAATCTTCATGAGTAAGGTACGTGAGGATAGAAGAAGCATAATCAAGAAAGAATACTATGGCTGAAAAATCTTATAGTAATTTACAAAAAAGTTCTTTGACACAATAAAACCTAATAATCCTTTTTTAGAAGTTAAGCAAGGAAGGTTTCCAAACAATTAAGCTAGAGAGATAAAGAAAGCTTCAATAATGCCTCCCCCATTGCCATTGCATTTTCATAAGAAGAGGATTAGTAGTAGTAAGGGATATGGGTATAATGCACAGATGTAATTTCTCGCATGATGTGCATTATAAACCAAAATTTACATATAATAATGTATATCTTATTCTGAAAATAGGTCATTTATGATAATTATTAAAGGGGTTCGTACATTTTCGTTTGTCTTTTTTTCACTCATATGGCTCAAGATCAAATGAATCTTCATTTTTTCAATATTTTAGGGAGATAGACAAATTTTTTGTAGTACATATTTTTATTCAAATTAATATTTTTAAATATGTACCATATTTCTTGAATATCGTATAAATATACATTATTCACCATTAACCATTAATTAAGAGTTGTGTATTTGTAATTTGGTGCTTAAGTTTGTATTTGGATTTTAGGTTTGAGTTTGAGTTCATGCGTGGAGTTTGTATTTGAGTTTTCATTTAGGGTTTGGTAACATTTGAGTTTGAAGTGAGAGTTATAAATTGAGCCTAATAAAAATTAATTCTAATATTTGGATTTTCGTGTTGTGATTCAAATCTAATATTTGTATTGCTTTTTCATTTCTTTTCATTTTGTTTTATTTGTAGTTGACATCGAATATTTGTACTGGATATAGATGCATATGATACATGAAACTTCAATGTAAATAAAATCTAAGTTGGAAACACTCAAAAAATCATGAAATTCATACTTTGTATATGTTTTCAATATAAAAGATCTAACTAGCATTTCCTTATAAAATCCATTGTTTTTTATATGTGTTCTAACTATAATTGAAGACTCTCTTTAATATCAATGTCTTTTTTTTAGTGTGTCCATACATAACTATGATTCTTATTTGAGTTAATATCCGATTTGTTGCAAGTCATGTATGTCTATCTCATTGGTCCTATCTATTTCCATGAGTGGAAATTCAAGTGGAACACGTGTCTAGCGTTATTTCAAAAAAATACACAGATACGAATTGTATAAAAAAAATCAAATTAATATCATTATGCCGCATCTTAGGATAGAGATACAAATATTTCTACTTGTATTGTATGTCCAAAACGAGATACAGCGACCTAAGCGATAAAAGTTTTTAAAGCCTATGTATCGCCGATAGAATGTGGATACATGTTTCGATCTTATATCACATGTCTAATGAGCGATATATGTATAATTGCATGTGTATCGCTTATTGGACATGCGATACAGGTTAAAGGTGTATTACACATCCAACGTGCGATACACATATAATTTTAAAAAAAAATTGTAAGGTGCGATACAACGATACTATTCTTATAATTTTTTTTCACAATTTGATTTTATAAAAATTTTTTTAGTATATTATATATGTAATATCCTCTAGAAATTCATCGTATAGAGTCGGTTCCTCTATTTTAAACACTTTTTGTAATCTTTATCCACCTATGTTATATGCATCTGAAAGGAATGAATGGATATACCACATTTTTACAAAATAATTATTTAAAAGCGATCCAACTGAAAGAATTCGGTGAAGTACCATAGTAGAACACGCATGAGACAATTGATTTTTTTTTTTTTCCAAAGAAAACATCTGTGTACGATTTATTTAATGATCTATTTTTCATTTGTATATGTATTTATATCGAAACAATATGTGTTAATATGTTCGATTTGCATCTATAATTTATTTGATCATTTAGCGAGGACTGTTAACTATTTTTTATTCATATCTATTTTTTGATAAATGATTTATTAAAAACAATTGAAAAAATGTCTATATTTATAATCTATCAACAAACAAATAGACTAAGTGTTCTTTAACTGAAAACTAGTTTCCATACGTTTTGTTTGTTATTCATTGTGCTTATAAAATATTTGAAATGGAGAATTTATTTAGCCGAATGGTAAAAGGTATATATATATGAAGAGACGAGCCCAACTATCTTTTTTTCTTTTTTACCCTCATTATCCACTTGGTCAATGAAAATTTCATGAAGTTCTAACAGACCAAATATTTGACTCTATATAAAAAGCTTCTCGAACATTTATAGGGAAAAAAAAAAAAAAAAAGGCTTTAAGTATGCGAGCATTCATTAAATGCATTCTTAGTTTATGTCTTCCTTGTTCCGTAAGCGAACATGAAAATGTTCATGCAAAGTAGATTGCATAATAATAATTATGGCAAGCAGGTCCTATCAAACGAAGGTAATGATATCCATTCGTACTCTATCGATCAGAATATTCAAGTAAGCATTCAGGATTATAAGATAAAATATAAATTACGAGATCTTTTATAGGATCAACTACGGCAACAAGATCTTCATACACACCGTCCTAGATCCATACTCTCATATTTAGAGGATGAAAGTTTTAAGAGTATCTAAACCACTAAGTTAAAAGGTACCAAATAATATTGATAAATTAGAAATATATAATAAAAACCCTAAATAAAATGTTATCTTACAAAGCGCTTCATTTCTTCTACCTTTCTCCTGTAACATCATTCTTAACTTTTCCTAGTTTCAAACCTAATTTATTGTTATTTTCGAACTAAATGAACACATCTAACTTTACTCTTTAATAAAATAAAAAAATTTACAAAAATGCACATGAAATGTGGTTTAAGAAATTTTAGTAAAAGGAATTGGGTAATTATTTTATTTCATATATTCTTCTTATATAGATGACGTTAATTTTTAGGAAAAGGAAAAAAAAAACATTTTTGTTTTTAAAAAAATTACAAAATTACTAGCGGGATCAACATAATCCGATTTTAAGTAACTTGACCTCGTCTCTTCAAGAGAGGAGGTTGCCTTCGTAAACACCTCGTCTTTTGAAGAGACGAGGTTAGGCCAAATTCTTTCACTCCCATTTTGTTCCTTAGAAAACATATTCATTTTCACATTTATAACAAAACCTGTAAAAAATCAGATAAAAACAGCTATGTAAGCAATTAACCATCCTCCCCCAAGGCTAAATAACTTCCAAACTTCAGTAGTATTCCGAAACTCGATCCAACCAAACACAATTCCCATCCCAAATCATTCCACCACAAATGTATTGTCAAACTTTTCATCACAAACATAAAATGAAACTCAAAGAAAATAAAATACGAAATCAATGACCGATTGTTTGTTTTCATCAAATGTACACGAGAAAAGGAATACAGTAATCGTAAAAAACTAAAAATCTATATCCAACAATAAAAAAAATTGAGAAAATCCCCTATCTACTACTGGTGGTCTCTGCTCCGCCTCCCTCGTCCCCGTCTCACAAAGGTACGAGTGAATGGTGTACACTGATGAGGATGCTGTGTGGATGGATCAATCTGTGTAACTGTGCTATCTCATATCCACCAGCACCACTGAATAGATGAAATGGGACTAGGTTGGCTTCACCTGTGTGAATCCCTCCCTATAATGTGATGGCGACGGTCGCCTCTTTTGGTAGAGTTAGGGGGGTATGAAACTCACTATATGATGGGTTGGCATGAGGGTGTCTAATAGATGTGTATGTGATGATGACGATGGGCTAGCCTCGTGATGAAGGAACTGGGAAGAGCTAGGTTGATCAAATGACGGTACGTAGGAGACTCAGGCTAGTCCACAAGCTGTATACCTCGGCCTCGGCTCACTCCTAACGCCATCCACACCCACGCCTCTCTCTATGTAGACGTCGTCTCTGACCAGGCTGAAGTTGTGGCTGTAGCTGTGGCTGTGGGTCATCAAATGTTGGTCCTGCTGCTGGTGCTGGTGGGGGTGGATTGTTTAAGTTGAGCCCCATGAACTCTTCAACTACACGATAGACATCTCGTGCAGTGGAAGATGTAATATTTGGATGCATGTCTGAGACTTTATAAATGAAATCTGCCTGCAAGCAACATAAAAAATATAAAGCAGTGAGTCATGAAAACAAAATGCATCTCCTTACACAGGTTATCGAGTCAGTGGCCTTGCCATACAGCATATGATAGCCCCTGTGCGACTGGTTCAGCGTCGAGTGATAGCGTGGTACCACTGAAAGTAATCATCAAATGTACTAGTAGGTATATCTGATATATTGACAATACAATCATGCCAACCATCCTACTCAGCTATTCACCTAGCATGCTCCGCCTGCTAGTTCCACTCTGAACGCCCCCGCATGTCAATCTCGTGCAGGGCTCTCATGTCATCAGTTGAGTGTGGGATCACCTAGAATCCACCAAACTGTCAGAGCACTCTGTCTGGATAGTAGTGCTCAACTGTGTGGAAGCACACCAGCAGGACCCGTGCACACCAAATGTCGCTGCCCGCTGGCAGTATGGAGGAAGGGAGTCGAAAAATGGGACTGTAAGGGTCCCACACAACCTGTTGAAGGGGAAAAATTACAAACCAATTAACAAAAAATATTAAAATGTTGCAATTTGAAGGGAATAACACATTAAAAATCAAATTGAAGGAAAGAAGGCAAAGAAAATCATACCTAGGGCTCAATCTGTCGATCGAAGGATGTCCAATACTCAATCAGCAAGTGGGTGGATACAATGGTGACATCAAAAGTCGCACCCCAATGGCTGATCAATAGGCGGCCTGCTGTAACCTGTCGACAAATCGGGACAATGTAGGGGAAGTGCTCCCATGCCCATATCTACGAGACAACCAATGGTCCTGCAATATCCCTTGTGTCCACGTGGGAAGCCAAGCATAGCTGCCTATACAGCCATGCCAAACAGGCTGCTCCCCACGCATACTACCCCAGCTTCTTCCAGTCCTGGAGCAACTGCAGATACATCAGGTGGACGTAATTTGATGACTTGTCTGCAATATGAATCCACCCAGTAGTAACAAGATATACGCCCTAGAGTAGCATCTGATCAAGACATCATCTGCATATTCTGGTAGCACTCTGGAGTGGTTGTCTAACCACGACATCTTTAGATGACTACCATCCATATTCGTCTCGAGGACAGGTCGGATTCCTAACAGCACCTCACATAATGCAGGCCAATCCATCTGGGCCGTGCCTGTAACAGCGTCGCCATCTACAGGTAGGCCAGTAAGAACAGCAACATCCTCCAATATAACTGACCACTCTCCCGTGGTATAGAAGGTATGTGTCTCTAGGCGCCATCTCTCCACCAAGGCCGTGATGAGGTGCCAGTCCAGCTGAACGAATGGCATATGGGCCACCCCAATGAAACCCGCCTGTGATAAGAATGGCACTAAGCGATCATCTAACTGTGCAGGGACGTCATGCTGTCGCCTCAACTTCATCTCTCTACGACAACAATGTAAAGCTACATGCTCCTGCAGAGAAGTCGACAAAGTTATAAGAAACATAATTTACTTGTTATAAATTGTGGATTGCAAAAAATAAACTTACCTGCCCCTCCCAAGCTAGTCTCGACCTATGAACAGGCTACTCTGTAAGTAATGAGCTATCTATCGGTCCTGGATCCATCTGTATAGGATAAAGAAATGGCTATTGTCAATAGAGACATAAGTAGATTAAAACAAGTAGATGAAACATAAGGTAAAAGCATGTCTAATTACTATAGCAGAATAAAGTATATGATAACAAAAGTATTACCACTACGACAGCACTGGCCAGTTACTGTTCTACTAGCCAACCCCCTATTTGGAAAACTTCGAATGTTATGCCCTAGCTACCCACATGAATTCCATGAGTAACCTCGTGGGCCCTCTCGAATATCCATCTCATTTTGGAATCGTTTTTCCCTAGGCCTACCCCTTTTCTTAATAAGTCCTGGTATAGGATACCATTTCGCTATGTCCAAACAAGTCCAATTGGCCTTATCGGCGGCAAATATGAAGAAACGATCATACACCCTAAGTTGGTTGTCTCACCGGCACCATTGTGCTACGTGGGCAAAACAATCCATGTGCAATGTACCCATTACTGCCATTGCATGTGAGCATAGAATTTTGTATGTTTGCCACTTGTTACAGGTACATCTGCATGCTCTTAACTCCACTTTTTGTATGTGGTCCCCCTTCTAACAATACATGGTAGGACACGGAGCAGTTATAACCTCGAATATTCGTTCATGATAGTCGAAACAAGTCACTCTAAGGGAACTTGAGATGTTGTTCCATCTCTCAAACTTCGTTGCAGCATATTCGGTGAGTAACTTACCTGTACTCATTGCCTCGCTCGCTTCTCTCCTTTGCTTATTAAATATAGATTACAATTGTAAAAGTTTTTCTTCACTAATGCCGCCACAGGTAAGGATCGAGCATTCTTTATAATTGAATTGTTACTTTCGGCCATGTTCGTTGTACCAATTTCAAATCTTATGCCTTCGTCATACGATAAAGTCCACATACATGGAGGCAAGTTACGAAAATATCATGACATCCAAAGGCTGCTTGAAGTGCTGCGTTGAAGTATCCATGAAACTTTCTACTTTAAGTTTGGTAGGTTGCTCGTTTTACTATTTCTTTACGTTCCTTACTTTTGGCCTTTGAATTGAAGTTGTTGGCAATATGCCGGATACACAAGTACCAAGGCCAACCTCTAGGCCACACAGCATTCTCACCTTCTATCGCACTCCTAATACAGGCATGCCGATCCGATATCAAGTAGATGTTGGATTGTTCTTTGATAACGTGTTCCAACACCTTCGCCATGAACCAACACCATGTGTCCGCTTTCTCCTCATCCACAAGACCATATGTCAGTGGGACTATATGATTTGTCCCATCTACTGCAACTGCAATAAGTAGTTTGTGCTTGTGCTTATACTTATACTTACCATATATGAAAGTGCCATCAACTGTAATCACGGGTCTACAATAAATTAACCGATATAAGTTAGTTAGTTGATATTAACCATACATAAATGAATCCAATCACATTTAATAAACATACCTGTAGTAGTGGAAAGCTTCGATGCAAGGACCAAATGCCCAAAAAAGCTTGTCTAAGAACACGTGTCCTACGGTATTTGAATCAACGGTTCGCCACTTAAGCTTTGTTCTTGGATTTGTCTCTGTCTCTGTTATTGCATCAAGTAAGTGAGGAAGCTCTATATATGAATCTTCTCAACTTCCATATACCTGCTCAATTGCTTTTCTCTTCGCCTCACGAATTCTCTTTATATGAACATGATACTCGAATTGCTTTAAGATATTCAGTTGGAAGTCCTTAGCCCTCACATCTAGAGAATTATGGATCTCTAATATGATGCTTCTAGACATGCTGGTGGAATCCAACTGAGAATGATCATGTCCAGTGATTTCATTCAAGCAAGTGTGGGGTCTTTCGTACTTAGTGATGTAAAACCAGCCACTATGTTTCTTATAACTACCTCTGAGTCTCCACTTATAACCTCTGTTATGCGTATCAGTACATTTAACTGCCTATGATTTTAGGTCTGAGTCCACTACCTTGAAATTATAATGATTCATTATGTGCCACATTTTAACTACTCGTATGAGATGATCTTTTGTCTCAAATCGCATCCCAACCTTGAATTCATCACTGAAGCTCCAATTCTCGGTACTCATTTCCTGCTCATTATCATATGCAGCATAACTACTACCAACTTCAGCATTGAAAAAGGGAACTGCCACTAAGCTCCCTACTGCATCAGCGTCAGTAGGAGCAATGAAGCGGTGCCAATCATTCCTCCTTGGTTCTACTGTGAGAGAAGCATATTGTTGGGGAAAAGCTTCAATATTATGATTTTCATCATCATCATAATCGTCACTTGATTCACTTGCCGATGAGTCTTGCATGGCATCTGTATCATGACCACCTATCGAGGTGGGTGCATACATTTCCACCTGTGCACTGCCTATTGTTTGAACTAAAGTGGAGTTTGAGTCTACCATTCCATCGCTCCCAATACCTCTATCGTTGCCCATTTCCCCTACAGTTGCCTGTGACAATGCATTTTCTGATATTTGCACATAAACAGCCACTGACCCTTTTGTGTACACCAACATCTCCTATGCAGCATCATCATCCGTCACTAGAATAATATCATAACGTAGCGTCCTATCTCCAATAGCTACCCTATGATATAGATCCACCCGATGTGTACACCTATTTACCTCCAATCTATTGCAAATGATGTCCATAATTTGCTCAAACGTAGAGTTCCTACTAACACTGACCACAGCTACCGACCGCTTATCATAACCAAAACCATCCTCTCCTTGCACAATGTTGCCATGAGCAATACAGTACTAATTTTGCCTTATCCATTTCCTCATCAACCCTACCATCGCATAAAAAATAATTTCATTGCATGAAATTTGCAACTTCACACTTATGAATTGAACTCCCCGTTTTATTTAACATAACTTGTAATGCTACTATATATAACTCGATTTTCTAATAGTATATTGATATGGTGTATTAACAAAATCAGCAAAATGAGTGAATGATATGGCTTTGTTTTTAAACTTAAAATTAATATTACTAATTTCTAACCTACTTTATTCGTATGACTTTATTTAAAGTTCATTTCTCCTTTCACTTGAAATTTTAAATGTTGATTTCTATCACTAATTTATAATCTAATTCATATAAAATTGAAATTACTAATTTGTAATAAATTATAATTTTAAATGTTGATTTATGTTATCAATTACTGATTTCTAATAAATTATAAATTATAAAAATTTCTAATAAATTATACACAATTTGTATCGCTTTAATTGAATTATAATGTTTAATAAATTATATAAAATTTCTAATTAATTGAACTTTGCATACAACAACAAATATGCTCACATTTCACACTATCAATATTCAATAATATAGCATCAACAAAATTACAAAAATTCGGAATCTTACAACATACAATATTCCCACGACACATACAACAAATACTCAACAATGTAGCATCAATAATTTAACAAAAATTTTGAAAAATGTGGATTCATACCACAAATCGTCACCGTTCGTCGATGTCCTTGTTCTTGCACCTACAACACTCTTTTCTAACAAATTGCTTCTTCCTTAACACCGGTCGATCCAAAAACACAAGTTCACTGAGCTAATTGCGCTCAATCGATGACAAATAGGAATTGGGGTCAGGGTTTTCAATTTGGGGCTCAGGGTTTAAGGAGGATTCAACGCGGAGAAGAAGAGGGAATGAGAAAGAAGGAGGTCTGGCGAGTTTTTAGTCTCGCAAACCTCGTCTCTTCAAGAAACGAGGTCAATCACTAATGACTTCGTCTCTTGAAGAGACGAGATAGCAGGCGACCTGTCCTCGTCTCTTCAAGAGACTAGGTGTTTACGAAGGTGACCTCCTCTCTTGAGGAGACGAGGTCAGGTTGCCTAAAATCGAGATTATTTTGATCTCAATGGTAATTTTATAATTTTTTTTAAAAAACACAAATATTTTTTTTTCTTTTTCCCTTACTTTTCCTCTTGATTTCAAGATATTTCAACCTTTGCACAAACAAATTTTGTAGATTACAAAACTTGTACTATTGAGAAATTATTTTGTAAATCTCTTTCCACATATTATTTATAGTAAATATTTAAAAATAAGATAATTTTATATATTCAAAACAACTATAAACTTAAAATCTATGATAGAAAGAAAAAATACTAACTTATCTAAAGGTTTTCCTCTACCTCTTCCCTTATAGCATCATTTTTTATCTTCTTACTTTAGTTTACCTAATTTCAAATCCTAATTTATTATTATTTTGTGAACTAAACGGTCAGATAAAAAGATACCTCCATTAACTTTATTCTATAATAAATTTTTTTATTACAGAAATGTACATAAAATGTAGTTTAAGAAATTTTAGTAAAAGGAATTGGATAATTATTTTATTTCATATTTTATTCTTATATAGAAGGTGTTACTTTTCCTCTTGATGTAAAAATATTTCAACTTTCACACAAACAAATTTTTTAAATTACAAAACTTGTAATATTGAGAAATTATTTTGTAAATTTCTTTCCATGAATCGTTTATAGTAAATATTTAAAGATAAGATAATTTTACATGAAATCTAAAATGGAAAGATAAAATATTACGAATTTCAATTAAAAACATTATAGATTTTTATAAGATACAAGATAGATACAAAGCACTGTAACATCGACTTCGAATACAAATCTACACGTGTACTTTATTTATAAGACTCTATATTATACTCATGCAATAGCTGGTCACCCCTCGCCTTTTTAACGAAAGCTTCCAACTTTCCAAGAACCCCTTCCTATTATTTTTCCTTTCAAAATATACAATAAATGAATACATCTCTCTTATTTAAGCATCCTATTGCCAATGTGGAAATACTTTTACCGAACTCTCGTCCTTTTGAGCTTTCTATAACATAGATCATCGCAAAAATAACCGGTCTATATTATATGGGAAGTAGAGTACTTTTCTCTTTTTAAGTCCTGAGGAGACAGAAGACTGCTCCACTTGAGGGGTTGAAAAATACAAAAGCGATAGAGCCTCCATGGGATGGAAGTCGTACTTCCACAAGAGACGGGACAGAGGTCATAAACATATCCTAGGGCAGGAGACTTCTTGCACAAGTATAACAGCAAGATGCTAATATTTAAACATTCGAAGAACACACATCCCATAAAATACTCCTATAAAAAGCATTCCGTGAACATGTTTTGCATTGTTAACCATCAGGACAAAAAAAAAAAAAAAAACTTTCAGGAGAAATGAACATAATTAATACAATAATTTTCTTTACAAAAAATCCCACTACAATGGAAAGAGAATTCTATTGCAGATGCAATCTGAAACACAAGATTACATCCGAGAGTGGGATAAGACGGCATGCTCAGGAAGCTGGTCCTCAGTTAGATATTGGCTTACAAAATGAAAGAACCATCTCAACGCTAATATCATTATGACTGCCAGTGCCAGCTATTGTACAAAAGGCATACCCAAAAAAGGGGGTTGCCCTTAGGGTCACGGACAAAATTGTGGAGCACAGATAGACTACCCTACCAAATCTCTCCCTGTATCTTAATGAAAAGAATTGGCAGATACATATACCCCAACTGGGAAGTATATTTCAGCTTCGAATACATTACACGACAAGAGCCTATTGGGTTCATCTTTTCATCTGCATCTTCAAATTGGAGAGGGTCACTCTCCAATTTACCTAATGACAGAAAAGTTTGATCACAGAATCAGCACCAGCAGTGAACAACCAAGGTTGTCTTGGATGGAATTTGCAGTCCAATACTCCTGAGATTAAAAAAATCCATAAGGGTCAATCAAATATGCAGTGTAGGTTTCCATGCAATGCCATGGCCAGTTTCATGGCCATGACTGGAGTACATAGATACAAAAGCATAGCACATTCACAACCAACATACTGCTGCAATAAAATCTAAATGCAATGGATTCTCACTGCCCACAATTCAAAGGTCTGGGTTTCTTATTATCAACTATCCAAATCTCAAACCTAAAGTGCATAAGCATGCATTAAATAAGAGAAGACACTTCAATTCATTTTTCTGACAGTCAATCTAGATGAGCTTACCACCTTTTGGTCATTACTTCTTTTTCAAGTATTAGAACATATGACTGGAGAAACTCACCTCTCCCATTAGAACTAGAATGCCCTCGTAGAATTTCCAAGGGAACAATAAGAGGATTCTGGTTAAGATCTGAATAAACCATTCCATGGAATATATACGCTGTGCAATCATCAGAACAAGATGCAAACAGAGGGTAAGATCGATGGAACGCCACATTGGTAATATCCTTTGGGTGACACCTGAAAATGACAAAATGCATGCCATCTGTCATATTCTACTCGTATAGGAAAAATTGCACTTGCTGGTATATGCAAGATACAAGACTAACACGACTCTACAGTGTAAGAGCTGCATTACCCTTTCTCCTGTTCTATGAACCTCTACAGTCTACATAGCATGTAATCAGAAGTTAACATGCAGGAGTTTTATCATGCCCAGCGTTTAACCAGATTCATCATTTGTACGCCAGAGATTTAACTTTACATGTTTAAACAGCACCATATAGACAACCTTTTCCACATCAACTCCAACAATTGAGTTGCAACATGCCATCAATCCTGAGAAGTGTATAAAGTATGGATGTTACTTAAATACATAAACAGCATGGACTTACTTGAGAATTCTGTAAGGCTGAGATGACAAGTCCATGTCAAACCAACAGAGCTTTCCCTCTCTGCTCCCCACAATCACATTATCCCCTGCAATTATAATCAATCTCAAATTTATGTGATCCAGGCAGGAGAGAAATAAAAGGCAAAAAGCCAAGGCTCATTAATTTTATAATGCTAAAGTAACTATTAATTGAATTGCTAAAACAGTACTGCAGGATGTATAGCAATGGAGGAAACTTCACGCAGCCAGTCTCAAGCTTCTTAATGAGTTTTTGCTTCAAAAGATCATACACCCGTACATTTTTCTTGGTCGAAATAAAGAAGATGGAACGAGTAGGATGAAAAACTGATGAAACAGGAAGTCCATGCAATTTGAACGGGATCTTTTGAGTGAGCTTCTTGGAGACTTGGTGTATCAAAATTGCTCTTGATTCACGTAAGAACAGTCAAGAAAAGATACAGGTATGACCACAAAATTGATAAACTCAGTACATATTCTACCAGCAAAAAGAAATAAAGGACCAACACATTGAATAAGACATAAACTTGCTTTAGCAATAGTAGCAACAAAAACAATCATGTTGAGGACAATGCAAAGGCAGTTACTGGCACTGCAACATAATCCATCATTCATGTCAAATAAGTAATATTAACTCAGTAAGTGGCCCAAAAAAAAACTATTATTAACTTTTCACTATATTTTCTAAAGCAAATACCATATAGCCATAAGATTAATACATCTAAAGGTCTTATATTTTAGACTAACCTAAGATAAAAGCACTAGATGTAATTCAATTTCATATCATCACTCCAATTAGAGGTTCAAAAGTAACATGGGAAAACCATGCTTCCTTTACCTCGTCTATTCTTTAACCAAAATAAATATAAAATAATGTAAAAAAATAAAAGAAAAGAAAAGTAAAGTAAAGTAAAGGAGGTGCCCCTATGAACTCTTTGCAAGTTGCCAGGAACAACATGGGAAAGCACCTTCAAGTTACACTCTTTAGAGTGCATGTGATGATTTTCTACACTATCTTGTACCCATGTTCAAAGAGAAAGCAAAACCCGGAAATATGAACATACATCATCCATAATAGCAGCAAATAAAGAGTAAACAAGGATATCTGCTGGCATCACTGTCGATAAGTAGTCTCCCTTCCGATGCCATTCAACTGACGACACAGTCTGCATGAAGCCATGTGGATATCACATCACTGGCTATTTCAAATTGTTGAAAAAAGAAAAACTACAGGGAACAGTACCTTGAAATGTTTTAGCCGTATGGCTGTATGCTTATGCCTGTCATCTTGAAGCCAACTCACTATTGCTGCCTTATCACCTATAAATAACATATGCAGCCATAGAGCAACTAATTTAGTGTATATTTAACTCAAAGAGTCCTTGAAGAAAAAAGCAACATTGCTCACCATCAGTAGATGCTGTAGGATTTTCAATGCAAAGGAGTTCAGCAACCTTTTGCTGATCTTCTTCACCCCCCAAGCCAGTATTCAGAAGAAGAACATCTTGGCCTCTGCAAAGTATCATTAGCACTGTGAGTAAAGCAATGTAACACAAGATATCCTTTTTATTTTTATTCAATAGAAAGTAACAAAAGATATCTGGAAACAATATTGAACCTAACGAGATATGGCTCTGGACTTACGCAGCAATTGCCAAAATAGGAAGCTCGGGAAGAGGGTTCCATGCCACATATTGAACAGGTTCCCCAATTTCCCACACACTAA
Organism: Combretum micranthum; assembly: GCA_024138025.1. Classification (NCBI taxonomy): domain Eukaryota; kingdom Viridiplantae; phylum Streptophyta; class Magnoliopsida; order Myrtales; family Combretaceae; genus Combretum; species Combretum micranthum. The sequence continues at coordinate 256,766 of JAMXBD010001355.1, forward strand.
CACATCGACCAGTTTCAACCTCCCAAATACGAACAGTTCCATCAGTAGAACCTTTTGTCACAAAATATTAACAATATAAATGACTAACGAGTTCTCCTGCATCTAAAAACTGAATGCCAAAGAATCTAAGAATGCTTTCTATACCTGAAGCAATCCACTGCCCTGAAGCTTCAGTGGAGATGGACATGACAGCACCCTGATGACCTTTATACTCAAGATAGCATGTCACTGGATAAGGTCTAAGATCTTTTCGACTAGGTAGTTTGGGCTTCAATGACTCAGGATCAATGTTGAGCTGAAATATTCAAGAGCAGAAATATTAAATAATGCTGAAATTAGCATTAAAATATATAAACAAACTTGACACAGTCTTTTTATTTCTTCAAGAAAGTTAACTCACACGCTTCTTCCTAACTCTTGGACACAAATACAAATCTAAGCAACGATCAAATGTATCCTTTACTGCATTCTCATATGCAGGGATTGTGCGTAGGGATGTACCTAAAGATGAAAATCATTAGAGAATTTAGGGAAGAAGAATAATCCTAAACTTCAAAAGATGCTCCCAGGGTACCTCCTAGGGATAAATTTAGGGCGGTCTTCTTCATACATCAACTGATAAGAGTTGATTTCTTCCTGTGTTGGAATATACTCTAAAGAAGGATTATAAGATTCTTCATGTCCTGACAGAAGGGAAAAAAGAAAGATCACAGATCAGAGGTTATGCTAAATGCCAATGGTAGATATATACCAAGAATGCCACTATTACTATCATTTCAAATCATAGACTTAGTAAATTGTACCTGGTAGCTTTGGTTTTGGAGCTGGAATGTAGGACAGATGCCCAGCCTTCTCTCTAGAGCTGGAATCATCTCCCCACAACAGATAAAACCTTGGCTCCTCTTTAGGCTTGTCAAATTTTATTAATCCCTTGCGTATACGCCTTACCAATTGTGCAACCTGCATATAAGATTAAGTATTAAGATCTTGGATAGCAAAAAATAAGCATTCAACCTAAGGGGAAATAAAATACCTGTTAAAATCCTACAATTATGTAAAAATCAAATAAATAAATAGATAATAAAAGAAAGAGATAACTAATAGAACCTGTGAAGGTGAAAGCATATTTTTAAATTACTTCATCCAATAGAAAGATTTCTGAGATTAACAACCTTTTTACCCTCCCATTTTGAGGGGATGAATCGTCTCTTTGGTTCTGGTGCATTTGACAGTGGGTGTATAGCATCATCCCATTTGAACCAATCAACATATGGCTGCATTTGTAACATTACAAGTTAATGAAGAACTAATTGTAGAAAGACAAACTTTAACCCAAAAAAATATGTAGAAAGACAAGAAGGAGAGGACAGCAAGAAAGAGGATAAGAAATGAAGAAGCTCAGATAGAAAAAGGGAAAAATTTACTGAACATTCCAATGTCTGCTTTATCTACCACATCCACAGTCTAACTATATAGCGTCGCAAAAAACCATAATAACTCCTGATGTACATTCCTCAACAAGGGTTTAAGTGATTATTTCATGAAGGCTGTAGCAGCACTGTGCTACCACATATGGAGAGAGAAATACTCATGGTAGAGGAGACCAGGGCAGTCCAGCTGACGCTTTTTCAAGGATCTACTCTATTTTGCCTTTTGTAATTTTGTAAATGTCTTGTTTTGGAGGCCCCCTTTTGTTTTTTGATGGCTAGTTCAATATTATAGGTTTCTTATGTGCTTCTTCTGCAGTACTGATCCTTTTATCAGACATTTTACCAAAAAGAAAATACAGAAAAAATCTTACTCAACAACACTCCCACCAGCAACCACAAAAACCACAAAATTTATAAAATAAATAAATAACTTAATAATTAATGAACCTAAATATAACCAAGCTCATAACCAAGGACAAATACAATATATATAAATGACAATAACACTATATATTGAACAAACTAAATATCCTTATTTAATCCTGTCATGCATGAGAGAGCACAAAAAAAGGAAGATCGCTGTTTGCCTGTGAGAATATTAAAATAATGATTACGTACCTCATAAGGATCAAATTCAACATGTGGAGCCTTTCCTTTGAGCAACCTTCGAATGAGCTTGGTTTCTTCTTTTGTCATTTCAACTTCCTCATCATTGTACTCATCATAAATCTTCCGCCTGAAAGTTATACGAAGAAGAAAATTAGAGACTTTCAAAAAGAGAAAAATTCTTCATGACAAATCACAAGACATTGATGATATCTTTTTCCTTAATTTTACTAATTATTATCTGACTGGTAAATGAGACAACAAGGCAACTCGTAAAATTTCTCGAATATGTATTAATATAACAATGTTAAATTCCACAAAAGTAATTGCGACTCTGCAACTCTGATGAATAAAGCCAAACTTCAGCAAAAAGCAGCTTGAAAAGGTCAAACCTCACATGCATACATGTCTAGATATATGCAAGTTCCAAAGATGCATGATTACAAAGACCATTTTTTTTAATATATATACATATATATACACGACAAGGGCAATGTTGATTGACAGCAAGGGAGGTAAATCTGACTCGTAATGACAGGATCTTCATTGCCTATATCGACCCCACACAAAAGTTTAAGTTCATAAGATGGAAGAGAAAGCCCCAGTGTAAGATGGGGTGTCATTTTCAATTCGAGCTCTGTAATACCATTTCCAATAGAAGCTTAAGTTTGTCCCACAGACGGACATCTGCAGTTTTTAAATTAACCTTAGAGAATTAAATATTTCACACAAAAGAAAAGATGTTAATCAATGTAGTAACGCCCCCAGTTCATCTTCTAGGATTATGATATGAAGTTGAGTTCAAACTCGGCTTGACCTCCATTTAAAATCAGGCTGCTTTAACCCATGTAGGGGTCAAACTCATAAAGGACCTAATGAAGCTTGGGCAACTTCAACCTTTACACCCTTAAGCAACTAACTCACAATTCCAACAGAAGGAAAATAAATACATCATACAGTAGTAAATCAGTGATGCACCATTAAATCTGATTCGATATGGTGCTCACAAGTCATAACAAACTTGTGATATTTACAATTGCAGCATGAAATGAATGCTGGTTGGGGGTGGTGGGAAGAACACACACAAAACAAGTGAACTACCAAACATGGAGTTCAAAAGTTAAGGACAGGGGATGCAGTAAGACTAGAGATTGATATCAAATCAACTTGCCAATTGTTTGAGTCATCAGCACTAGCAAGAAACGCATCCAGCTTATCCTGTCTTTCTTTTTTTTTATCTTCTTCCCCGCAAGGTCGTATCCAATATGTTCCTCATCCTTGTACCACTCAAGAGGTACATCTCCAATTGTATTTCGAGGAGCAACCTGCCAGCAAAATTGGAAATATCAAGGAACGAATAACAATGATGTCACTAAGATCCAAGCTACTCCCTAATCAGAACAGATGACAAGCAGACCTCATCTTCTGAAGAATCACTTTCCTCACCCCTCTCCTGCTGTTCAGAGATTTCACTTCCATCAACTTCACCGCTACCATCATTTATGACATCACCACCGTCTGTTTTGACATCATCCTGCCACAGTTACTCATCAACAAGGTTAATTGCATTCAGGTGAGAAGTAAAATCTACATAGATGGTATCAGCAAGAGAAGGAACATGTATATAAATAAAACCTACTCATCTTATAGAAGGTGAAAGTCATTATTTTAACCTAAACATACTCAATAGAATAGGATGATACAATCTCAAAACATTACAAGTTTCCATTTCTTAATCAGTTAAACACAAATAATAAAGGGAGAAAAAGGAACTAATTATTCATCTCTTTTAAAATTTATGTCATCTAAAGAAAAGTTCACCATTAAGATACGAATAAGATAGGGTCTTAAAAAAAATTATAGAGTTGATCCCAGATAAAAAAACTAAGTAGCCAAATAATAGCCTCTTTGACATCCAGCATAGTTCCAACAATTCAAATGCGAATTAGACTCTAACTTACACATACTGATACTTTGTTTTATTGTCACTTATCTTGAAGCAATAAAATGCCTCCCTAATTACAGGAATGAACAACAGCCCATAAAGACAAGCAATTCATCTTCCTTTTAAGGCAGAACCTTGCCACTAGTAGATGATGCCTCAATTTTTTCTTTTCTTTTTTTTTTTTTTTTTGGGTAAAGAATGGCAGTGTGCTTATTACACCATAAAAAAGGTTCTGTGCTTACTGGATGAAAGAACGTGTGGTATCAATTTCGCATCATTTGTGATGCAATGACAACGCAGGAAGGCAACGATCATACCTCATCTTCCGAAGAATCACTTCCTTGATCATCTGCTGAATCTACGGGGGACCCAAATTCATCCTATTGCATAAAAAGAATGTACGGTATCAATTTCGCACATGCTTTGATGCAATGACTAGAGACGAAAGAAATGACCATACCTCATCTTCTGAAGAATCACTTCCTTGGTCATCTTCTGAATCTACAGGGGACCCGAATCCATCTTCAGAAGTACCCTAGGGAGCATATATCAGAACGCAAACATTTAGAAACAATTGCCAGTATTTCACAAGATTACAAAACAAGGAACCCAGATTGCGAATGCATTCGTTCAATAAAAATGCTGTAACACAGAATAATTCAAAATTTCAAAGAAAAAATAATTTACTCAATTAAAACATTGGTTGTCTTTTTTATTTAGTAATCAGTGATGAAAATGAAGATTACCTCGTCTTGAGAATAACCATTTTCAGCCCCAGTGTCTTCATTATCATCAGAAGAAACCTAATTAACATAATAAAATACTAATTAATTGAAGAGGAGATATAAATTTCACAAACCGTAAACAAGATGAATTAACTTAAAAGCAACCTGATAGTGGGAACCGGAAGTTTCTTCTTCTTCCTCTTCCTCTTCCTCTTCTTTTATATGTCGTTCGTGGTGTATAAGTTTGGGTTTTGCGGTGTCATTGAGCTTGTTATAGGTCTCCTGCTTCTTCTTCTTCTTCTGATTCTCCTCTACAGAGATGTTCTTACGCGCCATAAGAAGAAAAAAGGAGGAGGAAGTATATTGCTGAGGCTCCTCTGTTTCAAAGGAAGCCCAAGCCGCCTCTGGCAGTAGGGTTTAAGGAGAAGGGAAGAGCTGCTTGGTGCTGTAGCTTTGGGTACTATTGAAAAGTTTTTGAATTTATGGGGGCGAAAAAGGGAAATAAAGGGTTTTTTAGTTGCTCAGAAAATTGATTTTCTTCTTCTTTTTTTTTTTTTTCCATTCTCTGTGTTTGGGGGGCACTTGCCCATGTCAATTTGTCAATTGTTCTCAAACAAGGTCAAAGGATAATATTCCTCTTAAATCAACATAGATGATATTATTCTTCTTTTTTTTTTTCCCGAAAGATGATATTATTCATTTATGGGTCTATTTGTTTAATTTTTTTGGATAGATATAATTATTTTTTAACTTTTTTTTAATAAATTGTTTATTAAGAAATAGATATAGATAAAAAAAAAAGTTGGTAGTTCTCATGAAAAGATTAAATATAGATAAAATATAAATACAAATCGGATCTATTTGCACATATTATTTCAATACAAATATAGATACAAATACAGATGAAAAAACAGACCATCTAAACAAACACATAATCATCATATTGAAGTGGGTTGTTGTCTACAGGTTTAGGAGGGAGAAAAAAGTGTTTTTAAAATGATTCAAAGAATCAAACTTTAAGTACAAAATCTTAAGATACTTGGCTTAAAAGAGTACAATACATATCTAAGGTTTCTATAGAAAAATATTACCGATATACAACTCCAATAAAATTAATTACCAAAATACTATAGTAAAATTGCATTTAAGAAACAAGATATAATACTTTACACATAAATCGCGAATAAAACAGGATATGATGTTTATATACAGTTGCTATATCGCGATTAGTAATCATTATCGGAGGTAATCAAATATCGTGACTATAATACACAATATACGATACACCGTATAATGTTTGTATATCTTGATTTATACATGTGATTTAGCAACTGTATATTAGTAATTATTTTTATTTTAACCTTAAATAAGTAACTAATTTCAATTGAAGTTGTAAACATGAAATTATTTCTGGCTTAAAATCATAAGTTTCAATTTTAGAATGAAGTGAAATGGTATCTTAAAGACACAGCTTTAAAGTATCATAGAAAATTTTATTCCATAATAGTTTCTAACATAGAACCTAAATCCATTAAAGAGCTTTAAAAATATTGGTTAGATTAACATTATGCAAATGAAGTTAGTTAGCCTCGACAAAATAAATCTTAAGTCTAAACAAAAATCTTATATAACTATAAATTAGGTCTTAAAAAATAGGTTTGATGAAATAGTCACATTGTTCAAAATAAAGCACAACTTAAAGGTAATTTATAAGAATAGGAAATTAGGTATAATTGAACTTATGCTCATGTCATGAAAACATAAGTGTCATGCCTCAAAACAAGAGGACTTGAAGAGTCGGGAAGATTCTATTACCACATTATAAGAGGAAATTCTATGATCTCATCATTAATTTTAATAAAACCGATTTCGTCACTATCCACCATCTAACGATTCACATTATATTCAACTGCGATTAAAACACTAAAATAATTAATATTTCAACTACTAGTATTCACATGTAATAATTAATCCATAATTATTTAAAATACTAGATGTTATTTTAGGTGTCAATGTATTACATCTCACAACTTTAAATAATTCATAACTAGACTAAGTAAATAAAAATTTACCAAAACAACATGTTTTATAATTTATCTAATTTCAAGTGACGAACCCGGTCCCAAGTCTAGAGGCCTTGAAAAAAAGGTCCTTCAATCACACATATATCTAAAAAAAAAATTCCAAAAGGGTGAGCCGAAGCCTAGTACATAGCAACACAAGTACATACAATGTGTATACACGAGCATAATGTAGCAATCAACAACCCATCAATGTATATCTTTAATTAAGATGCAACAAGCACTAGTAAAGTACTCATGACTCCGGCAACACAACAAGGAACAAAAGGGATCTTAAGTGTTATTCTTTAAAAGAATGTTTTGATGATAACAAAATAGAAGAAAACTAATTACTTTTTAAGTGTGCAAATTTGTGACTTTAAGTTTATCATAAAACCTTTTACAAAACCTTATTTGTTTCGCGATGAGTGGCGAATTAAATTGTATGGAATGAGTTTTGAGTTTTTCTAGACTAAGAAAAACATACATAAGTATTTTCATGAGTTCTACATCATGAAGAACCAAGGAAGAATATTTAACGGCTTATCCAGAAGTTATTACAGAATGATGTTTTAAGGACAAAGGTTTTAACAAAAACAGAAAAGGTTTTACAGAAGGTTTCTAAAACTGTTGACAGCACTATAGTTTCAATCGAATTTACCATAGATGATTCAAGTTTACATCAAATCAATTTTAATCATTATTTTGAATACCTAGCTCTGAAGAAACGAGTATATTTGGGCGATATACTCATATGTTCCACTTAAGTTGGTTTATATCCAATGGGGATTTTTTTACTTATCCAAGGAGAGTGTTTTTAGAGATCAAGACATCTCTTTTTAAGGGATCTTCTTTTTGTCAATAAGTGAATCATATCAGAATTGGAACAACATACAGAAGCTTCATCCATTGTTCGAAATTTTTGAATTCAAGATAGAGATCAAAATATTATCGATATTTTTATGGATATCTATCCAACAATTTACAACAAATCTTTTGAAGAACAGGTTTAATTTTCGGAATTTTTTCAAAAGAAGAATATCACGATTTCTATGGTGATGTGATCTAGAAGCATCAAATTTAAATCCAACCAAGATCAAGTCCAAAGCTTTGCTTCAAGAGATTGAAGATTCAATAGCTGAAGTTTCAATGCTTAAAATTAAAACTAGAGTCAAGCGAACCAAAGGTGTTTACAAAATAGTTTGGGACTCGAAAGATTGAAGTCGTGGAGCTGCTGCACAGTACACTACCGACATTCATTGATTAATCTGCTGGCCTCCATTATAATTTGACGACTTTTGGAATTCCTTTTGTGGCTTTTCTAATTTCTTTATTGATATAGGATTAATTATAATTATGTTTTTCTGTAACTACCATAATTATTTTTTTCAGTTACGTTGTTAGTTATGTAATTGCCACAATTCTATTGTCAGTTATGATAATGTAATTGTCTTGTAATAGCCTATATATAAAGGCTAGTAGACACTCAATGTAATAATCAGATTGGGATCATTTCTATGAATGAAATTGAGAGTTTTCAATCTTGAGTTCTGTGATGAACTTGTATTGAACTTATCGGAATTTCCCATGGTGTTCAACCCCCACCTTATCAATCGGTTTGCCATCACCAGTTATGGTGTCTTCGACTATATCAAGGTTCTTGCTTCGTTATAAGCAGCGGGTCGTGGTTTCTACCAGAATTCTTACTATCCTTGGATTTGAATTCCATCGTCGATCGTTGGGCCTTAGGTTTCATATACTAGGTTTCTTGTTTCACATCATTTGGTATCAGAGCCGAGGTTTTTCTAAGTATCCACATACCAGTTCGATTAGAGGTAATTCGAATTGTCCATATCCTTTTATTGTTTTCTTTATCGATTTTAGAAGTTGTCTGATCTGGTTGATTGTCTAATATTAAGATTTCAACTTTTAGTATCTTCGTAATTAAAAAAAAAAAAAAGAAATTTGTGCAAAAAAAAGGAAAAAATGTCATTATGGGTTCTTTGGTGAAAGTTGTGATTTTAAGATATAGGGTTTATTTAAAAAAAAATGAGTCAAATACAAGTGGATGATAACAAACCTATATTTCATACAAGATCTTTGGTGAATGACAAGGTCTGCAAGTTAGATATTGATAGTAGAAGTTTTATAAATATTGTTAGTATCTTGTTGGTGGAAAAATTGGGTTTGAAAACTTTGAAGCTTGGAGCACCATACAAAATACAGGATGATTGTGGAGAATTTATGGTGACTGAGTAGGTTTGGATTGTTTTTTCCATTGGAAAATACTGTGATGAAATTTTTTGTGATTTAATTCCAATGCAATCTGGTCATATTTTGTTGGGGCAACCATGGAAGTCTAAAAGGAAAGCTAAGTATGATGGATGCAAAGATTGCTATTCTTTGGTTTTCAACCAAAAGCAGTGATTTTAGTACCTTTTGATCCATGGGAAGCTATTGAAGATCAATAGATTGCAAGGCAATTCAAGAAAAGAGAAGAAGAAAAGATTGCTCTAGAAAAATAAAAGAGTAAAGAAAAGATTGAGAAAGATGAAAAAAATGAGAGGAGTATGAGAGAGGAAAAGAGCAATGAAAACACTTCGGTAAGCACTGAGGAAAAAGAATATGAAACATTGTAGAATGATATTTGCTTATCAACTAATGATTTTTCTTTTTCTAGTGAAATTGATTCATCACTACAGGAACTCAAAGAAATGTGTCCTCAATAAGATCAAGATGAAATAGAGCCTCAATCTAATTTCCTTTTTTGCAATTTAGAAGAATCCAAGAACGAAGATTCCAAAGATTCGAGGACAATCTTTTCAAAGAACGAGGGAATGATGTGATCCTAAAAGCATTAAATTTAAATCCGACTAAGATCAAGTCCAAAGCTTTGCTTCAAGGGATTGGAGATTCAATAGCTGGAGTTTCAATGCTAAAAACCCGAGTCAAGCGAATCAAGGGTGTTTACAAAATAGTTAGGGACTCGAAAGATTGAAGTTATGGAGCTACTGCACAGTACATCGCCGACCTTCATTGATTAATCTATCGGCCTCCATTATAATTTGATGACTTTTGGAATTTCTTTTGTGGCTTTTCTAATTTCTTTATTGATGTAGGATTAATTATAATTATGTTTTTCAATTACGTTATATAACTACCATAATTATGTTTTTCGGTTACATTGTCAGTTTTGTAACTGCCTCATAATAGCCTATATATAAAGGCTAATAGACACTCAATGTAATAATCAGATTATGGGATCACCTCTATGAATGAAATTGAGAGTTTTCTTCTTAAGTTCTTTGATGAACTTGTATTGAAATATCGGGAGTTTTCCGTAGCGTTCAACTCCCGACTTATCAATCGGTTTGCCATCACCAATTGTGGCATCTTCGACTATACCAAGGTTCCTGCTTCGTTATAAGCAGCGGATCGCGGTTTCTACCAGAATTCTTAGACGATCGTTGGGTTTGAATTCTATCGTCAATTATTGGGTCTTGGGTTTCATATACCTAGGGTTCTTGTTTCGCATCATATGGGATCTTATTCAAATCAACACGGAACTTACCAATTTTTTGTTAAAAATTTCAAATAAGAGAAACACTTTGATGAGTTATCAGTGATATATCAAGAACCAATGGAGAAGATAAGTTACAAGCAATGATCAATTTTGAACCGAAGAGATAAGGAACATAAGATTATATCCAAGATTTTTTGGAGCAACCCACAATAGAAGATAATGTTCAAGTTCATCTACAACTGATTTGGACGGTGAAAAACAAGATAACCGGAAATGAGCTTCCTTAATAATTCCTTAATAATATTAAGACAGAAAATGAAGATATATAATATATATATATATAGCTGAGCAAAAGAGAAGAAATGCACGCTGCTGCTACACAATATCACTCGCTGCTTATTTTGAACAGAAACTTTGTGCATGTATTTTTTTTGCTGCATCCTTCGCATTTAATAATCTTATTTCTTTGTAAAAAGAAGGAATGTGTAGTTGCCTTCTTGTTTATTGGTTTTATTACAAGATTAGGCTATGTAGTATTGATTATTACCTTAAGGAAAGCTATAAAAATCGAGCAAAGATAATTGTACTATCTTGTAATTTAATTTGATTGGATATAGCGGAACAAACCCTTGTAGATAACGAGGTCTTTGGCTTGGAGCTGGAAGAGTGGACTGACGCACAAGACGGAAGCACTATACATTGATGTATAATTTTCTATCCCTTCTCTTTTTAAATTCCTGCAATTTATTTTATATATTTTGTTCAAATTGCTTACTTAACTTGTTCTCATATTTTCAATGGAAGGGGATAAAATTTTCAAAAGGCTAAAATTTACATTATTAGTAATAATCAATTCAAACCCCCTTCTTGATTATTACAGTGGGACCAATACTAAGCAAATACATCTACTTAGGAGGTTAATAAGACAAGTCGATATCTTATCGATGGGAAGAAAACAGGAAAGAAACTAGACTTATCTAAGGTTAACAACCATTATTTAAATAATAACTAGTCCATTCAATCAACATCGTATGGTCCAATGAGTCCAAAAACTTTAGACCACTCACGAATGCAAAATCACTCTAGAGGGTTAACCATACACCAAGACTATACCCCCTCCCCACATCAACTAGCCACTAAGTCACTATCGATGACCTAAATGCCTAACTACCATGTTAAATCCTTATAACTTTAACAAGGGCATCGCTCTCTGGCTCGAGACAATTACGCATGCTCAAACACAAGTTAAGCCGTCTTTAAGTATTACTCATGTTTAATGCTATGTTAGAATCAACAAACAAGTGACTGCATACCTATATCTTGAATTTCCAAAACCGACGAATCCCAAAAACACATATGTTATGATTTGCACTTAGTGATTCTAAGATTTCAACCTAAAACTATGGTCATTGATTATTACCTATAGTTTAAAACTTAGAGGAAAGATTGTGTACTTCTAAATTCACTTTAAGGTAATATTATTATTAAGGGATTATTTGGGTTGTCGAATTTTTACGTGTATCAAATCTGTATTAATAACTTATTGGTATCAATTTTGTACTCGATTCAGTTTTGTTAATTTATGAATAAGACTATCAGGTTTTGATCAGCATCATATATGTATCAATTCAATATCGGTTTATTTTGAAAATTATGTTACAATGTTACCAAACCAGTGTAACAAAATAGACCCTAAATAAATTGAATATATCATTATATAAATTACTAACTAAATTGCATAAATAAGTTAATTACTCATCTATTACCATTGAACTATTACTATTACAACCACTCACTTTTTTTTTAAATAGCATATGCGTACTTACCTACATTATTTATTTATCTATTTATTTATTTTGGTATTACCATCGTTAGTGTGCATTAATACCTTTGTATATGTTCATATATGTATATTTACATATTCTTAAATTTACTATTATTTATTTACTTATATATATGCATGTGTTATTGCTATTGTTGTATATTCTTTTATCTTATGTATGACTGTTATTAATATTTATGGTTATTGTGCCATTTTAATTATTCTTAGCAATATTTACTTTTTGCTACAATCACTATTTGTATTAATTGTTACCAACCTTAATCTTCTAAAGTTATTAATGCTAGCTTTTTTATTGCAAGCTATTAAGTTAACCATAACTTGAAAAGTCAAACTGAAATGGTTTTCATTTTTTAAATCAATTTGAAATTTTGAATTTAATAGATTTGTCTTTTTTCATAGGCTTCAATATTCATTAGAATCACTACTTCAACTCTTTTAAATAGGCATTCGATACTAAATTTATTACATACATGGTAACCTTTTTAATTATATCTAATTACTTATTTAATTACTCATTAATGACAAATATACATATATATGCTCACTGTAAGTCATTGGTATATTAGAATATTCCATTTAGTATTACCATATCAATACAGTTAGTAGTTATATTAGTATTTTCAATTAACATAGGTGTAATGCAGCTACAATAATTATTTTAGTCAAAATTAATCATTAGAATTGCTACTAATTATTTAATATTATTTTTTAATACCTTTGTTTTTTAATGAATCTTACATTCTTTTCAAAATCGTAACACGTGATTAAGAGGTAACTCCTGCAGGTCTTTCTTTTTTTCTTTTTTTTTTTTCGAATATTCTTACAATGTTTCAATGACTTTTAAATCACAACGAAGCTGTGCTCCTTAAAGTCACAATTATATATACCAACTTATATCAAGAAAGGAATCAATGATCCACAAATTTAATATTTAACCTGATTCACACTTTTAATACCTTAAAGGTATGAATTAGATTCAAAACTTAAATTCAAGTACATAACATGACCTTGATAAATCATAATGATCAAACTTGATTTCTAAAACACTTATGGTATGACTGGAATAGAATTAGTATTCTACATTCAATATCATGCAATATATGTTTATTCATTTGATTTGCAAAAAAATATATAAAAAAAAAGTCTGTTTCATTTAATGTGGAATAGATAAGGAATCCCCATTCCTTTTCTTTACTGGATGAATGACTGTTTCTGATCAAAAAGTACATTTTGTTTAAAAAATATCCCTAATGATAAAATAGGGAATTCTAATCCCTTTCCAATCTCATTTTGTTCCAATAAATCAAGCATGACGTTAATCCATACCATAAAATATGATAATAACCTAAATTCTAATATCACCAAATCTAAAGTACATGATTAAAGATTATAATTTTTTACCTTTTATTCGAAGCAAAATTCCACCACAACCTCAATGTCACTGTCATAATAAAACTAACACCCCAATGCCTTTTTCATTTTAAAATAGAAACTAGTTAATACTTTTATTTTTTTTTCACTAAACCACAGTATAGGAGTAACCACTTACAGATATGAAGAATTTAATCATTCTTCATGCACTGTCTTCAATTCATAAATGTCCTATTCCAAAGATTTTGTCCAATGAGATATTTCAAGACTTGAATTGATAAGGTAAATAATATAACAGGAAAGGGATGGGTACTTACTTAAGTTATTTTCTTGTTATATCCAATAAGGTGTGTAAGTTCTATCTATTGTGTGATGGTCTAACATAGCTATTATAGGGAAGAGGCACATTGGTGTAGAATTATTACAATGCCCTACTTTTGTTTTATTTATCTTTTTTTTAGCTATTCCATTCCCCCCTTAAAAGAAATTTCATCCTCGAAATCCTATTGTTAGCATTATTAGATGTCTGTCCCATGAATCCATGTACTCCTTAGTTGTTCTTGATGTCCTGTATCATACTTATTTACACACTTACTCTATTCTTGATTCAAGCCTTATAGTTGTCCTATACTATAACTAATTCTTCAAACAACCTATAGTCCATTTGTTATAATGATTCATGACTACTCGAATTCCATCCATTTCTCCCTTACTTATTCTTTATTCTTTGTTACTGTATTGAAACTTCGAGTAATCCTTGCTTTCATCTCCACTTACTTCTCTTATCATCTTTTCAAGTGATATGCAATTTCTTCAATTTTACTGTTATTTACCATATATAATTTTTCTTAGCTTCTCACCATCTTCATCTTTTGCGATTAAACATAACTATAGTGAAATACCTTGAATTTTACCAACCTAAGTTATGAAAGTAATAATTAAATATTATAAAAATGCGTATAGTTTTGAATTTTATTTTAAATTTAACCTAATAATTGAATTTAGATAGTTTAGTTAAATTGAATTTCATAAATTGTAGAATATAATTAGAAAATTTTAGTTAATTGGATTAGCAAATGGATTTAATCGAATTTAGAAATTACAATACCACAAATATTCATTTCAACTAATCAAATTACTGTAATTTTCTATCTTCAATATACTCAATCCTTGTCAATTATCAACTTGAACCTAATATCTCAAATTCGACATTTAGGAATTCAAAATCACATAATAGATAAGGAAATGGAATGCATTTAGATGTTATGAATTAAAACATGTATTAAACTGAACTCGTAAGACTCGGTTAGATATTTCCCTAGCTAATGAAAAATATCAAAGACAAAATTACTAAACACAAGTCAATAACTCTCTAATCATACACCTACAATTATAAATATCAAATGTAGAATGACTCAATTAATTTTTAGGGCCTAGCAGATAGTAAACGATAGTTTAAAGATGAATCGCTAGGGTTGAAATATACGTGATAGAAATATAAACTAATTAATATCTACCAAATTAGGACTCGAATAAAAATTTTGAATATGTAATCATGAAATTTAGAGTTTTCGAAGTGTTTTGAGCATAATACCCTAATTTAATCTACCGAGACTATAAACCTCAATCGCGCAAGTGAAAATTTTAATAATTTAACATAATTAGGAATAATAAGGGAATTTAATTGAAAATAGACATTTTAATACTATAAATACCCAATCTAACCTATTAAGCAACATCAATTACCTATTTCAACAAATTCAAATTAACCAATCATTTCCAATTATCAATTGAACTTTATTAATCAAGTTTAATAATCTAAAACCCTAAATATCCAATTTAGACATTTTAGCCTAAATTTCAACTCCTTAAATCTTAGAAATTTAAAACTAGATATTTTCATTCAAATCTCAATTCCTAGGTTCTTAAAATACTAAATTCAAGTAAGATATTAATTTTCCTTTAATTAGATTTCCTAAAATTAATATTTAATGTCAATTAGCTAATTCTCTTTCTTATTTCTTAATTTCTAATTCTAAATGCCTTAAATCCATAACTTAAAAGCCTAATTATCATCTAAAGCTCTAAGCCCATTGACATAAGATCAAATCCAATTATTCAATATTCAAGCCCATAAACCTAAGCCCAAAAGCCCATACATCAAATCCCATAAAGCCCATGAGACCATGCTCATTCCATACACCCTCACACACATTATAAAAACCTAAACTCTACAGAATTCTAACATGTGAAATGACCAAATTGGCCCTTAAATATCTACAATGTGAACATAAGAAAATATCAAGTGTGTGAAAAGATCAAATTGACCTTAATCAACTCTAGAAGATTTCTACACCTAGAAAAAGACCAAAATGCTCACTTAATCAAGCCAAAGTACCAAAATGTCCTTAACTCTAGAAAACAATATAAATATGCCTATTAGAAAACCTTAATTTCTTCTTCCATTTATGGCAGCCTAATCTCCCTAAAAATCTTCTAAAAAACATCTTCCAAAACCCACAAAAATACTATAGCAATTCCTCTTCAAGACAAGTCTTCAAAAAGTAAGAAAATCCCTTCTTAATTCATCATTTAATTACTCAATTTCTTCATAAAAATATAATATTAATTTCAATTGATTCTTAGGTGAAATTAAAGACTAAGAACAAGGTTGAAGTTAGAAAAAATAAGCTTGAAGAAGCTTCATCGACTTTTAAATGGTAGAAGTAGTAGTAGAGGCAACTATTTGGTTGATTTTGCTAAATCAAGTAAGTAATTATAATTAATTTATTTTATTATGTTGATAGCATTTAGATTCTTGTTAATTACTAAGAATAAACTTAGATTAAGTATTGATCAACATATATATGTATGAGTATAAAAAATCGATATATATATATATACGTGAATAAGCATGTATGTTAGAAATTTAAGTAATTGAAATCATTGCATTTTTATATAAAGGTATGTATGATATATGTTGAATTGATATATTTTTATTGAAATGAAATTATCAAATAAATATATGAATATACTAAATATAATTTCTATTGAAATACATAAGTATGTATGTTTACATTGATATGTTGGAATTTTGGGAAATTTTGTGTTATTGATGATGATTTGAGCTATGATTTATGATTCAAGTTGTAAAATATAAATATAAGTATATAATAGATAATAAAACATAGAATAAACATGTTTTAGATGATTTAAATATACTGAAAAAATCAATTTCTATGCATATATATCAATCTGGATAGCTTGGATTATCAAATTTCAATAAAATATTAAATAAATTTATTTTTGGATGAAATTTATAAAAGTGATAGTTTAACATGTCTATATACAAATGTAAATTTTCGTGATTTTTGAAATACATTTACTATTTTTAAAAATTAAATTACAAAAAAGCAAAACGGTGTTCGACCAGCAACGATAACGTAGATGTTTGTGGCTGAACTGGTGACTTTTTCTTCTTCTTCTTGAGTGATACTATAACGGTTTGAAAGATTAAGAAGTCTAATTTAATGTGGTGTAAAGAACCAGCCAAGAACCGTCCGGTTTGATGGTTAAATTTTTGTGAACCGATCAATCATCAGTGTTGTCCCTGTTTCTGACCAGATTATATGAAATTGAAATTAAAACCCTAATTAACTAATTAGTTTAGGCCAAGTAAACTTATTGACAAGTTAACATATGGTTTAGGTAGTCTACATAAAAATTCAAGCTTAAAACTCGTGCTTAAGATAGTGAACTGATTTATTAAAGTCAGGGTACACACTACTTTTCAATTGGAAATGGAATATTGGAATCTAACGTAAATTAATTCTAATCAAATAAATATAAATAATGTGTTCACATATTAAAATATGAATTTTAAGATTAATAATTAATTATTTTGATTATAGGAATTTATTTAATAAAATATGAATAAATGTGCTATTTTAACACAATATAAACATAATAGGAAACTAGTTTAAATTCCTTAACATATTTAGATATAAAAATAGATTATAAATAATGTAAGTAAAATAATTATATTTTAAATGAGTTTTTTGAATTGATAAAAGTTTATTAGATTAATTATATGATATGTTATTTAAATTACCATTTTAAAGATCTAATTACCATAAAAAGGGTTCAATAGATTAACTTGAATATAAAATGAACTTGATTGATTAATTATATCCAACTTGACTAAATTGAGTTCATATAAATTTATTAACTAATTTGGCTTTGTAAATTCTTTAGAAACCAACAATTTATATTTAGCTATGAATCTAATTAGTGAACTCTCGTAAGATCATACTAACTTATAAATGGCTTAAATATAATTGTAATGTGATAGACGATGAATAATAAGGGGAGTATGTTGTTTTAAATATTTGCTAGAAAACAAAGTATTTAATATGAGTTGGTATAAGTTAATAATCGATGGATTGATATCCTGAGCAGATATTTATATGCTTTGTGTCTACCTTCTGCTTTACCTTCTAAAGTATTGTCTGGACTATCTTCTATTTGTTCAGAGTACATATTTTATATTAGGTACGCAGTGACTTATGTGTTGCTTGTTAGGATAAGCATCCTAAATGAATCAATACTTAAAGATGGCTTTAATGATTGCTTGCTGCTTGTGCGTGGTCATTTAACTCAGTACAAGGGCCGATAACCTTGCTAGGCAATACCAGTATGGTAGTTAGGTGCCTAGGCCATCCCCCATCATTGACATTGGGCAAATGATGGTTATCAGTGGCTCGATAGGTAGCTAATGGGGGAGATGGTATCGGGGTAACGTTTATTCATATTAGAAAGAAGTTGTATTAAGCAATTTGATATATGGGCTCTGTTACTCTACTTAATCACAATGGACTAATATGGATAGAGATGCATAACGGCCGTGACCCATAGATGAAGCTATTTACTATATGTTCCTATAGGAGATATAGGTACCCGGGTTGCCTATATCAACCCCCTGAGCTGTTGCTGCTATTCAAGACTCCCAGATTCCCAGTGTATTGTCGGAGTGTGAGTGCTTCACTATTGTTTACTACGCTTTAATTTGAAGATACAAACTGTTGATTGTTGCATTGCATTTAGAACAGGCGTGTGTGCCCATCTCGTGTGTGCTTGTGTTGCTGTCGTACTGGGCTTTGGCTCATTTCTTTCTTTTTCAGGAGATAATTTGGATGCTTGTGATTATCGGATATGGGATGACACCGAAGGAGCCTATTAACAAGTTGAGTGGTTAGGAACGCTGAACTGTTTATGCTATTGGCAAAAGTTATTGATCATCTTTTTGAACTTATGATTTGATGATGCCATATCTATGAGCCCATGGTTGTATTTTGAGATACTAGATACTGTGTACTTCGAGTATTTGATGGTATGATATTTATTTATAAATGTTTGTCTACTCACATAAGTAGCCTTTTTGGAAATCATTTTGAGAAATTTACTTTATTATATGTAATGGTCTACTCATGAAAGTAGCCTATTCGAAAATCATTTTAAAGAAATGTATTTCTTTTCCTCTCAACTCTAGTCATTTCAAAATCAAATTCAACGATTTTGGAATCTAAAATTTATTTAGCAACGATCACGATAAACTGTAGATTAAGTTAGCCTTAACGTATAATGCGTAAGTTTTTATATATGGTGGCTAACACGTCTTAACCCAGTTCAGGGCATGACATATAGGATTTTCATAAAATATCTTATAATTATTCTATATATAATATGATATATCTAAATTTATCTGTATATATTTCCTAAGATTTATATGTCTTCAATTAAAATTCGTATATTATCCTAATCAACATTAGTCTCCAATAATCTACATGGTTCTTAATTTTTCCAAGAAACTATAATTTATTTCCATATCTCCTCTAAGTTTGTAACAAAAAAAATAATCTATAATACTTCTTTTCTTCGAATTAATTATCAGTGTTATTAGGTTATATTTTCCATTGTTACCATTGTTATATATTAGTGCCGATATTAGGTTTATAACGTCTCTTCTTTCAAATTCATGTCTTTACAGTGGGTTTTATGTTGTAATTTGGCTACTTATGATGATGAGGTATTAATACTTTTGTAATAAATATGTTGTTAAATGACATGATTTTTCCTATGTGTAAATAAGATTTTTTCACATTTTAATTAAAAGATAACATAGTATAATTGCATTATAATATTATTGTATAAAAGAAAAATAATACAACATTAAAATTTTAAATTTAAAAAATAGCTTTTTCTCAAAAATAAATATAAGTTAGAAATTGGATATGATGTGTTGAGCCGCCATGCGTATTTGAATGAACTTTGGGAATAAAATTGTAGGGATTTTATTTATTTAGCATCTTAATTATAAGATTATAATACAATGCATAACATAAAATACAATATAAATGATACAAATGCATAATATGTATTGTCTATAACAGATATTAATATTACGTTATATGTGTCATATATTGTCAATTATATATTACTATATAGTATGTGGTGTATATAAATACACACACATATAACTTTTATTGTAATTTATAACATTGTTTACAATATGGATTATATATTAAATCATCAACTAGGGTATAAGTTATTAATGTTTCTAGTAGTTAAAAAGAGAAATCAACATTTTGTGAAGTTCATTTAAGGTATCCATGTATGGATTGATTTTCAATTAAGTTTATTTAGTTTTTGTTAAAGGTCAAATATTAATATTTTATTTGACTCACTTTACAAAATGTTGATACATCTTTTTAACCACTTGAAACGTTGATATCTTAAATGAACTTACCCCCATGTAATTTACTCATATTAAGTATAATTGATATCTATATAGTACTATATGGGTCTGTTTTTCATCTTAATGTTGGTTTATGAGTAAAAATTTTTCTTTTCATTTGTATATGCTTTTAACAAATAGTCTGATTGAAACAAACATTAAACTGATGTCAAACTAATGAATTAAATACATCCATAAGTTATAAGATATTTTATTATTGTTACATATGGTATTATCCATGGTTGGTACATGAAGTAATATGAAAAGATAATTATAAAAAACTAAAATTAAGAAGGAATAATTTTCATGAAAAAAAAAAAATATAAATATATCTATATAATATGATCAATGTAACGCCCTAATCTAAAGGTATTATAACCTACCATGTGTCTTTACTAGATAAGAACATGCTAAGGCTATTATTTCACTAATCAACAAAGATAAATCGTATAACTTTAATTACTCACATAAAAGGGTACCTGTTTAAAAATATCTCATAATAATATAACTTCTAGATAACTTAGTTGGCATAAACTAAAGTCAACTTAAATAAAACTTATAATATTGTAAAAAGTCTCGTAAAACTTTAGATTTACAAAAACATATAAAACTTCTTCAGATCTTCAACTTCGTCTAAATCCAAACCAGAATATCTAAACATCAGCAGGAAAGTTAGGTCAACTATTATCTTCCTCATTGTCCACATAGACATCATAGCTCGACAGATAAAAAAATACTAGATCATCACTTGTTTCTGAAAAATATAATGGAATGAGTACAAATGCCCAATACACTTACTACAAACACATGCACATGAACATGCATTATATAATTTCACATACGACCTAATAACTAATGCAACAAACACAGATTATTATCTTTGATTAGTCGACGAAAGACACAGTTTAGAACCATTTGCAATTAGTCTTAAACCTAGAGTAACTCATGACTCCATGAAAACAAGTTTTTTATATAAAATACGTTGATATATATTTATTGGTGTTGGGTACTCTCCACACACCTTGAGTACAGTACCCATACCACTCCCAGACTACCGGAATAATCTTTATGTAAGACTCCACTCGGGACAATGTATGTATAGATCATCAGGGCGCCATTCCAGTAGCAACGGTCCTCCGATCTACTATACGCAACAAAAGATAAGCAACAAACTCAACTTAAAGTCAGATAGTATTATGTCAATTTATAAATAATAAGCCTACAATCACAATCAAACAATGTAAGGTTGTACGTTAATCTGCTTTAGGAACAGAAACCTTAATTCACCAAAACATCTTATCATAAAAGCAAATTATTTCAAAACATTTTTCATAAGGTAAACTAATTCCATCATCATCTAAGACCCTAAACTAAAAAGAAAACAAACCCTAGATTTATACATATCTTCCTCCTTTGATTGTAAAACCATAAAATCACCAATCTTAGGGTTTTCTCCAAAATTTGATTCCCTTCAACATAATTAAAGAAATTCAGAAAGGATTTCACTTTTAAATCACTAAAAAGGATGAAAAGGATCAATCTTACCTATTTTCTTGATTTTTCTTCCCTATGATTGTAGAACGCTAAATCCCCAACAAGAACTTAGGATTATCTCCAAAACTCCTCTAAATTGCTCCTTAGATTTCGGATCTTAGTCATCCTTGAAGCAAGATCACTATATATAGACTTCTTAAGATTTCTGAAAGCTTAAGAGAGATTTTTCAGAGTTTTCTAACTTAGGAAGGGTTTAGAGAAAGAAGGAAATAGGGCTTGGTTTATATAAAGAACATGGAGGCTTTACAATTTCTGTGCGTGAAGGCTAGCACAAAGGCTGGCGGCTTAGGATTATAAGCTGACGACCTAGATTTTACACTAGTGGCTTAAACACTCGAACGAAAAAGAAAATCTGGCCATGTAGGCCAGCTCAATTCTAGTAGCATACATGACTATGGCCGGCGGCATAGAGAGAAAGCCAGCGGCCTTTAAGCGACTTTGAGCTGCATCTCATTGTCTTCAATCACGTGTCTATCATTTGACAAAACATTCATATGGTGGACCACAAAACCCTTTTTCTTTTTCAACAAATGACACTTTTGTCCTTTATTGTAAATCATTTATTTATATATTACATCTCTCTCCCTGCAGTGCGGAAGAATAAAAATAGAAGTAACTGAATGCAGTTACTAAATTTAGACCGAATACAGTCAATGTAAAAATTGCTCACAATATGGAGCAGTAATGTATTGTATCTTTCCTTTGTATATTCCTTGCTGTATTCTAGTATTTTATATAACGTAATACATATATGGTTATAACAACTTGATTCCTAGAAATACAATATCATGCTACTCTGCGTCATATTCTGTTACAATATTTCTTCTGTTTGTAATGTGTTGATGGGCTTAAGTTGCCCAGGCTTTTGTTTAACTACGTTTGCTGCCTCTGGCTCTAGCCCAGCAGTTTCCTAAGGCCCATAGTCCATCAGCCCGACCCATCATCCTCCAACATTACAGAAGCTCTGGTTCTCTCTTTCCCATCGTGTTTCTTTCGTTCACTTCCTTTACCTCCTGTTCCTTCACTTCCCTTACTTCCTGTTCCAAACCCTACAGCAATACTCCCCTCTTCTAAATCCTTGTCCACAAGGGATTATTTGGAAATCTGAGTTTGAGATCGTGGTAGAACTCCATGTGGCTTCGTTGGCTTCTCTTCCACTCCATAACACTAGGATCATGGTCTCTGCTTTGTTCCCTTTTTTAACCATTTTCTGTCCAATATTGCGCTTGGCTCTAACTCTTCTTCTTGATTGATTGCAGGTAGAACCGAGGACACACCAGGTCGAGGCCCGTGACACTTCTTGAGCTGCGATACATGGAAGGTGGAGTGGATCTCTGCATGTGGTGGTAGCTCCAACCGGTAAGCCATAGTCCCGTTCTTTTCAATTACCTTGTATGGTCCATAGTAGCAGGCTACTAATTTGTTGTGTCTGGATGATTTGAGTGAGAGTTATCTGTAAGGTTGAAGTTTTAGGAGGACCAGTCTCCTATTTCAAACTTCCTTTCACACTCGTGACTTGTCTTCTACCTGTTTCATGCGTTGTTGGGCTCTACGAAGATGAAATTTGAGCAATTTCATCTGGTCTCTCGGTTGAGAAGTATTCTGTCCACAGCTTCAACCCTAGAATCTCTGGAATATAGGGTAGTGCAGTGGGGGTGGGTAATCGTAGAGGGTTCAAAAGGGGTAAGTTTAGAACTATGGTGAAAGTTGGTGTTGTACACCATTCAGCCAATGATAGGAATTGAGCCCACTTTTTTGGACATTCCCCTAAACACAGCGTAAAATGTTTCAAGACACTTATTGACCACTTCGGTCTAACCATCCGTTTGAGGGTGGTAGGCTGTGGAGATGTTTAGTTCAACCCTTATAGCTTAAAAATTCCTTCTAGAAGACACTAACAAAAAATTGGATCTCTGTCAGATGTGATGGATTCTGGAAGTCCATGGAGCGTTGTAGATATTGTCTAGGAAAGTTTGTGCAACACTAGCAACATTGTAAGGATGGGTTAAGGCCATGAAATGGCTATACTTACTTAACCGATCCACAACTACCATTATTACATCTTTCCCATTGGACTTTGGCAGCCCTTCAATAAAGTCCATGCTAATGGCCTGCAACATTCTCCTGGAATTGCAAAGGACTTAGAAGTCCTGGAACAGCAACATTTTCGAATTTATATCGTTGGCAAGTGTCACACTCTCTGACAAATTGCCTCACGTGTCTCTCCATCTTAGGCCAATTAAAAACAGTAGAAATCCTCTTGTAGGTTGCATTGGCACCAGAATGCCCTCCTAAAGGTCCCCATGATAGAGGTTTAGGATCTTATTTCTGAGGACAGCAGATGGCCCAACAACTACCCTCCTTTGCGCCTCAATATGTTGCCTTCATAAGTGTAATTCTCTATCACCTTTCCTTCCTTAAGGGCTGCAATTTTGCATTTGAGCTCTTCATCCAATTCCCAACTAGCTTCAATGTCTCTCAATAGGTCTAGTGCAAAGGCTTGAACAGCAAGTTGTCCTAGTAGAATTGGGTTCCTACGAGACAAGGAATCAGCAGCAGTGTTAGAAGGACCAGACTTATACTCAATAGTATAGTCGAGTCCCAGCAGCTTGGTCAGCCATTTTTGTTGGCTTGAGGTCACCAATCTCTGCTCAAGCAAGTACTTGACGCTATGGTGGTCAGTTCTAATCACAAAGGAGTGGCCCAGAAGATAATGTCTCCATTTTTCTATGGCGTGTACTAAGGCCATCAGTTCTCATTCATAGACTGGCAAGCCACGATGTTTAGGTGCTAGGGATTTACTCATAAAAGCAATTGGGTGTCTATCTTGCATTAAGACAGCCCCAATTCCATCACCACTAGCATCCGTCTCTATTACAAAGACCTTGTTGTAATCTGGCAGATTGAGAACAGAGGCTTTAGTGAGGGCAGCCTTGAGTTGATCAAAGGCTAGTTGTGCCTCTGGACTCCACTTAAACTGATCCTTTTTGAGTAGCTGGGTTAATGGTCTGGCAATGGAGCCAAATCCTTGAATAAACCTCCTGTAGTACTCAGCCAACCCGAGGAAGCCACGTAACTGTTTAAGAGTTTTTGGGTTTGGCCAATTAGCCACGGCTTCAATCTTTTTTGGATCAGTAGCCACACCTTCTTTAGAGATAATATGTCCCAAGTAGTCAATCAGTTGTACCCCAAAAGCACATTTCGAGCGTTTAAGAAATAAATGTTCTCGCCTTAGGACTAGGAAGACTTCTTTTAAGTGCTTGACGTGCAGTTCAATATTAGTGCTATACACTAATATGTCATCAAAGAATACTAGCAAAAACCTCCTTAAGTAAGGTCTGAATATTGTATTTATAAGTCCTTGGAATGTGGATGGGGCGTTTGTTAAGCCAAAGGGCATGACCAAGAACTCATAGTGACCTTCATGTGTGCGAAAGGCAGTCTTGTACACATCTTTAGGATGCATTAGGACTTGATGGTATCCAGACCGAAGATCCAACTTGCTAAAATAGGTGGCTCCCTTCAATTCATCAAATAAATCATCAATAATAGGAATGGGGAAACGATCTTTTATTGTTTGCTTATTGAGATCCCTATAATCCACACACATCCTCCATGTGTTGTCTTTCTTCCTAACCAAGACTACTGGAGAAGCAAAAGGACCGTGACTCTCCCTAATGATACCACTGGACAACATATTTCTGACCATATCTTCTAATACAGATTTTTGAATAGTAGAGTATATATAAGGTCTAAGGTTTACTAGATTGGTACCTTCATGTAGATGAATTCGGTGATTGCAAGCCCTATCAGGGGGCAGTCCATATGGATCCTCAAACAGTCCTTGGAATTCCCTGAGTAAGTCTTCTATCTGGAATGGTACCTTCTCAGTTATCTCCTTGTCCTTGGAACCATCTTCTTTGATCATCCAACAATACATTTCCACATGTCCAGGGGTGCCAGTCAAGATATGAGTTAATTCTTGACCTGTTATATTCTGAATGGTCTCTTTTTCTCCCCATAATACACACCTAGCACCTTGCCATGGGAACTCCATCCTTTGCTGCTTAAAGTTCCAATTCACAGTTCCCAATCTAGTTAACCAAGGCATGCCTAGAATTAGGTCACAGGAATTCAGATTCAAGGTATAAAAATCAGATTCAAACTCTGTTTCTTCCATGATCCAGCGAAACTTCTTAACAGCACTAGTACTATATATCTTAGTACCATCTGCTAGTATCACTGCAATGGGTTCTAATGTTGACATTACACAATTCAATCCCATCGCTAGGCGTTCATCAATGAAATTGGATGAACTTCCTGTGTCAATGAGTATATTCAACATCCTATTCTTAAACTTGCCCTTTACTCTCATGCTATGCTCGTTGGAATACTCATCTGTTCCTGCTGCACACAGTGTCAGCTGGGTAAGACCAGGCACCAATTCCTCTTCAGCACAATCCACTTCCTCACTCACCCCTTCCACATCTTCTGGAGCAACCACCAATAGGTTCAATCTCTTACTTTTACAACGGTGTCCTGGTCCGAATGGTTCATCGCACCAAAAACACTGTTTCTTCCTTCTTTTCTCATCAAATTCCTCTGATGTCATTCTCCTTGTGTTCCTAGTTCCATGAGAGTTTGGGTTACGGTTTGTGGGGTTTTGATTAGTGTTTAGAGTCTGGCCAGTGTTTGGTTGTGAATTGGTGTTTGGTTTGAGTGGATTGGGTTGGTTCGGGTTAAGGTGAGGATAGTAAGTGTTTGTATATTTTTGGTTGGAATAAGGGCTGTAAGTGGGTTGTTTTACGGTTCTGAGGTTGTGTTTGGATGATAACAGGGTTGCTTCTTGTAATTTGGCCAGGGTATAAGCCTATGTAAGGGTCTTTATCTGGAACATACGAATCGGGTACTGTAGCTTAGGTTTCAGTCCACTCAAGCAGCAACTCAGTAGATGTGATTCAGATAACTGAACCTGTGTAGATAAGTGTAGGAACTCATCATTGTATTCTTGCAACAATCCTGTCTGCTGCAATTCCTTTAGTTCAGACATCGCATCCTCATAACCTTTATCATTGAATCGTGCATTTAGAGCCTCGGTGAATTCCTCCCAAGTTAAGGGATTCAACTCACCCTTAGTCTTAGCAATCGCACCGAACCATTCATAGGGCTTGGCTTCCAAATGCATGGCTGCAATTTTCACTTTGAGATGCTCAGGAGTTTCATCCAAAGCAAAAAAATGCTCAGCTCTGGAAACCCAGTTTCTAAACTCACTACCATTAAAAATAGGGAACTCTATTTTAGTACTTCGAGTGGGTACCTGGTATGTTGACACACAAGTCGAAGGATTGCTTCCAGTTACCACCAGGATTGAACTGTTACTGTGAGTTGCATCATTTTTGTTGTCAGTAGCTACCTCTTTGCCATTTAATTGTTGTCTCAGAGTATTTATTGCTTGGCCTTGGTGTTCCAGTAATGCTTGTTGTTTTTGCAGATTTTCTGAGAATAATTTCACCCAACTGTCCTGCTTCTCAGATTGATTAAGAAGGAACCTGTCCTGCCTCTCATTCTGTGATTTTTCTTGCCTTTCGATTTGCTCCTTGATCACTCCACGTAAAGCTTCTTCGATACGTTTGAATTCTCTAGTTTCGGTAGCCATGAAGCTCTGATACTAGTTGCAATGCGGAAGAATAAAAATAGAAGTAACTGAATGCAGTTACTAAATTTAGACCGAATACAGTCAATGTAATAAATTGCTCACAATATGGAGCAGTAATGTATTGTATCTTTCCTCTATATATTCCTTGCTGTATTCCAGTATTTTATATATAACGTAATACATATATAGTTATAACAACCTTGATTCCCTAGAAATACAAATATCATGCTACTCTGCCAGCTCATATTCTGTTACAATATTTCTTCTGTTTGTAATGTGTTGATGGGCTTAAGTTGCCCAGGCTTTTTGTTTAACTACGTCTGCTGCCTCTGTTGCTCTAGCCCAGCAGTTCCTAATTGGCCCATAGTCCATCAGCCCGACCCATCATCCTCCAACATTACAGAAGCTCTGGTTCTCTCTTTCCCATCGTGTTTCTTTCGTTCACTTCCTTTACCTCCTGTTCCTTCACTTCCCTTACTTCCTGTTCCAAACCCTACAGCACTCCCCCTAAAAGAAACTTTCGTCCTCAAAAGTTACCCGAATCATTAAAAAGCTCGAGATACTTTGTCCTCATCATCTCCTCTAGCTCCCATGTAGCTTCTAATTTAGATTGATTGGTCTATTGCACCTTTAAATACTCGATCACTCACCTTCTTAATATATATTATTTGGTATCAACAATCCTCACTGGTTTTTTAATGGTAAAGAGATTTGGTTATACCTCCAATATTCCAAAGCTACTATTGTTCAGGATCCTTCACATATTTTTTAACATAAGCCACATGGAACACGTTGTGTACTTCATCTAAACTATGAGCTAAAGCTAATATATAAGCCACATTGTCTATCATTTCCAAGACTTCATAAGGTCCCACAAACCGGGGGTATAACTTGCCCCTCAAACCAAATCTAACAATACCTTTGGGCATGTTCTCCCACTTGAAACTTCAAAGGTCTTGTCCTTTTGTTAGCATAACTTTTTTTACTACTTCAGGTTGCTTGCGAGTTCTGTCTGATTACTTTGACTTTATCGATGACATCCTATACCATTTCTAGTCCCAAAATCTGTCTATCACCGACTTCATCCCAATGAAGTGGCGAACGACATTTCTACCATATAAAGCTTCATAAAGTGACATCCCAAGCGATGCTTGATAGCAGTTGTTATAAGCAAACTGCAAAAAGGCAAATGCTCTTCTCAGCTACCTTTAAAATCTAAAGCATATGCTCTCAACATGTCTTCCAGAATTTGGATGGTGCGCTTAGATTGTCCATCCGTCTAAGGATGATAAGTACTATTATAAGCAACTTTAGTGCCTAAAGCTTTATGCAGGGTTTTCCAAAATTTTCTAACAAATCTAATATTTATGTCCGATACAATGGTAGTTAGTATGCCACATAACCTTACTATCTCCCTGATATACAACTTTGCTAATTGCTCTAATCGATACCCAGTTTTAATTGTTATAAAGTGAGCTACTTTGCTAAGCCTCTCCACAATCACCCATACTGAATCAAACTTTTCTCTTGTTTTACGTAGAGTAGTAACAAAATCCATTGTTATGTGCTCCTAATTCCATTGAGGTATTGGTAAAGGCTTCAATTCACCTACTGGTCTTCTATGCTCAATACTAATCAACTGGCAAGTGTAGCTCTTGAGTATATACTCTATAATTTCTTTTTTCATATTATTCTATCAATACAACTTCTTCAGATCATGATACATCTTATCGTTTTTTGGATATATAGAATGACCAGAGTAATGAGCCTCTTTCGATAACTCCTTCTTAAGTTCTTCTTGTTCTAGCATGCATAATCTTCCTTCATATCTTAAGATACTTTCTTCGTTAATATAAAATTCAATTGCTTTACCTACTTCCATTTTCTTCTTTATCTCCTGTATGCTTGGATTACCCACATATGCTGCTTTGATCCTTTCGATAATGGTAGGTTGAATCTACAAGTAGCCAATCTTGCACCTACTTGTTTGGTCACTATCTCTAATTCAAGCTTTCTCATATCATCCATTAGATGGCATTCAAAGGTTATCAAAGCTACACGATTCTCAACTCACTTTCTATTCAAGGTGTCTACTGCTACATTCACCTTTCTAGGATGATACTGAATATCCACATCATAGTCTTTTAGCAACTCTAACCATCTTCTTTGTCTCATATTCAACTCTCCCTGGATAAAGATATATTTCAGACTTTTATGATCCGTATATACTTTAAATCTTTCTCCATACAGATAGTGCCTCCATAACTTCTGGGCATGAACCACAGCTATTAGTTCCAAATCATGTGTAGGGTAATTCTTTTCATAGGGTTTCAACTGTCTGGAAGCATATGCTATCACCCTGCATCAACATACAACCCAGTCCTTGTATAGAGGCATCGCTATATATAGCATACTCCTCACCACTCATTGGTAAGGCTAACACTGGTGCAGATACTAGCTTTTCCTTCAATTGTTGGAAGTTGTTATCATAGTCTTCATTCTAAACATACTTTACCTTTTTTTGTGTAAGTCTGGTTAATGGACGTGCAATCTTAGAGAAATCCTCTATAAACTGTCTGTGGTATCCCACCATTCCTAAAAAATTTCTAATTTCTGACACACTTTTAGGAGTTGGCCATTCTACAACCACCTTCACTTTTTTAGGATCCACTAAAATTCCATTTCCATCAATAACATGCTCCAAGAAAGATACTTGTTCTAACCAGAACTCACACTTTGTGAACTTAACATACAACTTCTCATCTTGCAATCTGTTTAGAAATAACCTTAGATGTTCTTTATGTTCTTCCTTCATTTTAGAATACACCAAAACATCATCGATAAATATCACCATAAACAAATCTAAATAATCTTTGAAGACTCTGTTCATAAGGTCCATAAAGACGGCTAGTATATTAGTAAGATCAAATGGCATGACCACAAACTCGTAATGCCCATATTTGGTCTTGAAAGCTACTTTCTGTATATCAGCTGCTATAACTCGCAGCTAGTGATATCCTGATCTGAGATCAATCTTTGAAAATACCTTTACTCTTACCAGCTGATCAAACAAATCATCTATTCTTAGCAGAAGGCACTTATTTTTTATAGTTACTTGGTTCAGCTCTCTATAGTCTATGCATAACCTCATGATGCCATCATTCTTCTTTACAAACAGAACTGGACCGCCATAAGGCGACACACTGAGTTTGACAATGTAAACCCCAATATTTTTCTTACTAGTTAAAAATAATTAAGAATATAAATAGAAAGATAGAAGGTTAATGTAGGAGTCAACAAAGATCCTATAATAAAACTACAGGTAGTAATGAACCCATATGTAGTCTCAACCCGTAAAACAAAGTCCACTAGATAATAATAAATACCAAAGATAAGATTTCGTAGTTAGTGAGTATCGAAAACTCAAGATATATAAATAATTTAGATAAGATTTCAAATACATTAAAAAGTGAATAACCAATAAAGCTTATAATTAGAAAATGATAATTTAGGGATGAACCGATAGGGTTATAAATACACAATAAGAGCAAAAACAGATCCACAACTAACAATCTAAACTTCAAAAAAATATATGAATTGCACCAGTATACTAGTTATTGAATTTTAAAGCTATTAGAGACTGAAGCCAAAATTAACTTATTGAGCTTAGAAAACTTTAATAGCGTGAGATAAAACTTTAAAAATAATTAATCACGTAAACTTTGAACTTATAGATAACCTAGAAAATTTATAGAAGCTTTAAAATAAATTTTTGGAGACAAAACTCTTAAATAATTGATATAATTATACCCGTTTAACTTGATAAACTACCATAAACTAAGATAACTAATTAAATAAATAAATAATATTATAATAATAATTAGACAAATTCGGTGCAAATTGGAGTGAATATGCGGCTAATATTTCCTAAAATTTTAGACAGCTAAAATTTGAAACAAGAGAGTAAAAAAGGAGAAACAAAAGTCAAGGAAAAATGTTAGAAAACCAATCAAACTTAACAAAGTAAGCAAGAGCATTTAATGCAAGAAATTTCATGCAAAACAAATAAGTTTTCGGTGGGGGAAATTTGCTTCTTTTGGCAAAAGATTCTTCTACAAGCTGCTGCCTCCATTTACTTATATTTACACCTCTAATGAACAACAAAAAAGGCTAATAACACACACCACAACAAGACATTAGAACACTCCAAAAGCAACCAAAATTTGTCCACCATGTACATCATTAAACACCTACAAACCCAACCATTAAAAAAACTCCAACAAGACATACAACAAGCTTAGGGAATGAATAAGAAAGGTAAGTAAAAATTCATTCTAAGATTAGTTTAAGTGTTAAGCATTGTCTTAAACAATGTTTCTATTAATCTAGGTTCGTTTCAAGCTTTAAGAAAAGGTTAACACCTCCATAGTAGCTCATACAAGGTAATATCCAACCTTAACACACACACTCTCTCTCTCTCTATATATATATTATGATATATATAGAAGCTAAGGAATCATAAGTTATGGAGATTGTAAGATGTTATATGTATTGATATGTCACATATGATACATGTGAAGTATATAAAAACACTTAGAAATAGCTTAAACATAAGTACATACATATATAATATGAGAAAAATAAGTTACGAATGAAAGAAAAACAAAAAAGAACATGAACAGTACTTACACCTACGCTGACAGTGTATGTGCCTAACACTGGCGGTCTTCATGCCGTCGTGCATTGGAATAGAGGCTACGTAAAATATTTTTTTTTTACATAAAATGAACGAACAATTTTTCCTTGGACAAAGTTTATTTCGCTTATAACATATATATATATATATATATAGAGAGAGAGAGAGAGAGAGAAAGAGAAAAGAGAAACATAACAGAAACATTAAGTTTAATAAATAGATATAAATATTTTGACATTAGAAGGATTAAATAATTATTAGGTGTTAAACTTTAAATAACCATTATAAATAGAGAACACTTTTATTATACCAAACTAATAAGAATAGATTATAATAATTGCCTAATTCTAGTTTACATAGATAAATATATAAGAATAGAAAATCAGAATAAGTTAAATTTACGAATAATTTGACTTCTAAAAATAACAAGATAATAATATAAAGAAAGATCAAGAGAAACACAATGAAAATAAATGATAGAAAATAAATATTAGTTACCATGATTGGTTAAATTAAGGAATAATATAAAAGTAACAATAATAGTAATGATAAAATACTGATTTATTAAATAAAAACTTTATAACTACCTGATAAAAATATAAATAACAAATGAGATAAAGACAAGCAACATGAAAATAAATATTAAATCAAATATCCATATAAGATACTTAGGAACTCATAGGAGTTTAGATATATAATATATGTTGTATTGATGAATATTTTTATTCATCTCATTAGGTGATCTTAATACTATCGAGAACTTTCTAATTGACTATTACGACTAGTCATCACGAGCAGGTGAGTAACTCAGATTTATTATATTGTTTGTGTTTGTAGCGTGGCATATGTAATGCAAAGATAATAATATGTCGTTGTGGAAAGTTATAGAGTATGTGTTGTGAGCTGTTTGTATGGTTGACAAACCAAGATAATAAAAAGTGATAATACAGATTGTTTGATGATTTAAGAAAAACATGTTATATGTTGTGTGTGTAATATATGATCACCATAAGTCAAACTAAAAATTATTAGCTTTATAATTAAAAACCATCATGCATTACACAAACTGCATTATTATATCTAAATGGGTGATGGTTTGTCATATATCAGTATTTCGGTTCTCTGTTAATGCTTGATTTTTCTAAAATGTTAGTTCTTCCAAGATTATCTTTGTTTTGTCTATTCCATGAGAACTAAGTGGCAATGAAGGACACCGCCTGTGGTATTGCTTTAAAATTGCTAATACTTCGAGTGTTTCTAAGATATGATGCAGGAAATAAAATATCCTAAAATCAAAGTGATAATTCTAAAATGAGAAATCGTTGATTTTCTTGTGTACTTAGTATCTCCTGGGTAGGTGGGTCATGAAGTAAATGTTTGTCAATCCTAAAAAGAGGGTGTGAATCTTTTTCCTGTTTGGATTCTATATTATCCAAGCTTATATCTATGCATATGCTTGATTGTTACATTATACATGATTTGTTAATAAACTTGGTTGATGTGTAATATGTCTTGTTATTCACCGAGCCCAAGTTTTTGTTCATACCTCAAAAGACCTTTCAAGTTGACACTACGGCCATGGCTAGTATCTTCTAGGAGCATGGATCTACTAAGACTTTAGAAACTAGAAGAATTTGGATATTTGAGATAAGTTGTTTACTTTAAATTCCTAGTTTTTGTCTAGCTAGTATTTGAATTATCAGTTTATGTATTTTAGAAGCTTATAGAATAGGAAGTTGGTCTGTAATATTATATTACTCCATACTTGTTATGACAGTTATTTTACTAATTTTCTGGCTTACACATATTTGTTAGTTTTCATCGAAGCAAATAAAAGATCCTTGTTTGAATTTATGATGTTTCTTAAGATAAACTAGTAATAGTATACAAGTATGGTTTGTGTGCTACTACTAGGGTACCCTCAGGGCATGACAGATAATGTAACGCCCTAACCTGTTGGACAATTACAACCTGCCACGTTCCTCTCTTAAATAGGATGCAAAGGCTATAACATTCTAAAACCACTAATACATTCATAACATAAGTATCTCCATAAAATCTCACATAGAGGGTTCTTCGGAAAGTTCAAAACCTGTATAGCGTATAAATATAATATCCTTCAAAAGATCCTATTTAAAACCAAACATAGTTGGCAAAACAAAGCCAACAAATCCAAATAATTCTAATCTCCATTATTACCTAGAAACTCTCAAGAAACCTTTCATAACTTTTAATAAAAAGAAATGTAATCATAATTATTTATAATATCAAAATTTAAAATCTAGAAATTCTTAGAAACATAAATATTCTAAAGCATTATTCCATAATCTTCCAAAAATTCTAAAAAATTCTTGTCATATTTCCTGTATCCAAAATCTATTCTTCAACAAGGTAGTCGGGTCCACTACCGCCATCCCCATGATAAAAAATACAGATCATAAGCAAATAAATCAAATACTACTTCTTCATCACTTGATCCTGAAAAATGAAAGGAATGAGCAAAATTGCCTAGTACGCTAATCTACAAAACAAATGCATATGCACACGCAACATATATATGAAATGCAACTTAATTTAATGCAAACAACAAAATTATTATCTTTATTAAGCCAGTAAATCAATACAGTTCAGGACTATGAATTTCTAGTCCCAAACTTAGAGTAACTTAGACTCCTGAAAATCGACCAACTTTTGGAAAGTAAGTAATTATATACATATGTTGGTGAATGGGTACTCCTAAAACACCCGCAACCATAATGCCAAATCACCTAAATCTACCGGAATCATCTCTATGTATGAGTTCACTCGGGACAACCTCACGCATAGATCATCAAGGTGCCATACCAGTATCACTGTCTGCCAGGTCTTTACTAGTCATAGCCAAATATAACCAAAAAACAATTTAATTCAGCCAAATAGTTTTAGATTCATTATTCATCGGTTCCTACAACAAAGCATACAGAGAACTAAACCTGCAAATACATACAGCAAACAAGGAAAGGTCGTACCTTTTCAATTTTAAGAACAATTCCTCAAATCCACAAACCCTTATAAGCAGTAACAAATCAATTCTCCAAATCTCCTGGTTGATAAGATATAACGGAAACATAATAAACATCATCCTTATAAACAAACCCTAACATCCCAAAATTCTTCAAAACCCTAACCTTTCAAGAAATCCTCAACCACACCTCTTTCTTTAATTAAATTCTACAAAATTCTCACAAGAATAACTCTTTTCCACAAAACCCTAATTTGTAAAATCCAGTAATTACAAACAATTCATCATAAAGAAAATCGAACTTTTTATAGAATCTATGTTTAATAGGATAAAATTTCCTTGGATAATCTTTTGAATCCAAATCCTAGATTTCTCTAATTATAATTAGACAAAAACTCCAAAAAGAACAACTTCCTTCAAAATCCTAGATTTGAGAAATTAATAAGAACAGACATGATTCGTCGAAAATAATCTTTTCATTTCAAATTTATGATAGAGAAGATGTAACTTACTTGATTCAAATCATACTCCTTGATCAAATCCTCGAAGAACAGATCCTAATTGAAAACTAGGGTTTCTTCCAAGAACTCCTTCAAAAACACGAAAATCTATGAAAAAGAGGTAGTTTCCATGTTAATTTATACGAATCTTGATTATATTGACTTACTCGGATCAAAGATTTTGTTTTCCTTTAGATTTCCCTCCCAATCACTCTCAAAACCCTAACAGATACTCTCTGGTCGAAAAGAAAGGAAGAACTTATGAGAAATACGAACCCTAAAATTCTATTTATAATAAACATTTTAGGTAAGAAAGCTGGCACTTATGCCGGCTTTCACCAATTTCACAAAAAGGCCGAGAGCTTTAAACCGTCCGCATTCACACATATAGGCCAGCAACCTAGAGACTAATTTTCCTTTATTAAAAGCTATTCTTAAAACATCTCTAGATCGTAGACAAAACCATCAACTTAATACTAGGGTGGATCATAAAATCCTCTCATTTTTCAACATATGACAACTCTTGCCCTTTATCATAATTTATTGAAGATTTATTATTTTTAAGGATTTGTTGACCATCATTAAGATGAGGGATGATTATTATATATCTCATTTATTAGGAATGAACAAAATTTCCCTCTCCTTAATTAAAAAATGATATTCCTTTACCCTTCTTTATAAAATATATATATATTATATATTTTTTTTCTGTATATTACAAATAAACTTCTTCTTGAGTAGATCTTCTAACTGAACTTTGAGCTTTACAAGTTCTGTTGGAGCCATGTGATATGGTGTGTTGGATATAGGTAACGTGCTTAACACTAAATTGATATCAAACTCTACTTCTCTCTCTGGTGGTAAACCTAGTAGATCTTCTGGACAAACATCTGGGTATTCACATACAACTGATATTCATGTAAGATCTGTCCTTTGTTCACTTTCTATCATCATAGCTGCCACAGCTAATGTTGACCTTCCTTATAACTCATATGTAGGTAGAGCTGGAGGTCTTTGCACTTCAAGCTCATGTACAAACTAATTCCCATTTGGTAGACTAAACTTCACTACCAAGTTGTGATAATTTATCACAGCATGATGCTTTAGCAACCAGTCTACTCTTAAGATTATATCAAAGTCTATCATATCCAAGACTACTAGATTTGCAGGTAGATGCCTACCTTTTATCTCTATATCCACATCTCTAGCATAGCTCCACTCCCCAAATGTGTGTTTACAGACAGCTTTTTAGACATGCATTCAACACACACACACACACACACACACACACACCACATACAGATACAAATGACTCAGATATGCATGAAAAACTTACATCAACATAAAAAAGAACATAAGCACTATGCAAGAGTATAGAGAGCGTACCTGCAATAGTGTTAACACTACATGTATCCTTGTGTTGGAGGCCATAAACTTTAGCCGGTGCTCTTTGTCCTTGACCACCCTGAGATTGACTTATTTAAACCTGTAATATACAGATAAATAAATTATAAAGGAGGGTAGAAGTGTCATTTGATATATTATAAGATGTTTTTATGGACCACCTTAATGTAAAGTCAATGGTTTTGTCAAGTGATAGAGATTTAATTGAAGAAGGAAATTTGTAACTGTACACCGGCTAGTAGACCACCGACGTAAATTAGTACACTACTGGCATATGTACTATGGCTTCAGCAGCCTAGAAGCCAGCGTTGAGTGTGGAGAATTTTCATTCGAGATGTTTAGGTGGCCAACTTTTGTATCTATGCCATCGGCTTTTGTACTTACACCATTGGCGTATATGCTGGCTTACATCTTCTAGATTTCCAGCCAACAGCAAATGGCCGCCAGCTTGCCGCCGGCCTTTGTTCAAAAACTACCGGTATAAGCCCCGAAAAATTCCAGTAAATAATTCTAAAATGAACTTTGAAAATAAACCCTAAAAATGACTCCAAATTAAAACCGAACTTTGACTAGTCCTAAATACGAAATCTAGAATTTCTAATCTTGAGAAAATGAGATTCCTTGAAAATAAAATAAAAACTCAACGGTCTTCAAATTTAAAACCACTACGTACGAAAAATTCATACTTAACTCTGAATTGTAAAATTGAGTAATATAGAATTCAAAACACATTATTATAAATTAAATAATGATTAACCTTTGGAAATAAAACCTAATTCAATAATTCCGAAAACGTTAAGAGATATTAAATACTTACAAAAATATAATTTAAAATAAATTTCTCAAATTAAATATGTTGTATAAACATAAAATATCAGTTTCCAAATTAGCAAAGATCTAAACTAGAAAGTCAACCGAAAAACCTAGGTCACAAATTCCCAAGAAATCCCAGTTGTTTAGATCCGGTAATTCCGTATTCCTAAACCAAGGAGTCGGAATATGAGTAAAAGGTGTAGTTTGGTTCATATTAATATTAGGATGCTTTAATAGATAAGATTAGCGAATTTTCGATCTATTTCGAACCCGATAGGATACAAACTTCGAAAAGCGTGTTTTGGGGCTCGAAATATTAAAAATATGATATTAGTACCGTTAGACTCGTAATTTCATAAGATTTCCAAATATATCAATTATATAATTTTTTCGGATTATAAAAGTTACAGTTATAACCTTTTTACCGTATTTTTATTACTACTGGTACTTTAAATGTCAAATCTACTTTTTGAATTCTTCTACACTATTCACAAGTACAACTACCCATAACCTATTTCTTACACCCTTACACCCTCTCTTACAATTATATCATTTTCTTACAATTTACCTTTCCAATATAACTTTTATCATATAAATTTTTTAATTAATTCCAAATCTTACACAACACAACTCAAACAACTTTACTCTCTCTCTTTCCCCTATGAAGCCGGTGCAACTCCCTCCCATTTCCCCACTCTCAAATTGTTTTATTTAATTTCTTTTAATCAAGCAAACCCTAATCCACAAAGTCTATATAAACTCCTTTATGCCAACTTCTTTTCTTCTTCTCTCTCACTTTAGAAATTGTTGCAAAAACTCTCTCTTCTCTCCTCTTCCAAATCGTGAACTCCCCTCCCTCTACACACACACACACTTTGTTTTTCCTTCAAATTTCTTACTCCATACAACAAATAGGTAAGAGATCTATCTTTTAGGATCTTGAAACATGTAATGGCAAGATCATTCATGTGTGATTCCACACAAAATCCCCAAGAGCTTCAAGCTAGGGAAGTGGAAACACTAGAACATGAGATTCTTACTGTAAGCCCCTAGATTTTTCGATAATACAAGAAAACCCTGAAATCGAAAGTCAAAACGAAACCCTAAAATTAATATAGTTCTATGTTTAGTCTAGGGAATCTAGATCCAGTAATCCTGTGTTCTTAAACCCTTAAAAACGAAATTGAAATAATAGTGGAATATGGTTCGCAATAATATAGGAAAACTTAAAAATATCAGGTTCATAATTTTTAAGTGTCCTTCGGATCTAAACGAGATCAGTTTTCGAAAACCGTGCCTCGATGCAATGGATAGTGAAAATATTTCGACAATACCAATAGATTTGTAAAAATATAAGGTTTTAAAAAATATCAGTTTTAAAATTTTTCGGTAACTAAAAATATCAGATATAATTTAATTACGCGTATTTTCTTTACTACCAGTATTTTAATTGTCTAGTCTACTATTCATAGTATTTTTTTACTATTCATTACTATTCACTATCTTTATTTTTTCTTACACTCTATTCTTACACTCTATCATACCTATACCTTATAATTTACCTTCCCCATACAAATTTAATCACATCACACTTTACACATTACTTCTTTTATTATAAAACAAATAAAAAAAATCATTTTCTCCCCCCTTACACTCCTAGAACCGGTGCCTATCCCCTCCCTCTTCCATCCATTTTATTTCAATTTCAATTAAATTTAATCACACTAATTTCCACTCCAAAAATCTATAAATACCC
Organism: Combretum micranthum; assembly: GCA_024138025.1. Lineage (NCBI taxonomy): Eukaryota > Viridiplantae > Streptophyta > Magnoliopsida > Myrtales > Combretaceae > Combretum > Combretum micranthum. Next base: position 296,442 of record JAMXBD010001355.1, read on the forward strand.
TATTTCTCCTTCATTCTTTCACACAACTTATTTCCTACTAAAACTCTCCAAAATCACTCCACAAAATCACTCTCCCAAAATCTCTCCCAAGCTCTCTCTTTTCATTAGAAAACCAAGTCCCACATAATACTACAACCCATTCTTTTCTTCTTCAATTAACACATAAACCTTAGGTAAAAGTTTCTTCCATATACTCATAATGTTCATATAACTTAACATGAGTTTAGTGTATGTTTCTTAGACTCATTGAGTTAAAGAAGCAACAATTTATTCATGTTTTGTTTTTGTTCATGTTCTATTCTTTTCTTTATTATTATGTTGTTATTGTTATTGTTATTATCATTTGTTCTAACCTAACTTATATAGAGTATTATGTATATTATGTATATATATTTATTTAGAGCATATAAGCTCATTTGTTATTTATTTACTTTCAAGTTATGTAATTTATTTAATTTCATGCAATTATTAAGACTAGTCTCTCTAGTCTTAGACTTGTCCATATCAAGTCAAAACAATTTTCTTTCTTTGCTTTTCTTTTCTTTTGAGGACTAGCCTATTCTTAGTCCCGGGATACCTTGATGAAGCTAAGGTTCCCAATACTTGACTTTACTTTTATGCTTTTATTTATCTTATTTATGTTGTTTTTATATTTCTCATAGTTACATGTTCTCATTCATACATGAATATATTGTTATTGTCTCAATCATAATGGAAATGGGTTTTCTTAAGGAATAAAAATGAGCTCTCTTTAAAAATAAATTTTATCACATAAGAAATTATTTTTCCATAAAGACTTAAAGTTTTATCTTAACAAATATTTTTCTAAAGTTAGATAAGTTTAGCTCTAGTTTTAGTAATAATATGTGATTTCACCAAGAAATACATAGAGTAAAGTTATCACAAACTCTTTTTAAAACCAATAAAATAGGAAAGTTTCTTTAAACTTACTTCTTAATTTAACCAAGAGTTTTCTTAAACTCATTTACCAAAGTTTTCTACCAACACTCTAAAAAAAAATACTAAAGTCTAGATAAGTTTTCCAAAATTATTAAAAAAATAACATTTCTAAGGATAAGCCTTACTTAGGAAATAAAAATAATAAAGAACTTATAGGATCATTAATATTATTCTTTTAAAAGTGGATCAAAACTTTAGAAAAACTTTAGAACATATAACCATGAAATATTTAGGAAAAACTATGTTTTCCAAATTACTAGAGTAAAATTATGGAATTTGAAAAGATTAAAATTACTTTTATTTAAGAAATGGAGTTAAAAGAAGGAGGTGCTCACTTATAGTAAAATAAGAAATTTTCTTAACAAAACTAAATTCTTTACAAGTCTTAAGCTTATCTCACTTTCAAGACATATTGTTATACAAGATCATTGTTGAGACAACACCACTAAATTCATGCATATGGTTTGAGTATATATATGTGTGTGTGTGTGTGCGTATTCAAAGGATTTTTCAATCATACAAATATATCTATATTTTGTACAAAAGTTTTTGAATGAAGAAAGTTTGAAAACTCTATTTTTGAATTTCGTATCAAATCTTTTCGTTACTATTTCAAGACCTAAATAACTTCTTTTGATAAAAAATAACCTTAGAAATAGATAGATCTTTTCGAGTAGGTAGAAATCGATATATAATATGCGAAATTCCGAGTTAAAATGAGCAAGTTATGGCAATTTTAAGTTGGAATTTCCATTTCATACGATTTTTACGAATTCCCTAAGATAGGATTATAGAATTTGAATAGATCTTGGATGAAATACTCATATTGGGTATTTCTTTTTTTTACGTTTCGAAGATCACGATCTTGTCTTTCCTGAGGATTACTTCGACTCCTAGATCGCTATGGACGAGTGAGTTTCCTTTACGCTTATGTATTCGCACATGTGCTATTAGAATAGAGCACTAGATGCTAGAAAAAGATAAAATTGATATGCATGTGGGATATCATGGGAACTATGTATGTGAATCGTTGTGTGCGATCAATGAACAATAAGTATATCTGAACTCGATTTGTGATTGATATAAATGTTCCATGTATGTATTGTTATGTGTGCAAATATTGTTTGATCACTTTAAATGATTTAATGTCATATTGAAATACCCATATAATAAATTGCTCATGCATATCACTTAGAATATCATTTCGAAGTTTGCTACTACTCCTTAGCGTGGGACCGGAAAGGTAAGCTGCCTAGCGACATCTTGAGAGTTAGGACGTTCGAGGAATACGGCATCAAGGTGCAGCCGAGCCGGATCGATCGCTTTGGGCATGGAAGGCCCGGGGACTAGTAGTACTGTTCGTTGGAACCCCAAGACGCGCGCAAACTTTAAGAAGGTCGTTCGGGGCCTAGTTCAAAGCATTCCCTAACCACTGATGGAGGGGTAAATCCATCATACATACGAAACCGGATAGTCGTATGTAATGTTTGATCATATGGTTATTGCATTTCATATGCTTGAATTAATAAACTTCGTTGATTGATTATTCTGAATACTATTGCGTAAGGAATATCTCACTAAGCAAGTTATGCTTATACTCCTATAGACTTTTGATATTGTAGGATTATCTTTTGCACCCGAGACCACCTTGATTCCCTGGGTAGAATCTTTATTTTGAGAAGCTTTTGGAGGAATTCTATTTTGAATGTTATAGAGTAGATTTCTTCTAAAATCTTCTAGCTTTAGTTATTTTATCTTTAGTAGAACCATGTTGTTATATATTTATCGAGCGAATGCCCCTTAGAAGTTGTAAGACTTTATGTTTCTATGAATTATATTAAGTGATATTTTGTATGTTTCGCTACCAATATCTTAAAATGCATTACTTCACCTGTCTCCATTTGATGTGAATGTACGCCTTGTACCGATATGGAAGTTTTTGAGTGACTTAGGTAGCCATTCTTAAATTTTAATATTGCGTACGGCGGGCTGTCACGTTTAGGGTATCCACTGGGGCGTGACACTTACATCACAATATTATAGATCTTGTTATTTGACGCTATTTTGCTATTATCTTGTTTTATCTTCAAGCTATGTTATTGTTATTAATCATTTGTGTATATGTTCATCATCTATTCATATTCACACATCTATCTTAGTGTTCATGCATTTACAACTAGTGTAGTAAACTAGATCTAGTTCTTTTAAGTTCATACATGCATTAGACTTTTGTTTTATGTTCTTAAATAACTTGAAATAGCTTGATGGTAGTAGAAAAGTATTAGAAAGCTCAAGATCTATTTTAGTTTCAACAAAAATCATTTTTGAAAATTCGGATTAAAATGAAACCATATTTAGAAAAGCTATTTTTCAACTTCAAAATGTGTATTTTTCATTTAAAATGAAGGGCTTAAGGAATAGATATCATAAATGAATGATTTTGAGGAGTAAAGTTTAGATCTATGAGTTTATAGTTTATTACCATGTATTTTTTTTATATTCATGTTCATATTATGTGTAGATCTTAGATTTGAATTTGAATAAAAATGGAAAAATTCATATCTTGACAAAACCTATATTTAAAAATCCTCTTCCAAGTCTCAAAATGGGAGTTTTAGTTGAGAAAATGAAGGTTTAGTGGATGCATATCATCAAGACTTCTTTTTACAAGAATCAAAAGTGATTTTCAAAATAAAAATCTCATTTTCTGATTTAGGCCAAGGCCTAGTTTAAAAATATGTTTTCCAACTCAAAAATAAAGTTTTTATTCAAGAAATGAAAGGCTCTTCGGATAGGATATGTAAATGATTATTTTTCCTAAGTTTAGATGGATTTTATCAAAAGATATGTTCAAAAATAAATTTGGTAAATTTAGATCTCAACCAAGACCAATTTTGAAAACTCATTTTTCAACACTAAAATGAAAGTTTTGTTTAGAAAATGGAAGGCTTATGGAATAGGTATCAATAGGAGATGTTTTTGATAAGTAAATGATAGATCTACTAGTAGAGATTCTCAAAAATAGAAACAGATTACAAAATATGAAATTTGAGTTTTATCCAAAATTTGTAAATTTGGATGGTTTCAAAACCATGCCTTAAAAACCCATTTATCAACTTCAAAACTTGTGTTTTATATGAAAAATGAAGAGTTTAGGTCATAGATATCATTATGTAGTGATTTTTATAAGTTGAAATGAGTTTTGATGAGATTAATGTATAAAACAAGAAATAGAATCAAGATGGAAAATTTTGAGTTAGTAGTCAATTTGTGAAATTTGTAATTTTGAATGAAGGCCATAAGAACACCTATTATCCAAGCTCAAAATAAAAGTTTTATGTAATGAATGGAGTCCTTAAGTAATAGGTATCATAAAGTCTTAGATTTTAATGCATTAAACAAGTTTTTCCCAAAAAAAATCATTCAAGAAGTGGATTTCTAAAAATTCGGATTTTTGAGTAAATCTTATTTGAAAACATATTTGCAAAGTGTAAAATACAAATTTTAATGTAAAAATGAAGGTCTTAGGTAGTGTATGTTATGAAGACTCAATTTTAACTAAGATAAGTAGAAATTCCTAAGCATGAATTCCAAAACACAAGTGTGTTGTCAAAGTTAGAAAACTAGAACTTTTTTTTCATAAGTAGTTGTTATTGTGGTCTTGCAAAATAAAAAGTTACAAAATTTTCTTTTAGCAAAAATCATTAAGATCATGCATACATTAGACTCCTCACATGTCATCCATGTTAGAAAATCATTCATATTTCATGTATACTTGAATTATCAAATAGAAACATTTCAAACAATTACAAAACTATTTTTCGCAAATGGGGATTGTTACTGATCAGATCTGATCCTTTTGTTTTGCGACACAAATGTTTTCAAAACTTGAAAATAATATTAGAATTAGATAGATCTTTCGAAGTAGATAGAGATCGATATATAATTTGCTAAATTCTGAGTTAAAATGATCAAGTTATGGCCGTTTTAAGTTGCGATTCCCATGTAGGACGAGAATTACGAATTTGATAGTTTGTATAAGATAGTTTGGATTAGTTAAGTGATGAAATACTTATTAAGGTAGTTCTTCCTTTTTAGGTGATCCCGAAATCGATGATTCCCTACTACCGGATTACTTTTACTAAGAGACCGGTGATCCAATGGCTGAGTGAGTCTTCTTCTTATTTTGTTACCTTGTTTGTGCTTGTAGCTAGTTGCATTAGAATTATAGGAACAAGATAAAAACCGATATGAATGGGGATAGGATAGATGATGAGACATTGAGGTATGTATGCCAAAGAATACTAAAGCATATCGAAACCATGATTCGATTGGATAACTGCACTCTTCATATTACTTCTGTTATGTATATGATAATGGTTGGTCACTCTAAAGAATGTATGAATAATTTGATCTAAGCAAAAATTTAAATTGGTCATGCATCGCATTGGACATATTGCATTTGGTAGAGTGCTACTCCTACGCAGGTCGATCGGTATGGTCTGATGACTCGTTTGGATAATGAGACCCGATGCTAGAGCTTATTCATAGGGAACTAAGGCGCCTCGGGGATGCATTCCATGGGTGAGCTTAGCCGAGTCGAGTGCTATGAGCCGAAGGCTCGAGAATTAGCAGCGGTCGTGTAGACTTTCAATACCTTCCCTAACCCAAGATAAGGAGGGCGTAAATCCGTTCTGTGTGTGGGTTTCGGATACCCATACATAATTGTACGCTCATTTGTTTGTTCATGCATAGCATATGGTTGATTTATAACTTGCTTGTTAGGGTACGGAATTAAGAGAATTCTCACTAAGCTAGTGTAGCTTATACCCCAATAGATGTTTGAATGAACAGGTTATCTCAAGAATGCTAAGTAGGGACCGAGATGGTTGGAGATGAATATGACTTCGGGATTCCGGCGGGAAGTATGAATACTTGAAGTTATTAGCTAGGTTTTATGATTTTTTTTTTGTAATAGTTTTATGTAGTGAAATCTTTTGATGAATTGTAATTTGAAGTATAGTGAAATGTATTTCCTTTACATTGTTACTCAAGTTGTGCCAATATAAAATATATTACTCCGATGTGTCTCCTCCATGTGTTGGCGCCTTGTACATAGTATGGAAGCCTTCACATGACTAAGGCGGTCATTCCTAGGCTTTAATATTATGTACGACGGACTGTCATGTTTAGGTTACCCTTCGGGGCGTGACAACCAGCATATGTGTGGGAGATGAAGATTTGTTACGAAATTCTTTATATTCTAACCTATTGTTTCCTCTCCTAAAGCATTTCAAAAACCTACACAACCTCTCTATTCTTGTTCCTAGCATCAAGAGAGATTGAGAAGTCTAAATCAAGGTGAGTGGATCTCTTTCTTTATCTTTCGATTTTAAAGAAATCCATTAATTCCTTAGGAAACTCCATTAGTTTTGAAGGAGGAATTGAAGAAAAACCCTAGTTTGCTTAGAGATTTGGATTTTTGTTGATCAAAGAGGATCAAGAATCAAAATCCTAGGTAAGTAAATCTTTTCTATCCTTGTAGAGATATAAAAAAATTTTCTTTTCTGAAATTTGTTTGAATTCCGTTGAAGGGAATTCTAGGGTCTAGAATAGTTTTTGAAGAAACTCCATATTTTAGAGACTTTGTGATCCTATAATCAAGAAAAAAGGTGAGATTGATTCTTTAATGCTTTTGATGATCTAAAAATATGATCTTTTGTTAACGTATTGTATTAATTGGTATGAGTCAAAATTATTGGAGGAATTTGGAAAAAAAAAATCCCAAAATTGTGGTGTTTGAGGATTTTGTGATTTTTAAATCAAAGGAGAAAGGTGTGGAAATAGATTTTTGTTGAGATTAGGGTTTTAAATGAAATTTGGATTGGATTTATTATATGGAAGAGATGTAATGAAATTATTTCTGTTTACGTGATCAGGGTTTTGGTGATTTAGAATTTTGTTCCTTGAGATTTATTCAGGTACGATAATTCCTTGCTTGTTATATGTACTTGTAGGATTATAATTGTTAAATTGATCTAATTATATAAGGCTTTTAATTATATTTTGCTTGCTACTTGTATTTGGTTGCTGTTAGTAAAGACCAGACAGATTGTGATACTAACGCTGGCACCCTGATGATCTATGTGCGGGGTTGTCATTAGTGGACTCGTGCGTAGAAATGATTCCAATCGTTTAGGATTGTGCAATGGTGGCATCAGGTGCAGGGATCACATCCAACACCAACATATATATATATAATATTTATATCGAACTATTTTATATTAAACTTGTTTTTATGGAATAATGAGTTACTCTAAGTTTAAGACTAATTGCAAAAGATTCTAAACTGTGCTTGCTGCATTTGAATAGGTTGTATGTGATTATGTATGACGTGTGTTCATGTACTTATGTTTGTGGTTTGGTGTACTGGGCAATATTTGCTCACCCTTTTATCTTTTTCAAGAATAGGTTAAGATCAAATATTATATGATTTATCTTGATTGATGTCATTATCAACTACAGGGAGGATGATAGTATGCCTGATTATCCTACTGACTTTTAGACAAACTTTGGATTTGACGATAGCTAATTGAGGAATTTATGGAGTTTTAAACAGTTTTATGTTTTTTAGTAGAAATTTTATATGACTTTTGAAGATGTTATAAGTTTGGATTATGTTGGCCATGGTTTATGCCAACGAGGCTATTTGGATGTTTTATTCTTAAAAGTATATTTAACAGGTGCCTTTTTATATGTGAGTATTGGAGATATATGTTTTGATTATTTGTGGATTAGTGTTTTATAGTCTTAGTGTGTCCATTTATGTTGATGACACGTCGCAGGTTGTAATGCCATTAGGTTAGGGCGTTACGAAACCCTTCGAACCACTTTTCTTCCAGGCTCCTTGCATTCTTAGCCCTATGTCCACGTTGCCCGCATTTAAAATAGAATACCTGTGGAATAGCTTTCTCTGTGCATAATCTGTGGCTGTGTCCAACCTTGCCACATGTAAAATAGACATTCTTAAGCCAATTTCAATCTTTAATATCATGGCATCCGTGGCACTTGATACACTTTCTCTCTGTACTCTGAACTGCTGATCTTTGTGTAATAAACCTCTTCCTCCTGTCTCGGGTGAGAACACTAAGGGCTAGTCTCTTTCCCAAATATACCCAACTTCTCTGAATCTCACGGCTTTTTATCTTATTCAAGCCCTGCTCAACTATTTTAGCTTTATTGACTACAGTTGAATAATGGTTCAAATCCATCAAATTCACATGGTGTTGTATCCATGGCTCCCATCTTGTAATAAACCTGCTTATCTTAGCATCTTCACTCTCTTTCAAAGGATCTGGTAGAAATCTCATTAGCTTGTCTAGTTCAGCCTCATATTCTTCAACATATATTCTACTCTGCTATAGGGTATAATATTCTTGCAGCATCTGTTGTTTAACACTTTCATGGCCCATTCACTTCATCGAATGGAATATGAGGGGAATGAAATTCCAATTCAAAGTGACCGTAATAGGATTGTAATGGCTATTACAATGTTCACTTGGTGTAAAAAGTAAAATAAGTAATTATTAGAGTAAAAAGGTAAAATATATATAATACCCCCTTTATTTATTACATAGATAGGATAAATTGTATTGGTGTTATTTTCAAGACAACGGTATCTATGATAAAATTGAAAAATAGACCATTGAATGACAATTCATGGGTTGGAGACATGAATTGCTATTCATTATTTTACGCAATAGCAATTCGTTATAAATTGCCATTCCTTTAAAGTGAACACCGTAATATTAGCTTTACATCGAACGGGGAACAAATGAATAGTTATTCATGTCAAGTGAATGGACTATCAGGGAAAAACTCCCTATAGAAAGCTTGCTGGAACTTTTCCCAGGTAATCACTCCAGCCATATGCCTCTTGGTGCTCAACCACAAATTGTTTGCTCTACTAGTAAGCAAATAAAATGCATACTCCACCTTCTTATCCTTAGGTTTGTCCAGGACAGCAAAAGTCTTTTCCACCTCTTCCATCCATAACCAAACATCTAATGGCCTTCCCAGCTTTGACTCAAGTTTTTATATAAATTCCACAAATTTATTAAAGCTCAATACATTAGTATGTCTAGCACCATTATCTCCATTCCCATTCTATTTCTGTGTCTCTTGTCTCCAAGCCTCAGCATTAGCCTATATCACTTATACGTCTCAACGCATGGTCTAATGTTGTTATGTAACTACTTTCAGAAGAGTATTCACTGCTTGCATCAACTGGACAACATCAACTGGTACATGTTGACGTACAAGTAGGGGCAGTGGTAGTGGTAGATCTTAAGGCAACTGATTCAGGGGTGGTTAGTTCAAAGGTGGTTCGTTCTCATGTGGTTGTCCTCCATTAACCTCCTCCTCACCAATCCTGGAGGAGCCAGCATCAAGGGCTTATCTTTGAGGTGGCATTCTAAAAGGGTAAACATATATCACATGAGAAATAGACAAAACAGACTAAAAGACCAAAATACTATAGAAACTACAAGATAACAACATTACTAACTAGATTAGCAACCCTAACTAATTGCTACCCCCTTCATCATTACTTACCATCCTAAGGAGTTCATAACTTAGATCTAATAAGATTCACAATCTAAGCTCTGATACCAATTAGGCTGTGACACTATAATCTGAAGACATTACAACCTATCATGTGTCATCACTATATAAAGACATGCTAAAACTATTGTTTCACTAATTCACAAAGATAAACCACATAACTTCAATTACTCTCATAAAATGGTATCTTTTTAAAAATATCTCATAATAATAGAACTTCCGAATAACTTAGTTGGTATAAATTAAAGCCAACTTAAATCAAATTTATAATATTGTAAAAAGTATCATAAAACTTTAGCTTTATAAAAACATATAAAACTTCTTCAGATCTTCAACTCTATCTAAATCTAAACCAAAATATTAAAACATCAGCAGGAAAGGTAGGTTAGCTATTGTCTTCCTCGTAGTTCACATAGATATCATAGCCCGACAGATAAAAAACTATTGGATCATCACCTGTTTCTAAAAAATAAAAAGAAGTACTCCATGCTACAAACATATGCACATCAATAGGTATTATACAATTTCACATACAACCTAATAACTAATGCAGAAAGCATAGGTTATTATCTTTGATTAGCCAACAAACAACACAGTTCAAAACCATTTGCAACTATTCTTAAATCTGGAGTAACTAATGACTTCATGAAAACAAGTTTTATATATAAAATACATTGATACATATTTATTGGTGTTTAGTACTCCCATACACCGTACCTGTACCACTCCTAGACTAATGGAATCATCCCTATGCAATACTCCACTTGGGAGGATGACACACACAGATCGCCAGGGCATTGTTCTAGTAACAACGGTCTTTCTGATCTACTAGACCCAGCCAAAGACAAGCAGTAAACTCAACTTAAAGCCAGATAGTATTATGTCAATTTTAAATACTAAGCCTACAATCACAATCAACAAGCAAGGTAAGGTTAGACCTGAATCTGGCCATGTAGGCCGGCTCAATGTTGGTGGCATAAAGAACAAAGGCTGGTGGCATAGAGAGAAAGGCCAGCGGCTTTAAGCTGTGTCTCCTTATCTCCAATCACGTGTCTATCATTTGACAAAACATACATATACATATTAGGGTGGACCATAAAACCCTTTTATTTTTCAACAAAATGTACTTTTGCCCTTCATTATATGTTATGTATTTATATATTACAACCAAGAAAAGAGAAAGAAAGAAAACAAAATATATATATATATATATAAGTATTAATACTAGTGTCACAAAAAAAAATTATACAATGCAAAAAAAATTATAAGCAAAAGAAGGCTTGAATAAGCCATACAAAATAAAACTTTCTAATCTGGTTCTAGACGGGAGCATTGATAGATACGTCTACAGTGGTGTGTGATGACAATGATAAAACATGATACTTGAATGTTTTAAAACTTAAGATATCTAATCATGGCTCTTATTAATGTAAAAGGATGCTTTTACAACTTAATATGTGGTAGCTTAACTTGTTAATACTATGCAATATTTAAAATTGATGGCTCTCTATAAAAAATAAAAAAGAAAAACAATGAGAGAGAGAAAAAGAATCAATACCCAATTTTTTTTTTCACCAACAAATTAATTAATTGTTAATGTTTTTAAAACAATATGTAGACATGATAAGTTATAATTTTAATGCTGAATTTTATTGATTTAAGATATGAAAGTTCTTTATTTTTACCAATACAAAAGAATAATTAGATCACACAACCAAATTTTTAAATTTACTAACTATAACTAAAATATCTTGTAATTTTAAATATATAAAAAAGTTCCCCTAACTTGAATTTTGCTAACTAATAGACTATAAGATGGATAAAACGTCAACAAAAACCCATTACTAGGCATACTCCAAATTAAGAAAAGGATGTGGTTTGGAAGTTTAATATATTATTAGGTTCTTTTTCATTGGCTTATGACTTGTGAGTGACTCTCTTTAGATTCATGTTAGATCTTTTTAAGTGGTTTAACTTCCTTAAGAAAAGTGAGGATTCGATAAGTTAATTCAATTGCTTCTATCTGTCAATAGTCTTATAGCCTACTGGAATTAATTAATGCTTCTCAAGCTAAAGGTACCAAGTTTAAATCAGTCACACCCCAAAAGATACCCTAAACATGGTAGTCTTCTGCACACAATATTAAAGTTTAAAAATGAATACCTTAGTCACATAAATACTTATACGATAATAGGAAGACAATGATGGAGTTATGCAGTTTAAGAAGATAGCAGTAAATAGCATATAGGAATTTCTAAACATAAATATATAACTTCAAAGGATCAAAGTCTTACAGCTCATCAGGGCATATCCCCATCAAAGTCTTATAGATTAAAAATCATCAAGTCTTTCTAGAAGTAAACAACTCTGTATCAAAAGAAACTAATGAACCATGAAAGGAGATTTCTACAAAAGTCCACTCTCGAGATCTTCTCATAAACTTTCTTCAAAAGCTCCCCCTGTCACAGAAGTCCTTACTTAAGGAAGAATCCCCTTAGGGTATAACCAAAGATACTCCTGTGTCAAAAGAAATCTATAGGGGTGTAAATATAACTTGCTTCGTGAGTAAGTTCTAGCAATAATGTACCCATATATAGAGTATAATCAAATCAAGTTTGTTAATCAATATGCGACACTCATATTATTAACAAATACATGTGACTAACTGGAAATCATATGTAGAATGATTTAAGCCCTCTATATCAAAGGTTAGGGAATGATTTGAAAGAACAGGCTCATGCAACCACAGGTTTTAATAAACTTTCAGGTTCTTACTAGCCATAAATTTTGGTAGACTTTCTTGTTCTTACTAACCACCACTACTGTCTTCAAGCTTTTCGCCCAAATTGACCAATTCGACATGGCTCATTCCTGAGGCCCTATTCTCTGAAAGAAGTAATTCCTTATGCTAGAATAGGATATCTTGCTCATTTGGTCCTATACGTAAGAGTAGTAGCAAAATAAATGTGACTCGACTTTATGTCATCCATGAGTAGATTATTAATTTAACTCTAAACCGAGTTATTTTCCATTTTCAAAGGTCACCATCAAAATTTACAAAAACATTTCAACAAGATAACGAAACAAAAATATTAATCAATAATTCAAATTTTGATATACTTATCTTTCATTTAACAAGAACCATAAAACACAAGTATGAAGCCATGATGTCCCACATGCAAATCCATTTTTATCTTTTTCCTATATTCTACTGTTCTTATTCTACAAATACATACAAGAATACGTAAAGAAAGGAAGCGAACTGACTCAGTCAGTTCATAGTTCTTCTAGTCAAAATAGTCTTTCAAAAATGGGGCTTCGAAATCCTCATTACCTAGACAAAAAAAAAAATATGGAATTAGTATTTCATATTAGTCTCACTTAAAATTTTAACTCTATTAATCCTATTTGCATTAAATTTCCCAGTTACTCAGTTTAGATCTTAAAATAGCCATAACTAACTCATTTTGGCTTTGATTTTTTGCATAAGAGTAGTCGATTTCTATCTACTTTGGATCCTCTGTCTATTTCTAAGATTGTTTCAAACATTTAAAGTCTTTTAGGCCTCAGAATCCTCAGGTTTAGATTACACCTAGACTTACATTCAAGTTCATTTTTTGATAGTTTTGCAAGTTTCATCTTTTATAGACTGTCTAAGGCAAGTATTTATATTATTTCCACATTTAAAGACAATTAAAACTCAATAGCTCATAGCATGTACATGATCTTAATGATGTTGCCCATAAATAGAATTTCACTAAATATCCGTTGCAATAATGTTAAGAAAAACTTAAGCTCATAAATTATAGCCTTGAAGACTTTCTAGTGAAGTTTACTTCTTAGGACTCATAATAAAAAATTCAACTTGAAATAAAATGTTATACTTTATTTTATCATTTGTAAGTTTTGGTTTAATTTTATTTAAAAGCTTATTTACTAAAACTGTAATTTTTATGTGTTTCAAGAAAGTAATCGCAATTGTAAAAATCTATAAAACTTATGTATTTAAAAGAAAATAGGAAATTGGTTTTGTTCTCAAATTTTCTTTTTACAAAGGTTTTGCTAGGTATTGAAAATAAATTTCAAAAAATATTTCACATAATAAAGAATTGTCAATGTATGGGGATTTAGGAAATTCACTTTAGCATTATAACAACAACGCTATGAACATAAAACTAAACTCATAAATATTGCAATATTATAACAAACTTAGAGTGAAAAGTTAGCAAAGTTAATAGTAGGAAGATAAAGATAGCAAAAATAAATATGAGAGTCTTAGCTCATAACAAAAGCTCCATAGGATTTGAAATAATCTAGTCACCATGTAAAATAAATAAAAACGTAACAAGGTAGAATAAAAACAAGTAGTAGTCTTAGATTTTTATCAAGGCTTCCCAAGACTTGAAATTTTTATAGTCTCCTTCAAACTTAAATATAGATAAGTTTAAGACTAGAAATTGACTAGTCTTTTTATGACTTGAAATGAACCAGTTTAAAACATAAAATTAAAACATTGGAACGCAAAGAACATAAATAAAACAAGTTAGATTAGTGAATATTAGGCTCTAAAATTCATATGCATACTTATATATATATATCAATATTTATATAAAAGTTAAACTAGTGAACATAAATACGAATGAACACAAGCATAATAAGATTTGAGTCGTGTATGATATTAACGCATTTCTATCCCTAGCTTTTGAGCATCATGGGAAATATTTTCTTTAGGATCTTACATAAATAACTACATGATCATAACATAGGATATGGGTATAGAGAGATTACCTAAACAAATGAAAATGAAGTTATGTGTGGGGGGTCATGACCCTAAATAGGGGCTTAATAGGTTTGCTCTAATATCGTCTTATCATGTGTGCACTGATAACATAAAAATCTTCTTGCAAATCAGATATTGTAAGACTCTAATTACTTATTCTCTCAATATGTCTCACACACACACACACACATATTTAGAAAAATAGTTTTGGATACCAATATTTCATAGTTCACAAGGACCACAAAGAATTGAATATCCTACCAACAAAAGATAAGATAAGGTAAACTTTGAGTTTGTTAATCAACTACTGCCACAAGAATCCGAAAAAGGGAAAAAGAGAAGGTTTAAAAGAATAGAGATAATAAAGTTTAAATTTTTCTCTCATCAAGTTTTGATCTATCAAATTCCTAATCTTCTAACTGACTTGACTTCATCATTGATGCACTCAGTGCTCGAATCCTATCTCATTCCCAGCTTTGCAATTTTACTATAAAAACAAACTATTGAGCGTAAGCTACATACAGCTTAGTGAGATATTTCCTTCAATCGTATCATAACAACAAAGCAAACAAGTTATATTAATTTTAAACATATGCTATGTATGTTGTGTAACAAACACGTAAGCACACAAGTATATATGGTTGTTCAAAACCTATATATAGAATAGATTTACGCCTTCTATGATAGGGGCTGGGAATTGTTTATGAGGGTCTGCACGATCCTCTACTACTAGTCTCCAAGCACTTGCCTATAGTGTTTGGCTCACATGGCTCCGAACTAAGGGTTACATTCCCAAATGGTGTTGATTCTCTTGAAAGGAGCAGGGCCCATGTCCTACCATGATTACAACCCATCTAGCTTTGTGCGTAGGAGTAACAGGCTTCTAAATGTGATTTGACGAGATGCAATGAGTGAATATTTCTTTTTTATTAAGCCAAACCTTGTCAAGGTTCATTAAGGGGTGATCAAACAATTTAACAATCACCAAACAACCACACATATGAGTAACCAAAGTAATCAAACAAACAATTCAAGGTTGCAATATGTTTAACATTCTCTTTATCACATAAACATATAATCACATACATAACCCATGCATTCCCCATACATATCCATTTTTATATTTTCTTAGTATACCAGTACTACTATTTCTACAAACACAAATAATGTAAAGAAATTGTCGAGCATGGATTTTGATTTCCGGTTCAATTTCCTTTAATTCGATTTACATCAAACCCTAACCCATTTGACATAAATCATCGACTAAGAATTAAAGAAATATCAATTTTGAAAATTATTTTGGAGTCGCCACCTGACTAGAGTCAGAAAAAAAAAAAAAAAAGAAAACCAAGATCAATGGGTAAGTTGATCTCGATTATGCTACTGATCCGCAAAAAAAAAAAATTGTTTAAAAAAAAAGAAAAGCAAAAATTAACTTGAGTCCAGGGGCTAATCTATTAAAACCTAAACAATTACCACTTATAACTTTCCAATTAAAATTGCTTTCTTTCATGTCCTAAATACAAATTATAAAGTATTTACGAGGATCTAACTAACTAATCCTATAGCTAATATTTATAAATATGTACAAATTTACTAATTTAATCAACTAATCAATTTTCATCAAAAATCATATATAATCTAAGAACTCAATATAGTTAAATTAATCAAATCCTATCAAATTCTATCAATATTCATATATCATAAACTAAGCTAAGAGAATCAATAAAATCAAATCAAACAAATTCACAAAAATAGGTTTTTTACATATTTTGAGTCACCCATTTAAGTGCCTACGTACCCGCTAATCGGGATCAAACAATACGTAGTTCTTTAATGAAAACTTTAATTTGTTGATCAATTTTAGAGTTTTTAATTCTTTTCGCTTTAAATTTGTTAAATTTTGATAGTTTTGACAATATTAGCTTTTTGATGATATGGATCCTAAGATTTATCAATTTAAGCTCTTACTATTTCTTGCTATTTCATGAAAATAAAAAAAAAATTCTAAGTGACAAAGCTCTTTAAGGAAACATAGCATATCAATCCACATGTTATCATTAATTAAATTATCACAAGAAATCAAATTTCACACATACAAGAAAAAAATGTTATTACAAACATATAAAAGATGAAATATTTATAACGTCAAATGGTATATTGCAGACATCATGGTTATCATATAATAACTTATTATTTGAATACATCATAGCAAAGGTTCAATCTATGTCATTAAAGTATTAAAAAAAAACGAATTTACTAGTCAAGGGATTATAGTGAAAGTTAAAATCAAAGTGCTATGATAATATTAAAAAATCAATTTATGAAAATCAATTGGCAAAGCCATAATAAATCTTGTCAAGATAAAAATTACTTTAGGAATTTTATTAGCAATTTTATACAATATAAACTAAGAATTTAATCTATAAACAATATTACGAAGCAATCACTCAAAAAGACATTAATTAACCTCATGTTTTGAATGCCTAAACAACTAATAATAATATGTAATATTTATTACGTTAGAATCTTATTATTGTTTATTATTTTTCATTGTTATGATGCTACGATAATTCATTAACTTATAATATTAATTACTAGTATGCTTCATTAAGTAAAAAAAAGGACTTACTTGAGGATTGAACGCGCACGACGGAATTGATGGTCTGAGCTTCGACTGGTCGACTTGAGACAGACGAATGTGGAATTGGTTTGGGATGATCACAGGGCAATGCGGTGGCTGAATAGGGGGTTTTGAAACCCTCAATCTGAAAACACTCCGGTAGCTTCCAATTGCTCTGATTTTTCTTTTCTTTTTTTTTTACGAAGAATTTAAAATTACAATGTTGAAGCCTAAATTTGAGAACACCAAGACGAAATCAAAAATTGAGAATAAAATTAAAAGTATTGGGAGATAACAGACCTTTTAAAAAAAAATAGAAGATAGGGAGACTATTTATATGTTTTAATTTAGCTCAAAACTTTTCTAAACAATCGTTTGTGAATCTAGGGTTCTAAGACACGGTTTTCACAAATTCGAAAAAATCTGAGCTAAAATGATTGTAACTTTCCAATTAAATGTCTTGTCAGATATGTCTTTCCCATGTTATAACGACCCAAATCTTCAATCTTGCTTAAAAAAGCGAATTTCACGCGTTTTTGACGAAACTAATAAAAACATGTTTTTCCTAATTTTCAAGCTCGAATTTGAAACAGTTATTGTTGATGAAAACACGTAATATACATACCAAATTAAACTACTCCATACCTGGTTTCCATATATGCATTCGGTTCGTGGAAATTAGGTATGGAAATGGGCCGAAAATGGGCCTAAAAGGGGGTCCATTGGGCTGCCCAAGGTTGAAAATGAACAGTACCTTTTTTGGCATATTATACTATATTATATATGTATATAGATTACATCCATTATATTTATTTCCTTAATTTGATTTATTTTCCTAATTCATTTGTAATCCTAATGCTTATAATTGCAAATATTCCTTTAATTTAGCCATATATATACTAATATTAACATCTAATTATCAATAATTTGACAAAAATAAATTATCAAAAGGAGGTGTCTATAGCTGCCCCTCTTTGTGGTGAGGTTGTTAAAACCTTATCATAAAGATAAGTAGACCTCATTTTGCCTTTAACTTATTTGGAACTCCCACTTCTTGAGTGGGGTAAGAGCTTTTTCATGTTCTGATATGCTCCTTGAATTGCTTCTTGAGCAAGCATGCTTCATGTGCTAAACCGTCCCTTGATTCAAGTCTCATGTATTGAGTCCGTACTTGAAAGGAGGTCACTTTCTGAGCAGAGATAGGATTGCTTCTAGAGATGAAGTTGTTTCTTGAGCAGAGATAATTCATGTTCTGAACCATTGCTTTGAGCTAGATCAATCTTGAGCGAAGATGATTCATGTTCTGAAACTCCCCTTGAACTGGGTTGCTTCTTGAGCGGAGACGATCATGTTCTGAATCGTTACTTTGAGCTGGATCGCTTCTTGAGCGGAGGTGATACATGTTTTGAAACTCCTCTTGAACCAGGTTACTTCTTGAGCGGAGACGATTCATGTTCCGAATCGTTGCTTTGAGCTGGATCGCTTCTTGAGCAGAGGTGATTCATGTTCTGAAACTCCTCTTGAATAGTGTTGCTTCTTGAGAGGAGGTGATTCATGTTCTAACATGCCTCTTGAACTGTGTTGCTTCTTGAGCAGGGGTGATTCATGTTCTGACATGCCTCTTGAACTGTGTTGCTTCATGAGTGGAGGTGATTCATGTTCTGAAACACCTCTTGAATTGTGTTGCTTCATGAATGAGGTGATTCATGTTTTGAAACTCCTCTTGAACAGTGTTCCTTCTTGAGAGGAGGTGATTCATGTTCTGAAATGCCTCTTGAATAGTGTTGCTTCTTGAGCGAAGGTGATTCATGTTATGAAATGCCTCTTGAACTATGTTGCTTCTTGAGAGGAGTGCTTCATGTTCTGAAACTCCTCTTGAACTGTGTTACTTCTTGAGCGGAGGTGATTCATGTTCTAAAACTCCTCTTGAACTAGGTTGCTTCTTGAGCAGAGGTGATTCATGTTCTGAAACTCCTCTTGAACTGGGTTGATTCTTGAGCAGAGGTGATTCATGTTCTGAAACGCCTCCTGAACTCGGTCTCATGTTCTGAACCCAAGTAATAAATCTCATGTCTTGAGATCTTGATTTCCTCATGCTTTACGTTGCTTTTAGAGCTAATTTCCTGAAAAACTTAATCCTAGCAATATATTTATTTAAAAAAAAAAACTTACCAGATTCTTATAGAAGCTTTTAAACTTGTTAGACCACTTGGTGAAGTCCGCTCATCATTAGCTTTACTCCGTCAGGCTAGAGCGCATTCACTGTAGCTATCCTTTGAATTGAGTATCCTTGTTGTCTCTTGATGGTAACCAGATTCTTTTGATGGTCTTGATCACAGGATGATGCAAGAGATGGTTCTTAGAGTATCCCTTACTTTATAGCTTGAAATTATCGACTTCTTGTTATTCCCCCGAAATAGGCATTTCTTAAGAAAAGATCAAATCATAAAGTATTAGAATGTTTTTATAACTTTATCAATTGCTCAAATCTCTCTCTCTCACAATACGCTCATGTTTTAAGTGTTTGGGAGATACAAGGATGAAAGAGAACATATTAATTAAAGTGGATGGTCAATGACCGATCTGATGATTGGAGACCGCTAGAGATATCTTTTTGTGGATAGATAACAAAAATTAGATCACACATAGACAAAGTAGTCAACACATTCCTGAACTTGATAGAATTCTCATTAATTTCTCAAGAGTAGTACAACTTAACCGCATTAGAATTTACAGGGTCTTTCAAATCTGGACCATCCATTCTAGTCAAAATCAATGTACCACTAGGCAACACTCTCTTTACTACATATGGTCCTTCATAATTAGGAGTAAGCTTTTCTCTAGGATCTTGAGCATTCGAGAGCACTTTTCTTAAGAGTAAGTCTCCCTTTTTGAAATTTCTCAGGTGAACTTTCTTACTGAATGCTCGAGCCATTCTTTGTCGGTAAAGCTAACTATGGTATAGAGCAGTCATCTTCCTTTCATCAATGAGATTCAATAGATCAATCCTTTTTCTCACCCATTCAACTTCATGCCAATCTTTGTAAGTGATAGCCATCTTCTCTATTATTTTCCTAATGTTTTTGTTGGTTGCTTCAACTGCCCCATTCATCTGAGGTCGGTATGGGGTAAAGTTCCGATGTTTGATCCCAAAATTTTGGCTTAATTCAGACATTAATTTGTTGTTCAAATTGGTACCATCATCTGTAATGATTGTATTAGGGACTCCATATCTGGCTATGATATCTCTCTCGATGAACTTGATAGCTACTCCTTTGGTAACATTAGCGTATGAGAATGCTTCAACCCACTTGGTAAAGTAGTCGATCGCCACTAATATAAATCGGTGACCATTTGAGGCTTTTGGTGAAATTAGCCCTATCATATCCATACCCCACATCGAGAAGGGCTAAGGTGAAGACAACGACTGCAATTCTTTGGGATGAGCATTTATCTTATTAGAGTATATCTGGCACAAGTGACAATGTCTCACGTGTTTGATACAATCTAATTCCATAGTTATCAAAAAATAACCCTTCCTCATTATCTTCTTGGCTAGCATGTATCCATTCTTGTGAGGTCCACATATCCCTGCATGGACTTCCTTCATCAACATATCTGCTTCCGCCTCATCTATGCATTTCAAGAGAGTAGTATCAAATGATTTTTTATATAATGTATTACCACCGAGCATGAAATGAGCTGCTAAGCGTCTTAGCATTCTTTGCTCCTTTGTTGAGGCATTTTCAGGGTACTTGCCATCTTGGAGGAATTCTTTGATATTAGCATACCAAGGATCTTTCTTTGGGACTTCCTCGGTATTCAAGCAAAATGTCGGTTCCTTCTCAATGCGAACCTTTAAAGGCTGGATCTTAACTCCATCAGTGATCTGAATCATAGATGCTAACGTCGCTAATGCATCCGTGAACTGGTTCTGGTTTCTTGGCATATAAGTAAATGATATTTCTTTGATTTTTTGTGCCAATTCTAGTAAATGTTGGTGATAAGGCACTAATTTTGCATCCTTCGTCTTGTATTCTTCTCATGTTTGAAAGACGATGAGAGAGGAGTCTCCATATACTTCAAGATCATCTATCTCCATGTCAAGTGCCATCTTGAGACCCATGATGCAAGCCTCGTATTCTGCCACATTATTAGTATAAAGGAATGTCAATCTTGCTGAAGTGGGGTATTGATTATCATCTGGTGATATTAAGACTGCCCAAATTCCACATCCACATACATTAGCTGCACCATCAAAGTACAACTTCCATTTAGGGGTGGACTGTTCTGATTCTTTATCTGAATCTGGCAGCAATATGCTTCCATTCGAAAATTAAGCTTCTCCATCAATCACATTATCTTCAACCAGGTTTTTAGCCAGTTGATCTACGAGAGCTTGACCTTTAAGTGAGTTCTGATTCACATAAGTGATGTCAAATTCTGATAACAACATCTGCCACCTGGAAATTCTCCCAATCAGCTCTAGTTTCTCAGCCAGATACTTCAAAGGATCATGTTTCGTGTAAAGCTCGACAGAATAATACAATGTATATTGTCTAAGTCTGTGCATGATCCATAACACGGCACAACAAGTTCTTTCCACTTCATTATACTTCTGTTCACCTTCATTGAATTTCTTACTCAAATAGTAAATAGCCCGTTCTTTCCCATCTTCATCTTTCTGTCCAAGCATACCTCCCATTGATTCAGGAAGTACCGTCAAATACAGGAAAAGAGAGCAACCAGGTATTGGCGCTACTAACACTGGTGGATTCATCAGATATCGCTTGATCTCATCAAATGCTTCTTGACAATCTTTATCCCAACGGATAGCTGCATTTTTCCTCAACAACTTGAATAGAGGGCGACATTTGTTGGTTAATTGAGATATGAATCGAGCAATATAGTTCAAGTGTCCCAATATGCCCTTGACTTCTTTGATCGTCTTCGGAGGAGGCAGTTCAAGTATGGCTTTAACCTTATCCAGATCAACTTCTATTCCTTGCTGACTGACTATGAATCTCAATAACTTCCCTAAGGTCACCCATACGTACACTTCTCGAGATTCAGCTTAAGATGGAACTTCTGTAATCTATCAAATAATCTCCTTAATACTTCCACATGATCCTCATCTTCCTTAGACTTAGCAATCATATCATCCACATATACTTCGACTTCTTGATACATCATGTCATGAAACAAGGTAACCATCGCCCTTTGATATGTTGCCTCAGCGTTTTTAAGGCTGAAAGGCATGAATTTGTAGCAGAATGTTCCCCAAGTAGTAATAAAGGTTGTCTTGGTGTTATCCTCTTCTGCCATCTTAATCTGATTGTATCCCGAAAAGCCATCCATGAATGAAAATAGATGGTTTCCAGCTGTGTTATCCACCAAGACATCTATGCGAGGTAAGGGGGAATTATCTTTGGCATGGCTTGGTTTAGATCACGAAAGTCCACACAAACTCTAACCTTTGCATTCTTTTTAAGTACCATGACCACATTGGCCACCCATTCAAGATAATCGGATACCTCTATAAAACCAACTTCTAATAATTTATGCACTTCTTCTTTAATCTTAAGTAAGATATCTGGTCTAAATCGCCTTAAGTTTTGCTTCTTTGGTTTGATATCTGCTTTAGTAGGTAATTTATGAATCACTATAGAGGTATCTAAACCAGGCATATCTTTGTAGGACCATGCAAACACATCTAAGTAATCAGTCAATAATTTTATCAGTCTTTCTCGTTGTTCAGAGGATAAGGTGGTACCTATTTTCATATTTTTAGGCTCCTCTTTAGTTCCAACATTTACTACTTTTGTAGGGTCACTGATCTCAATTCTACCTTGTTCAAATTTTTGCCAACTTTTCTCTGTCCCAGTGTGATCACTAATATCACCTTCGACGACTAATCCAGTAGGGCCAGAAGTGATATCAGTATTTTCGTTATCTATTAGCGCAAGATATCCCTTACTTTCACCATTATCATCAGATTTGAATAAAGGCAAGATAAAGAAAGAGAACAAGGAAGAAATGTGAGGGGAAAAGAGAAAGTGATGATATAGACAAAAGAGATAATATAGAAAAGAAACAAAGAAATTTTATTAATGAATATGACTCATGGAGTACATTTTATTTGAGCAATTAATAAAAGAAACGAAACATAAAAACACTTCATGAATTCAACCCTTACTCAGAGGTAACCCTAGAGTTATTAAGGGGAATAGTTAACTAATTATTACACTCCTGAGCCGAATGGGAGCTGCAAGAAGGCTCCATAACTGATGCAATGTCTGGCTTCTAGACATGAGTTGGTTGTGGGAACGTGACTCTGATGTCTGGAGACTCAATAGGGGTATCATATCATTCTTCTCCTCTCTTCTACTAGGATTTCCTTTTCATCTCTTGTATCTCAACCGAAGTAGGGACATATCCCAGTCTAAATGCCCCTCTTCTTAAATCATATTGTCTTCTTAAAAAATTTGTAAACAAAAGTCTTTGAATCCTTCTTCGCCAATATAGGGTATAGCAGTGTCTTTGAAAATAGCATGATCTTGTTCACCCAGTACCATAACGATTTGGTCGTTTGTTATAAACTTGACCATTTGATGCAGACTAGACGGTATTGTCCTAGCTGAGTGGATCCAAGGCATTCCAAGTAACAAATTGAACGATCTCGGTATGTCTAGAACTTGGAATGGGATAATGAAATCTTGTGGCCCAATAGTAATTTCCAAGTCTATTTCTCCCGATATGCCTCTCTTGGATCCATCAAAAGCTTTAACAATTGTGGAATTGGACCAGATATTAGATGCATCGATACTGAGTAGGTTCAAACTGGCCAATGGAAAAACATTCAGAGATGACCCATTGTCGATGAGGACTCAGGCTACAATCAATCCATTACACTTAGCCATTATGAATAGGGGCCTCATGTGTTGAATGCCTTCAGTTCCCAATTTATCAGGTGAGAAAGAGATTTAGTCCAAAGCAAATACCGCATTCACCACATCTTCCATCGTTTCGGTAGCAACACCTTCGGGAACCTTGATTTGTTGGAGTATCTTAAAGAGGGCCTCCCGGTGTATTTCAGAAGTCATCAATAAACCCATGAAGGGTATTTGACCGAGACCTTAGCAAGTTGATCGGTAATCTTATAATCACTCATCTTCATTATCTTGATCAAGGTCGTTTTCTTATCAAATACCTCCTCATTTTTCTTATCTTTTCTCTGTAGGAAGAATTCCTCTACCAATATCTTCTCTCTTTCGGGCTCTGGGGCTTTTCCAAGTTTTTCGACCATAAGCCCGAGAACTTGATTAATAGCTTGATAGATGAATGGGGTATCTTTATAATCTTTCGGTGCAATGGGCACATGGAATTGATATCTCATCAATTTCACCTCATATGGGGCCTCTTTCTGCTCTTCTTGACATTGGATAACTACCCTCTTCGGATCGAACTGGATCATTCCAATAAAAGGCTCGGGTTCCTCGATTGTGATCATGTTGATCATGGCCCAATGATTCGGGAGTGGATTTGTGTTGACATTAGGGGTCAGGATTTCAATGAAATCCAGGTGGACCAATTTAGCATCAATGAGGTCTTGAATCTTGTTCCGAAGCCTCCAACAATAGTCAGTAGAATAACCCACTTGCCCCAAATGATAATCACATTTCAGCTCAGGGTTATAGTATATGGGTTTGTAGTCTTATTTGGGTATTTCAAAGGTGATCAGGTTGTCGGCTCTAAGCCAGGCTAGAACTTGGCTAAGGGGTACAGGAATTTTGGTGAACTGTCTTTTGGATCTATTAAATGGTCGATTTTGGGATTATGGTTGTTGTGACTGGGTGAAGGGTTGATTAGTGTTTAGGGTTGGTTGGTAGGCATAGGATTGAGTAGGTTTAGTGTATGGGGTTGAGCTAACTACACTGATAGTGATATCCTTCCCTTTGTTGTTGTTGGAGTACTTGGGGTTTGCAGTCTTTTTCTCCACATGCATCTTCTCGATAGTAATGGCATTTTCAATTATGCATCTGGCCAATACTATCTCAGAGAAATTAATAATAGTGTGTCCAATGAGATGGGTAAAGAATGGTTCTTCCAAAGTATTGATGAAAGTGAATGTCAAATCCTTCTCCGGGATAGGGGTAGATACCATAGATGCCATTTGTAAGCCCCTAGATTTTTCGGTAAATATAAGTAAATCCTAAGAACCGGAAGTTCGATCGGAACCTAAAGTTAACCTAGTTTTATGTTTAGTCTAGTGAATCTAAATCCGGCAATCCCGTATTCTTTAATCCTAGAAAACGAAATTAAGATAATTGTGGAATATGATTCGTAATAATATAGGAAAGCTTAAAAATATAAGATTCTTAATTTTCTAGTATCTTTCGGATCCGAACGGGATCAGTTTTCAAATACCATACACTGGTGCACCAGATAGTGAAAATATTCAGACAACACTAATAGATTTGTAAAAATATAAGGTTTTCAAAAATATCAGTTTTAGAATTTTTCGGTAACTAAAAATATCAGATATAGGCTGTTTATGCGTATTTTCTTTACTACCAGTATTTTAATTGTCTAGTCTACTATTCATAGTACTTTTCTATTATTCATTACTATTTATCTATCTCTACTTTTTCTATTACCTATTTTCACAACCTATATACCTATTTCTTACAATTTTATTTTCCCATAAAAATTCTACACCACATATTACCAAACTTCTCTTACACTTTTCTTCTAAAATTAATTTTTAATTACTCTTTCTTTCATGCCATCAATTTTCTTTTCTTTTTCATTTATTTAATTAACTATAATTTCTCTCTAACTTTTCCTATAAATACCCCACTCTTCTTTCATTTCTTTCACACTTCATCTACCCACAAATTTACTACCAAAATTCTCCTCTCAAAACTCTCTCCAAATACTCTCTCAAATTCCTTTCTATATACCCCCAAAATTCTCAAATACCACCACTTTTCTCCACCATCAAATATCCTTTAGGTAATAAACTTTCTTTATATTACTTCTACCATGTCATGTAACTTTACATGACCATGGTGTGAGTTTCCTAAACTTATTATTATGGAAGCCACACTATGTTCATGTATTGTTCTTATTCATAAATATCCATTTATATTTCTATGTTGTTATTATGTTTTGCTCATATCATTAATGTTATTATGCTAACTTCTTATTTTTATCTAACTAATTATATTTATGTATTATATTCTTTAGAGCATATAAGCTCACTTGTTATTTATTTATTTTTATGCTTTGCAATTTATTTATTTATTTCATGCTATTATTAAGACTAATCTTTCTAGTCTTAGACTTGTCCTCATCAAGTCAAAATAATTTTCTTTCTTTTCTTTTCTTTTCTTTTCTTTTCCTTTTGGGACTAGTCTATTCTTAGTCCCGGATACCTTGATGAAGCTAAGGTTTCCAATACTTGACTTTACTATTATGCTCTTATTACATTTATCCTATTATGTTGTTTTTTTTTATTGTTACATATTCTCATTCATGCATGAACATGTTGATATTGTCTCAACCATAATTAAAATGAATTTTCTTAAATAATAAAAATAAGAAATCTCTTTAAAAATAAATTTTGTCATATAGGAAATGATTTTTCCATAAAAACTTAAAGTTTTATCTTAACAAATATTTTCTAAAGTTAGATAAGTTTAGCTCAAGTTTTAGTAATAATACTATACGGGATTTCATCAATAAATACATAAAATAAAGTTATTACAAACTCTCTTTTTAAACCAATAAAATAAGAAAGTTTCTTTAAACTTAATTCTTTGTTTAACAAAAGTTTTCTTAAACTCATATGTAAAGCTTTCATCAACATACTAAGGTTTAAATAAGTTTTACAAAAATTATCAAAGAATAACCTTTCTAAGAATAAGCTTTACTTAGGAAATAAAAATAATAAATAACTTATAAGATCAATGATATTATTTATTTAAGGTGGATCTAACTTTAGAATAACTTTAGAACACATAACCGAGAAATATTTAGAAAAACTACATTTTTAAACCACTAGAAATAAAGTTGTAGGAATCATAAAAGACTAAAATTACTTTTTGAAAATTTAATTATTCTTAACATTAAGAAATTGAGTTAAAAGAAGGAAATACTCACTTATAAATTTTTCCCAACAAAACTAAAAATGAGATTTTCAAGTCTTAGCTTTTCTCACTTTTAAGACACATTGTTTTGCAAAATCATTGTTGAGACAACGCCACTAAATTCATTCATATAGTTTGAGTCCATATATATGTATATTCAAAGGATTTTTGAACCATACAAAATATTTATATTTTTGTACAAGAGCCCTTAAATGAAGAAAAGTTTGAAAACTCTAGTTTTGAAATCTTGAATTTCCGTATCAATTCTGTACATCACTATTCCAAGACCTAAATGACTTCTTTTGGTAAAAATAACCTTAGAAATAGATAGATCTTTTCAAATAGGTAGAAATCGATATATAATATGCGAAATTCCGAGTTAAAATGAGCAAGTTATGCCCATTTTAAGTTGGGATTTCCATTCATACAATTTTTGACGAATTCAATAAGACAGAATTAGAGAAATTGAGTAGATATTGGATGGAATACTCACTTCAGGTATTTCTTTTGTTTAGGTGTTGAGGATCAAGATCTTCTCTTCCCGAGGATTACTTCGACTCATAGAAGATCGCTATAGACGAGTGAGTTTCCTTTACGTTTATGTATTCGTGCATGTGCTTGTAGAATAGAGCACTAGATGTTAGGAAAAGATAAAATTGATATGCATATAGGATATCATGGGAATTATGTATGTGAATTGTTATGTGCGATCAATGAACGATAAGTATATTGGAACCTAATCTGTAATTGATATAATTGTTTCTATGTATGTATTGCCATGTGTGTAATTATTGCTTTATCGCTTTAAATGATTTAATGTCATATGGGAATCCCCATATAATAAATTGCTCATGCATATCACTTAGAAAATCATTTTGACTACTACTCCTCAGCGTGGGATCGAAAAGGTAAGTTGCTTAGCTATATCTTAAGGGTTAGGACGTTCGGGGAGTACGACCTCAAGTTGTAGCCGAGTCGGATCGATCACTTTGGGTAAAGAAAGCCCGGGGACTAGTAGTACGGTTCATTGGAACCCCAAGAAGCGCGCAAACTTTTAAGGAGGTCGTTTGGGGCCCAGTTCAAATCATTCCCTAACCATCGATGGAGGGTAAATCCATCACACATACGAAACCGGATAGTTGTATGTAATGTTTGATCATATGATTGTTGCATTTCATATGTTTGATTAATAAACTTGGTTGATTGCCTATTATGAGTACTTTTGCGTAAGGAATATCTCACTAAGCTAGTTATGCTTATACCCCTATAGACTTTTGATATTGCAAGACCGTTATTTTGCACCTGAGACCATCTTGATCATCCAGGTAGAATCTATATTGTAGGAAGCTTTTGGAGGAACTCTGTTTTGAAGTCTTAGAGTAGATTTCTTCTAAAATCTTGTAGCTTAGTTATTTATTTAGTAAGACCATGTTGTTATGGAAATTATCAGGGGAATTCCCCTTAGAAGTTGTAAGACTTTTTATTTCAATGAAATATATTAAGTATTATTTTGCATATTCCGCTGCCAATATCTTAAAATGCACTACTTCATCGGTCTCCCTTTGATGTGAATGTACGCCTTGTACCGATATGGAAGCTTTTGAGTGACTGGGTTAGTCATTCTTAAGTTTTAATATTGTGTACGGTAGGCTATCACGTTTAAGGTACCCGTTGGGGCGTGACACCATTGATCTCCACCTTTGAGCATACTCCTTAAAGGACTCATCTTATATTGCCTAAATCCCACATAGATGGGGCCACTTCAATATTGAACTTGTATTGATTGTAGAAAGCCCAAGCCAATTTTTCCTAAGTATTAATCTCATCAAGATCCAATTGAGCATACCATGTTAAAGCCGGACCGGTAAGGCTATCCTGGAAAGTCTGGACCATAAATTGCTCATATTGAGTGTACCGACTCATCTTCCTCATATAGAACCTAGTATGCAACTTTGGGCAACCAGTACCATCATACTTTTCAAAGTCGGGAATCTTGAACTTCTCAGGAAAAGCCTTGGCTTCTATTATAGGAAAGCTTGTGATTCCGGCTTGATCAAATCCTTCCATTTTCTCAAAAGCCTTGAGTTTCTCATTGAATTGAGAGAAAAGCCTTTTCTCCATCTCTTTGTTTTGAGCCTCAATTTCCTTCTTAAGCTTGGAAGAATCGATCTTGACAGTGGTTTGTGGCTCATGATTAACTACTTGTTCCTCAATGTCTTGACCATCGGTCCCTTTCTTAATCCCAGAATGTCCTTTAGTAGTAGCTTGAGGGGCTTTAAAGTTTTGTGCGAGAAGATTCATTTGCTCGGCCATTTGAGACACCATTGGTTCCAAAATTATGAACCTTTGCTTGGAAATTGCATTGGAATTGCCAGAATTATTGTCGTTGTTGCTAGCCATTCTAGATTTGGACCTAGTGATGATTGGACTTCAAATCGGGTCGGACCGTTTAGAAGCTATCTTTTAGAAACCGAGGATAATTTAAAAACAAGATTTCCATAGTTTAGAGAAGAATATGTATATATTATATATATATATATATTTTGGCGAAAATCTTATTATTTATTTACAATTCTCAACAAAACGAGTAAACGGTCAGTAGTTAAGAAAATATATACACAAAAACAAGTAAACGGTTAGCGAACAAAATATACATAAAAGCTATACAAGAACATGTAGAGACAAGAATATATATATATATATATATATATGAAAAAGAAAGGTGCATGCGCATGCAAATTGAGATGATGAAGAAGCTTTATGGCAAAAAACCATTTTATTTCATTAAAGCTGAATTTACTCAAGGAGTTAGAACATGACCTAAACATGACAAAACCGAAAAGCTAAACAAAGAGACTTTAATCCTAAACCAAACACCTAATCTTGCTAAGACACACTAAACGGTCCTTCAGCTCCTTGATAGTTTTCTTCGCCGTTCATAGTTGAGCTTCAAGTGCTTGAACCTTGGCTTGAGAACTTTGCACTTCCTCTTCTATCTCTCGCTCCCTCTTCTTCATTTCTTGGAAGCGAACCTCTACCCGGGCTTTTGTCAATCCCATATAAGCTTGTGCCTCCGGGTAGGAGTGGTAGGTGGTCGACTCAACACCTTGGGAGCTTGAAATTCCAACCTATCCACCTTTGCCCTTTGGTTGAGGATGTATTCTTTGGTGGCCTGGTATTTCTTTGTCTCAGTATTGATGGGGTCTATCACGTAGATCGGCTTGATTTCTCTTGTCTCCCATTTGGCTTGTATCAACCGTAGCTTCCCCTCTCTTTGTGCCAAAGGGACGTCCGAGTCATCATATTCCATAGTAACCTCCTTTAATGATGGCTTGCTAGTTATATCTTGAAGTGCTCCATGTTGTCTTATCACGCAAGCCGGATAATATCCCATGGACCCGATAAAACCAATCAAAGGAACTGTCACATACTCTATGCATTCGGTTATTGCCGCATAAGAATGGAACCACTTAGCAATCCAAAGGAATGTGTAAGCTTCTAGATCTTGGAGTAAATGCACACACTCATTGGTTCTTGAAAGATCTTGAATGCGGACTCTTTCACTAAGGCTCAAAGTAAGATTATAACCGTCTCTAATGTGGCAAGCCAAACTCAAATTACTCCCATAATCTCTAGTGTAGCCAGCAAACAAAACGATCAAGAGTGCCATACTAGACTTGAACTTCCCATAGCCTCTATTCTTCAAGTGGTTGAGAGATCTATTTTTTTTAGCAAGCAAGGCCAGGATATAAGACTTTCCTGCTAAAAACTAGTCCACTAATTCTACCACCCAATAGTAGATGAATAGATCCCCATTCAGGAAGAGGATAGTACCGAATACTGCGGCTATAAAGGCGTTGATGCGTTCGCATGCTTCTACACCTCCATAGAAGATGAGCTTATTGTCCTTGTAACTATTTGGAGATCCAAACCACTTAAACAAGTTAGAACGCAGAATGGAGACCAAATTGCAATTCTTGAGAGCTCTAGACACATCGGTATTGGTGATTGTGTCCTAGGCCAATTACTGGATATTGTCATTCATAAACATTTTTGTTATATTGTTTGCATTTTTACTTTATAATAGGATCCGTGAATAATTTAATTATTCTAAATGTTCCTAGATACTCATTATTGTGGGAACAATAATGAATTAAATCTAGTATGAGGTCTGAGTGATAATCATGGGATGTTATTTGTATGGAGATACAAATCAAACTCATAGGTACATGTTGGAGAACTATGTACTGGACTGACCCGCTTTGAGATCACTATGTGGATTAGTGTCATAAGTGATTCTCAAAATAAGATGTCATCGTATCCTCAGACCTAAAATCACCATGGATTCCAACATGAGGAATATTATGTTTCAACTCAATTAAACGTTGTCTTTAACCAGATAATTATAAAGGTTGAGATTGGGCATGATGTAAATCATATAGAGGAAGTTGAGTGATTAAGATGGGATTTGTCCCTCTCATTGTGAGAGAGATATCTCTGGGCCCCTCGATGAGTGAGACTGAGAAATGCATGGTCGTACTCAAATGAATTGATAGCGTGCTCAATTTCATATGTTTTTATCAGTTTACTTAGAAATCGAGAAATGATAAGATTGAACGATATGAGGATGACACTATCCATGCCTTATGTTCAATCTAGATATCATGTGATAAAAGGATAATGACATAAGTTATAGATTATGTAGATCACCGATCTTCACTTAATTTGGGTAAACATAATGTCTTGCTAGAGGCCACTTTTGTTTTGTTGACTAAAATTGTTTTAGGTCAATTGCCAACATTAAGAGAACCTACAGGGTCACACACAAAAGAACAAGTCAAAAGGATCATGGACTAAATTTAATGTCTTGTGGGAATAATAAATTTATTATTATTAAGAATAATAATAAATTAAAGAATCATGGACTAAATTTAATGTCTTGTGGAATAATAATTTATTTTTATTAAGAGTAATAATAAATTAAAGGATCATGGACTAAATTTAATGTCTTATAGGAATAATAATTTTTTATTATTGAGAGTAATAATAAATTATTACATTGTTATGTGCAAGAATTATATTTTAGGAAATATTATCCCTTATTAGATTAAGGGGCACTAATGTCATTACTCATGTGAGAATGACATTGGTATAAAAGGCACATAAAGAGATCTCTTTAGGGTTAACAACTTATCTATCGACATTAGACCGGCAAAGAAAATCTGCAAACCCTAAAGAGTGAAGCACGAAGAGTCATGTGTGAAAATCCCAATATCATCTAGAAATGTTCTAGATCACGCCAGCATGTAAAGGATCTTTTTGATGAGTGCTCGTTCATGTGGATATCATAGAAGGTATTGTGATTTTACGGTACCTACAGATCCGATCTGCAAATTGATTTCAAGTTTCAAGCTTTTAGAGGTACGAAATCAAATTTTGTTTGTTTTAATCTAATCAATACACATGGCTACTAGGTTAGGGTTTTCTTTTTGAATTTTGCTACGAATGATTTGATCTTTATAATTTTAAAATGCTTCCAAGCCCAACAATCGATCCTCTTAATCCCTAAACAGGAGTTGAACAAGTTGATCGACCCCTTACTAAGTTAAGGAGCATATATTCCCACATGAGTTGGTGGAGCTTGAAGAAGCCTCGTGTATTACTCAATAGTATGACTCAAAGTATGCTCATCAAGGCAAAAGGTGGCCTCATCAATATTCCATAAGTAAACCAAAGCCCTAAAAAGATGAACGGGGACCTGGACCTTTGGTAGATAAAGAATGGGGCCCAAACGTTCTTCAATGAATCCTCTTTGTTCTAGCTTGAAAGTTTGTAACCACTTGTTCAAAATGGGTATCGGACTAGTAAGCTCATGAACGTAGATCTTGAGAATAAGACGAGCCTACATGTTACTACTACATAAATTGCTTGCCATTTTCTTAATCTATATATTACAAAAGAGATATGTTACAACACCGTAAATACATTTACAAAGTACATTTAATTAAAGATAAATACATGGACAAAGTTACAAGAATTTACAAGACACATCTACATAAACGCATTACAAAGGAAAGTTAACTCCTATAAATTCAGCTTTTGTTTTGTAAAAAAGTTTTGAAAAACACTTTGATGGGCTACAATGCTTGATCATCTCTTCATGTAGTGAATGCAAGAAGGGTGGGTTATAAAAGTCCCCAATTAATGGGCCATAGGCCACATTAACCAGAGTGGGAGGCTAATCTGTGTCTCGAATGGTGGGTAACCACAACACCTGAGACCTATTGATGCCCCCCATCTTAAGTTACCTAAGGTGGCCCGAGTTTGATCATATCCAGAAAACATTTTTTTTTACTCAAAATTAAATATCCCCCCAATATAACCCCATATAGATATATTTACATAATATTTGCACAAAAGCACCTGGTTAGTATAACTATTACAAATATAAAAAAAAATTTATAAAGAAGAAAGCAATTTATATATGAAAAACATAAAGTGGTTATTCCTCTAAAAATGCGTCCCTAGTGGAGTCGCTAATTTGTCGAGCATGGATTTTAATTTTCGGTTCAATATCCTTTAATCCGATTTACATCAAACCCTAACCCATTTGACATAAATCATCGACTAAGAATTAAAGGAAATATCAGTTTTGAAAATTATTTTGGAGTCGCCACCTGGCTAAAGTCAGAAAAAAAAAAAAAAAAAGAAAACCAAGATCAATGGGTAGGTTGATCTCTGTTATGCTACCGATCTGCCAAAAAAAATCGTTTAAAAAAAACGAAAACCAGAAATTAACTTAAATCCGAGGGCTAACCTATTAAAACCTAAACGGTTACCACTTATAGCTTTCCAATTAAAATTGCTTTCTTTCATGTGCTAAATCCAAATTATAAAATATTTACGAGGATCTAAC
The DNA here is from genome assembly GCA_024138025.1 of Combretum micranthum. Taxonomy (NCBI): domain Eukaryota; kingdom Viridiplantae; phylum Streptophyta; class Magnoliopsida; order Myrtales; family Combretaceae; genus Combretum; species Combretum micranthum. The sequence goes on from JAMXBD010001355.1 coordinate 330,494, forward strand.
TAACTAATCCTATAGCTAATATTTGCAAATATGTACAAATTTACTAATTTAATCAACTATTCAATTTCCATCAACAATCATATATAATCAAAGAACTCAATATAGTCAAATTAATCAAATCCTATCAAATTCTATCAATATTTACATATCCTAAACTAAACTAAGAGAATCAATAAAATCAAATCAAACAAATTCACAAAAATAATTTTTTTACATATTTTGAGTCGCCCAGTTAGGTACCTACATACTCGTTAATCGGGATCAGACAATACGTAGTTATTTAATGAAAACTTTAATTTGTTGATCACTTGTAGAGTTTTTAATTCTTTTCACTTTAAATTTATTAAATTTTGATAGTTTTGACAAAATTAGATTTTTGATGATTCAGATCCTAAAATTCATCAATTCAGGCTCTTGCTATTTCATAAAAAAAAAAAAAATTAAGTGGCAAAACTCTTTAAGGAAACATAGCATATCAATCCACATGTTATCATTAATTAAATTATCACAAGAAATCAAATTTCACACCTACAGGAGAAAAAAATGTTATTACAAACATATAAAAGATGAAATATTTATAACATCAAATGGTATATCGCAGACATTTTGGTTATCATATAATAACTTATTATTTGAATACATCATAGCAAGGATTCAATCTATGTCATTAAAGTATTTAAAAAAAAAACTAAATTTATTAGTCAAGGGATTATAGTGAAAGTTAAAATCAAAGTGCTATGATAACATTAATAAATCAATTTTATGAAAATCAATTGGCAAAGCCATAATAAATCTTGTCGAGATAAAAATTAATTTAGGAATTTTAATATTTATACAATGTAAACCTAAGAATTTAATCTATAAACAATATTATAAAGCAATCACTCAAAAAGACATATTAATTAACCCCATGTTTTGAATGCCTAAACAACTAATAATAATATGTAATATTTATTACGTCAAAATCTTATTATTGTTTATTATTTTTCATTGTTACAATGCTACGATAATTCATTAACTTATAATATTATATTACTAGTATGCTTCATTAAGTAAAAAAAAGGACTTACCAGAGGATTGAATGTGTGCGGGGGCATTGATGGTCGAAGCTCCGACTGGTCGACTTGAGACAAACGAATGTGAAATTGGTTTGGAGTGATTACAGGGCGATGCGATGGCCAAATAGGAGAGTTTTGAAGCCCTCGATCTACCAAACACTCCTGTAGCTTCCAATTGCTCCGATTTTCCTTTTTTTTTTTTACGAAGAATTTAAAATTAGAATGTTGAAACCTAAATTTGAGAACGCCAAGATGAAATAAAAAATTAAGAATAAAATTAAAAGTATTGGGAGAGAGCAGGCCTTTTTTTTTTTAACAAAAGATGGAGAGACTATTTATATGTTTTAATTCGGCTCAAAACTTTCCAAAACAATTTATTAAGAATCTAGGGTTCTAAGACACGATTTTCACAAATTCGAAAAAATCGGAGCCAAAACGGTTGTAACTTTCCAATTAAATGTCCTGTCAGATATATCTTTCCCATATTATAACGACCTAAATCTTCAATCTTACCTAAAAAACGAATTTCACGCGTTTTGAGTTTTTGATAAAACTAACAAAAACGCGTTTTTCCCAATTTTCAAGCCTGAATTTAAAACAGTTATTGTTGATGAAAACACGTAATCTACATACCAAATAAAACTACTCCATACCTAGTTTCCATATATGCATTCGGTTCATGAAAATCGGGTATGGAAATGGGCCGAAAATGGGTGCAAAAGGGGGCCCATCGGGCTGCCCAAGGTTGAAGATGAACAATACTTTCTTTTTTTTTTTTTTGCATATTATACTATATTATATATGTATATAGATTACATCCATTACATTTATTTCCCTTAATTTGATTTATTTTCCTAATTTATTTGTAATCCTAATGCTTATAATTGGAAATATTCCTTTAATTTAGCCATATATATAAATATTAACATCTATTATCAATAATTTGACAAAAATAAATTATCATAATGAGGTATCTACATAATTCATAAGAAAAAATGTACTTATCCTTTGTGCTATCCTTAGTCGAAGTGAACTTTAGGAAAAGGCACATCGATTTCTTCATCACCTAAACAAAAAAAAAAAAAAAACCAGGAATGAGTATTTTATATTGATTCTACTCAAATTCATAATTTTATTAATTCTATTCACACCATTTTCTTGATTATAGAAGTTATAACTTAAAACGGCCATAACTTGTTCATTTTAAGTCAGAATTTCACATATGAGTTGTCGTTTTCTACCTACTTTGAATGATCTATCTATTTCTAAGATTATTTTTAACATTTACGATCATTTAAGTCTTGGAATCCCATGGAACACATTATGGCTAGAAGTTCTAGACTTTAATCCCTTTTTATTTTTAAAATGTTACTTCATTTGGACTCTATCAATCAAGTATAAATATTTCAATATTTATAAATCATATAATAATGATAATCACATTACATGCATGATCCTTGCGATGTTGTTTAAAATAGGAAATTCATTAAAACAACTTTCATGGAATGTAGAAATGTTAAGTTTTTGGAAAAAGAAATCACTTTTGGATGTTTAAATAAAATTTCAACTATTAAATTTTGTAAATATGAATACTCAACTAAAGATCATAATTTTTATATTTATTTTGAGTTCATGAATATTTCATTTTTATAATAAATTTTTTTAGCCAATTATTTTCAAAACATAGATTTTTACATATTTGTGAAGAAAACTCTAAGTTGTATTTCCTTTAAAATTTTCTTAAGTTTTGATATTAAGAAGATTTTCGATAATTAATTGTTCTAAATTTCATTTCTTGGTGAAAAAGGTTTTTATTTGTATTGGAGAAAAGAATTTTCAAGTTGCAAAATTTTTCCCAAGTATTACATAGAGGCCACGATTTCTAAAAAAATAAAGTATAGTTTTGGTTTTCAAATTTGTCTTTCACACTGACAATTCTTAAAGCTCTGAAAAATAATGTTTAGGAAATTTATTTTTACACCATAAGGAATTGTAAATATAAGGTTCAAGAATTTCTTTTAGTATTATAATGACATCACTATAAGCATTTTATGTATATGAGCATAAACTAAAAATTATGATCATTATAACACTAGAATGATCATAAAGTGCAGGAAAAATAAATCCGTGAAAAGAATAGCAATTAAGAACATAAAGGAAATGAAATAAAAGATGGGTGTCTTAGATTTAGGACAAGACTTCCTAGAACTTGAAATATTATAGTCACCATATGAAATAAAATAAAATAAATAGGCATAAAGAAATGAAATATGGAAGTCCTAGATTTTTATCAAAGCTTCCCATGACTTCAAATATTTCTAGTCTCATAAATAAAATTGAAATAGATAATAAGAAAATTATGGGAGTCTTAGCTTTTATTTCAAGGATCCCCAAGACTTGAATTATTTTAGTCTCCTTCGAACTCAATTTATTAATTAGTCAAAGATTAGAAGTTCACTAGTCTTATAAGTAATAAAATATATAAATATAGTGCATAAATTAATAAATGTATAAAGTAAATAAAGTTAAATTAATGAGTATTAGACTCTAAGAATTATAAATTCATACATATATTTATATACATATAGAAAGTTAGACTAATGACAAAACATATAAAATGATATGAACAATATGTTATTTTTGGATTTCCATTCCGTATACGCATCATGGAGATTTTTTTATGGAAAAATATTTAATGACGTACATATTTTACATATCACATTACATAATCTATGGAGATGATTTATGTTTCCTTGAATTATTTGATGAAATAAAATGAGAGGCAAATAAAAGAGGGGGGTGGCATGAAACAAGGGAAGGGGAGAAAAGAAAAAAGTTTGAGAGAAAATTTTGCAAGAGTTTTGTTAAAGTGAGGAAAAGAAAAATATATTTAATATTTTAAAAATTACAAAAAATACCATTGAGATGAAAATAATCACATTTTTAGGCAGCATGATCTCATCTCTGTGTCTAATCCCGTCTTTTCAAGAGATGAGGTGCATATAATTTTATTGACCTTGTCACTTGAACAGACGAGGTCTTGTAAAATACCCCCCAACTTTTTCCTTTTTCTGTTCCTTTCTCTATTCCTCTGATTCATCTTTCCTTTTCTCTTTCCTCTTCCTCTTCGATCCTTTTTCCTTTCTCTCTCTTTGCCTTTATCCTTTCCTTTCTCTCTCCTTCACCTTGATCCTTTTCTCGGTAATGACGACAAAAAAGCGGTTCAACCACCACCCATGAGTCATTGGAGGGATTCGAACTGAAGCAAATAGGATCTCAATTCTCATGTGAGATTAGCTTGGAGCTTAGATTCAATGTGCTGTGTATAGCGAAAAATCTGATAAAGCATGAAAACTCTTAAGGATAGTGAAAAAGGTTAAGTCAAGGATGTCTTTGCCTATAAAGAAACCGAGGGAAAATCCTTAAAGAAATACACAAGCGAACAAGCTACATGTTAAGAATTCATTAAAAATACATCAGTATGTACACAAGAGACAAGGTTCTTTCATTTTTTGAATAGACGAGGTCAAAAACTTATAACCGATCTCTTCAAGAGATGGGACCATGTTGTCTAAAACTGAGATTATTTTCATCCCAATGTCATTTTCATAATTTTTTTAAAAATACAATTATTATTTTCCTTTTCTCAGGGAAAAAGTATGAAAAAAGTGAAAAAAAAATGGAGGTGATATTTATAAAAAGAAAAACGGGGATTAAAGTATGAAAGAAAAAATGAAAAAAAAAAAGAACAATGGAGGGAAAAAAGGGAGGGGGTAGTAGCTGCAAATGGCAAGGAGAGAGAGAAAATACAAATTAATTTAAGTAGAAAAGGTATAATAAAATATAAGAGAAGTTAAGTAAAAAATAGTTTAAGTAATGTAAATGTAAGAAATAGATATGTAAGTGTGTAAAAGAGAAAGAGTAGGTGTAAAAAAAGAGTGGAGAGAGTGAATAGTAGATAGGATAAATAAATTACTGATACAGATAAAATAGACATATATTAGCTATATTTGACGTTTTTATAACCTGAAAAATTTTATATGATATTTTATAGGTATTTTTAATACTTTTCTAAAACATCTCATTTGTTCATGTGTCGGAGTCTGGATACGGAAACTGATCTCGCAAAAGCTTGAATGATTGAAAATTTGGCAAATCTGATCATTATAGAGCTGTCGAGCTTGGATTTTTCGTTTCTGGTTTCATTTCTTTTAATTCGATTCATATCAAACCTGGACCCATTTGATACGAACCCTCGACTAGGAATTAAAAGAAATTTAATGTTTAAAAACATTTTGGAGTCGCCACCCAATTGGGATCGGAAAAATTTTAAGTTAAGATTAATGGTGTTGGATAGTCCTAACTTAGCTACCTATCTGTGAAAAAAATTTGATTTAAAACCAAACTTTATAAACCAAAAATTTTGATTCGGGGGCTACCTTATTAAAACCATACGGTTACCACTTAAAATTCATAATTAAAAATTTATCCTTTTAATACTAAAAAATAAATCAAATTCCGTGGATTCCTAAATTTACAACTTTACATACAAATTGATGACAAGATCGTTTAATATTTGCAATAAATTAATTAACTCAAAATTTACAAGATAATATGATGGAACAAAAAAATTTTTTTTAGATTTTATGTCGCCCCGAAAGTACCTACGTACCCGCTAATCGGAATCAGACAAACGTAATTCTTTTTATGTGGGTTGGTTCCTTTTAATTTTGTGAATTCTTTTCACTATAAGTTTATTAATTTTATGGTTTAAAAAAAAAAAAATCTTTCAATGATAATGGTCTTGAACAACTAATTTATTTATTTATTTTTGGAAAATTTGTTTTTTCTAAGTGATAAAATATTATGATAACTTTATTTACTACCTATCTATAAACTTACATATTCGTAAATGTATTGACATATTACATTTTTCTTATTCTATGATACATTATTTATATATAATTCCTTGTAATAAATCCTCATTGATGGATCTGGAATGTTGTCTCGCAGATAACGAGACTATGAAATTTGTGGACCTCATACATGCATGGAACAGATGAAATTTAATCCAATGGTATATGTCAGTTGAATTACGAAGTCTATGTAAATGGCATGCATTTGTTATCATTTGTTTTTTTTTTTTTACCGTTCATTTAGTTTACTAATTATTTAATCGAAAATAATAATAAACAAAACTTACTTGGGATGTTCAAGTCGCGAGTCGAGATGGTTTGAAGATTGGATTGAAGACAAATGCAGATTTAGACTATGGAAGCTTACCGAAGGCTATAGGGACCAGTTAGTGATTGAGATGGCTATTCCAGCAAATTTTCTGACGACGACTAGCAAAGGTGATATTCAAGGCCGCTTTGAGATGAATTCAAACAATCCTGAATCCCCCAATTCAAACAAAATTACCCAGAAAAAAATCAAGAAAATGGGTTTCGAAACCTTAGTTTCTAAAGAGCTCCGATTCGAACTTTTGAGGATGATTTTATTTTTTTTTTGTATGGGTTTTCTGTTTTTTTTTTGGCTTTTTCTTCTTTTTTTTCTCTTTGTTTTTTTTTTTTGTTTTTCTTCTATGTGTTCTTATTCTTGTTATGTGCCGAGTATTTATAGATGTTCTACCCATTCACCTACCGCTCATCTACCACTCACCTATCCACTTGCTGACATGTGCGCTTATCTCAACTGGCAGTTTGCTGATACGTGCACTTACCTCATCCAGCCAATGAGAGCATGTAGAAAAACTAAGGAGAAAAAAAAGGATAATTTGCCTCCTCATGGAATCGAACCTAGGTCTCATTTATGCATGCCAATGACTTATCCATACAAGCTGTTGGCCTATGCCTTATTCTAGTTTGCATATAAATTAGATTTAAAGTTTCAAAAGTGGGCTCGATTAAATAAGCACATTTACATAAGCTATTTAATTAGATCCAAAAATAGTTATAATAAAAAGATATTATAACAAACCCAAAATATTTTTTTTAAATTAATACTTTTTTCTTTTTTTTAATACATTTGTAATGACTTCTTTTTTTTCTCTTTTTTTTTTGTAATTTGCGGGCTTAATATAATATTAATTTTTACTATAAATTGAAGCCTTAACTGAGCAAAAATGGGGTGTCTATAGCTGCCCTCTTTATGTGATGTTCGATAAAACGTCATAAAAGAGTGACCTCATTTTTGGCTTTTGAAAACTCAGGACAAACTGAAGGCGAATAATGGGCTCCTGTATTTGATCCAGTGGAGATTATAACCGGATGATGAAAGTCCTTTAACCATCTTTCTCAATGACTTGGGACGAGCGCTCCATGGGCTGGTCTGTGATTGGATACAGATGCTCTCCTTGAGCTGGCATTTGGCTCAGATGTGGGCGTCTTGAGCTGACACTTGGTTTGGGTAGGTGTTCTTTGAGTTGGCCTATGATTTGATTTGGAGAGGCGCTCCTTGAGCTGGCCTATGTTTTGCCTCCAATGCGCTCCTTGAGTTAGCATTTGGCTTAGATGTTATACAAATGCGCTCCTTGAGCTGGCCTATGTTTTGTCCTAAACGCACTCCCTGAGCTGGCGTCTAGCTTAGATGTGGTATAGGTGTGCTCATTAAGCTAGCACTTGACTTAGAGAGGCGCTCCTTGAGCTGGCCTATGTCACGCCCCGAGGGGTACCCTAAACGTGGCAGTCCGCCGTATACAATACTAAGGCCTATGAATGACTACCTTCATCACGCAAGGGCTTCCATACTATGTATAAGGTGTACAACACATTAAAGAGACACGATCGAAGTATAGCAATTCATATTGATATAAGTTATACAACAAGATATAAGGAATGTAACTAACTTCAAATATAATCGATTACACTTCTTAGGTGCATACCCCCGTTAAAATTCCCAACTTCAACCTTAAACAAAAGACATATATAGAATCTCATAGGTCACTACTACATAAGACCTATCATAACACAACTTCACTAAACCTGACTAAGGCTTTCTTGTATACCGCTTCCTTATTGGAAGCTCAAACTTATACTCGGGTTTCCTGATATCTCGGTCTTCGAGTCGTAATCTTAAATCAACCTTTAACATTCAATAACTGTGGCAGGGTAAGCTACACTAGCTTAGTGAGTGAGAACTTCCATAAATCACGCATCTAACAATCAATCAAGCAAGTTATTTAATCAATCATATGAATGCAACAAACACATGAATCATACAAAACATATGATCAACTGAAAATCATATGTGAATAGATTTACGCCCTCTATTCGGGGTTAGCATATTCACGACTCCTGCGGTACTGTCGATTCAGTCTTCGGGTCACGGTTACCCTCACATAATATTCCGTCTTCGGGTTACGGTTACCCTCACATAATATTCCGTCTTCGGGTCACGGTTACCCTCACATAAATATTCCGTTTTATGGATACCGGATAACTGAAACAATATGCTAATGCTCCATCCCCAACATGAAGTGATTATGTCCATATTAGTTTATCATTCCAAATAGTCATTATCCCAATTCTTAAGTGATCAACCAATTACGCAGACAATCAATAATATAGCAATAAACATTCATCATTAATCACCCGGTTTCGATATTCTTAACATGGTTTGCTCAATACATCATCAACACATACATATAACCCCATAATTACCCATCATGCATCTCCATTCTATCTTTGCTTATCAATCTAGTGCGACTAAATTTACAAGCACAATCAGGAACGTAATAGCAAGTAGAAACTCACTCGGCCATGGACTCCGTTCTCTAATTGTAGTAGTCCGGTGGCAAGAAATCCTCTGATCCGAATTCCCCTAAACGAAAGAAATACCCAAATGAGTACTTCATACTACAATCTAATCCCAACTTATCAAATAACTCTTTAGTTCGTAATTTTCGTAACAAGCAAAAGTTCCAACTTAAAATGGCCATAACTTGGTCATTTTAACTCGGAATTTCGCAAATTATATACCGATTTCTATCTACTTCGAAAGATCTATTTAATTCTAATAAAATATCTAAGTTTTGAAAATGTCACAGCTTTGGAACAAGCCGATCAATTCTGATCAGTAACGAATTCACTTTCGAAAATTTGTTTTTGTGAATGTTTGCGATGTTTCTAAATCATAGATCAAATGTAAATACAACATGGATGATTTACTATCATGGATGACATGTTATGATCTTCCTATACGTACGTTCTTGTTGATATTTTGTCACGCCCCGATGGGTACCCTAAACGTGACAGTCCGCCACACTCAATATTAAAGCTTAAGTATGATGACCTTAGTCATTTCCAAAAGCTTTTATATTAAGTGTAAGGCTTACTTTCACAATTTTAGAGGATCATATGTGGAATAATGAAGTTTAAGGAGATATAAAAATATATTAAGAAAAGAAGAATCACAATAATTATTTGTCCATGGCATAAACTTTACAAACTTAGGGACAACTCCCTAAATTACTAATCTATTAACATGCTAATACTAAGTTATACTTTATTCAGATTTCTAATGTTCAAAAGGGATTACCTGCCCGCATGGTCCACGAGGCCTTAACCATAAGTACGGGAACTGCAAAAGATAGCTATCGGGGTATAAGCTAATAGGCTTAGTGAGAACTATTTCCATAAATAACTTCTTGTAACAAGATTCAAACAAGTTGGTTAATCACACATATGTAATGCATCAAACACGTGGGCAAACAATCATATAGCTTTCCGGGAACTATATGTTGAATGGATTTACGCCCTCCATTCGGGGTTTGGTGATACTCAAAACAAGTAGTTTTAATAATAGAAAATTTAAGCTTGCGAGCACTCATCGCCAAGCATTTATTAAAAACTTTTAAACTTGCGAGCACTCATCGCAAGTATTCCGAATCTACTTGATTTGACCTTGCTTTCGGATCAACCGCCAAGCATATTTCATTAAGCCGCCAAGCAATCGCTTTCGGATCTTCCGCCAAGCGTTGCTTTCGACATGAGCTTACTATCCTTCTCACCCAAGGATAATAACCCAACCATGCAATGTGACTCACTTCGTGGTATGCATGAGTTCATTAATTTATAAGTCATAACATAATTATTTTCAACTTTAGGCGATCAAGGAATTTCGCACAAATCAATATTAAACTAAAACAATCACTTAGAACAATTCGGGCTTCGATATTCTTAGAATTCTTTCAAGGAATTATTTTACATGCATATCGGTTTATCTTTTCCTAACTCTAGTGCAACTAATTTATAAGCACAACAAGTGTAGCATTTAATGGAAATAAACTCACGATGCCATTGTCGTCTATTCCTCTAAGCGGATGAGTCGTTCTTACACTCCACTTAATCGTAATAGTTCTCGGGGTGAAGAAATCCTTCCTCGGGGTCACCTAACCAAAGAAAATACCCATAATGAGTTTTTCTTGAAGATTTTCTTGAACTTTGACAAAACAATGTCAAAGAACGTTAAATTTCGTATGGAAGAATGTTCCAACTTAAAATGGCCATAACTTGGTCATTTTAACTCGGAATCGCGCATATAATATACCGATTTCTATCTACTCGAAAAGATCTACCCATTTCTAAAATTATTTTCCACAAACAAAGCCATATAGGCTCCGAAAAAGTGGCGACAAAATTCACCACGGATTTCCAAGTAAGACAACTTTGTTTCAAGAAATCAAAATTTGTTTGATAAATACTTAGTTATCTATATAGTTGAAAAATTCTCTTTTTATAACCATATAACTCATATTTAAGCATACCAAGTGTCTTGTTGTCCAGATTATTTTTCTTAGGTAAAACAATGTCGGGTTGAAGCTTTTCGGAAATTGTTTTTGTAATTTTCTTTGAAATGAATACCTTGCTTTCTTTGTTTTCTAAAAACGTTTTATGTTGGTTTTATTTATCTCTTTCCAAGTAACTTTTGAAAATAAAATTTTCTACTCTCTAAGTTATACTAATACTATATTTGAAGTTTTCTAGGAAATATGTTATTCTTCATTTTTCTTGTGTAAATTCCTTTGTTTACTTGTTTTTGCAAAAATTCCTTACTTGATATTTCTCATTCCTTTTCTCATGTCTCATATTTTTCAAAAATAATCATCCTTGCATGAAAATTTGTTTTCTTTATAAAAACAATGTGGAATAATTAAGGACTTTTTGTAGAAAAATTAATTTCTATAATCTTATTAACTTCTTCTTGTAACTTGAAAAGAATAACTTTATTATTTTCAAACCATAAATTTTCTTTGCCTATTTGCTCGCAAGGTCTTTACTTAAAAATTTCCTTAGTCATCCATTTTATTTTCTTTCTTTATGAAAAGAACCATTTTTGTTAACAAAATATTTTCTTTTGAAAAACAAGGTAGAATAACAAGGATTTAAATAGCTTTTTAAGTAAAAATAGTTTCTAAATTTATAGTGAATTCTTTTTGTAACTTAAAAATGAATGAGTTTATTTTTGTTATCTTATATTTTTATGTTTCACAAAAACTTATTCCTAAGTGACAAAAAGCCTTCTTTTATTTCAATTATCTTTAGAAAATAAAACTTTTGGACAACAATCTAAATGAACAAGATTATGAGAATAATAAACAAATAACATAAAGCATAAGTAATAAAGTCAAGTATTGGAGTCTTAGCTTTTTCAAGGCTCCGGGACTAAGACGTACTAGTCCCATAATGAAATAAAATGAAAGAAAGAAAAGCTTGTTTTGACTTGATGAGGACAAGTCTAAGACTAGAGACTAGTCTTATTTCAACAAGGAATAAATAAATAAATTGCAATGGAAAAGTAAATAAATTGCTTTGCATGAAATAAATAAATTGCAAGTGAGCTTATATGCTCTAAAGAATATGTATATATATGTATAGATATATAAACAATAATAAAACAACATAAACATAAATGGATTGGCATGAACAAGAACAATACATGAACATAATGTAGTTTCCATAACTTGTAGTATTTGGAAACTCACACTATGGTCATGTAAAGTTACATGACATGAAGAAGAAGAAAGAATTATAAAGGGTTACCTAAAGAAGACTTTGATATGGTTATGTGGTTATGGGTTTTTTTGTTGGTGGAAGTTGTTGTGGAATTATTTTGAGAGAGTTTTGAGATAGTAATTTGAGAGAGCTTTGAGAGGAAAATTGAGAGAGTTTTGGTATGAATTTGTGGGTAGTGAATGTGTGAAAGAAGTGAAAGAGGAGGGGGTATTTATAGGAAAATTGAGGAGTGATTTTTGTGTGATTAAAATAAAGCAAAATTAAAACAAATTGGGAGAGAGAGAGAGGGGGTGCGCCACTTTAGAGGAAGAGGGAGTGATTTATTTTTTGACTTTTTAAATAAAAGATGTAATATGTAAGTAGATGTGATATAAAGTTATGGGAAAGGTAAAAAGTTAAGATTATAGGTTATGTAGAGTGTAAGTAGGTGTAAGAAAAAGTAGAGATAAAAGAATAGTGTAGAATAGTAATGAATAGTGTAATGTAAAGTAGATATGACAATTAAAGTACCGGTAGTAAGAAAATACGCGTATAATAGCTATATCTGTTATTTTTACTTACCGAAAAATTACGAAACTGATATTTTTGGAAAACTTATATTTTTACGAGTCTAACGGTGTATTCGGAATATTTTTACTATTCCGGGCTTCCGGACACGTTTTTCGAGAACTGTGTCCGATCGGGTTCGAAGGACACCCGAATTTCGCGAAACTGAAACTTTTATAAAACCTATGGTTATTACGAACTATTCGAGCTAATTATCCCAACTTCGTTTTTCAGGGCCAAAGAAAACGGCAATGCCGGATTTAGATGATACGGTAAACTAGGGTTTTGTTGACCTTTAGGGTTTCGTTTGACTTCCGGTTAGGGTTTTGTGCTAAACCGATTCCGAAAATTTAGGGGTCTACATATTTATTTCGAGAAATTCCCTAGAAGATTTTTAAATTCATAAAAAGTCAAAAAAACTTAGTTAAACTAGAATAATTTTGTAGTCTTGAGTAACTACACTTGTTTTAGGAAAATTTCATAGTGAAACCTATTCATTCTTGTTAAAACTAAGCCTCAACTAAATATATATCTCAAGGCCTTCATTTCTTGATAAAAATCCTTATTTTAGACTTAGAAAAGGTGTTCAAGTAGGAGCTATCTCTAAATCCGAATTTTGCAAGATTGGTTTTTAAGTGATTTCTTTTAAGGAAAACTCATTTATTCTTTTGGAAATCAAGTCCCCACTAAACCTACACCCTAAGGTCTTCATTTCTTTGATAAAACTTCCATTTTGAGTTTGAAAAATAGGTTTTTATATCTCATCTTCCCCTAGATACGAGATTCATGCAATCTTACACAAGATCAAATTTTCTTATCTTGTAAATATCACTTGTTTAACAATTTCCTCCTAGTATATCCGCCATCAATTTATTAAAATCACTTCCCTATGATATCTATTCCATAAGCCCTTCATATTTTAGCTCGAAACTTCATTTTGGGGTTAGACAATATGTTTTGAAAATGGGTCTTGGTTTGAATCCGCGAATACAAATTTTATTTTTGAAAATAACATTTGAAAATCACCTTTGATTTTTACAAAATAAAGTCTTGATGATATCTACTCCTTAAGGCTTCATTTTCTCAACTAAAACTTCCATTTCGAGACTTGGAAGGGGGTGTTTAAATTTGAGCTTTGCCAAGATACGAAAATTAAAGTTCTCATTTGTGTTCAAAACCAAGATCTACATTTATATAGGCATCAACTTCATGCATACAACCACATTATCCATATACCAAGATTTTACATAACAAATACTAAGAACAAGTCTTGCAAAAGTGAGGTCTACACATTATAACAACAAAAATAGAAATAACAAGATAAGCAAGGATCAAAGTGAGTGTTTCATGTTCTTGGCATCATCATCCATTGCTCATAGGCATTATGGAAGGTCCTTTGATGCATGAGACCTCTTTATCATATACCTATACCACCAATTGAGGCTTAAGAAGGATGATTTCTTAAACAAGCTTCAAGAAATGAGTGTGGAGGCCTTCTTTTCCTATGGGGGTAGCAAGACTTCAAGAACAAAGGAGGCAAGAAAGAAAGAAAGAAAATAAGAGAGTATTTTGCCTAGGGTTTGTAAAGAATGGAAGGAGTGAATATAAGAGACTATTTATAGAGAGATGAGAGAGGCTAAAGAGAGTTAAATGAAAGAAAGGAAAAGAAGCAAGGGCAGCAAGAGATGGGGGGGGCTGTCGTGAATCCTAGGGGGAAAGAGAGAGGGGATTTAGTTTGGTTTTGACTTGAAGGTGAAATGTAACTTGTCTTCCACATGTGATTAACAAAAAGGAGCTTTTAAATCATTAAATAAATAAAATTAATAAAAGAAAAATGGCAGATTTGGAGGCTTGTTGCAGCTGCCATAGAGTGTTGGAAGACATAAATAGTACAAAGTGTGGTGTAGAAATCATCACAATAGTGTACAAAGGTATGGGTCACATGTATGTGTCTTATCATGAGATTTTTGAAAAGAGAAAAATAATTATAAATAAAATAAAAAAAATCAATGGCAGAATTTTAATAATTAAAATGAAATAATTAATTAAATTATTTTAGTAATTTATGAAATAAGTTACCGGTACGGTTAAATTACGTTTATATAAGCTATAACTGATATTTTTAGGAGTCGAAAAATTACGAAACTGTAATTTTATGATTCCTCATAAAATTATGACTTTTACGGTGTTGATGGGATATTTTTATTATTCCGGTCACCGGGACACGCTTTTCGAGGCAGTACCTGATTGGGTCCGAAAAAGGTTAATTTCGATCCAGTCTGATACTTTTTTTTGTTTCTATATTATTACGCACTATTCCAAACACTAAACTCGTTCTTAAACTTCTAGGATTAAGAACTCGGGATTGTCGGATCTAAACAACTAGGATTTTGGGCTTCCGGTTGACTAAGGCTAGGGTTTGCCAATTTGGAAACTGAATGGTTTTATTCATAATTCATATTTTCTTATAACATTAATTCTTTGATGATTTATCTAGTATTAACAGTTCTCAAGATTATTTAAATTGATTTATTGTTTTGAAAATTTATCACATTCGTTATCGGATAGGGTTTTCTCGATTATCGTACAGAATATTGGTTATTGAGACAATTTTTGATGAAATTGAGTCTAAGAATTTATTAATGCCTTACAGGGATTATTTATATTGTTTTAAAGGTTTATATTGCTCTGACTTACGAGTTTTGATTCGTCGAGTGATTTGATTGGCTTAAAGATTTCATAATCGGATGAGTGTTGAACTTTCGTTTTGCTTTCAAGTCTATGGTACTTCAACTTAGGGCTTAATGATTGAATTGATTATCATAATAATAATTAGACCTTCTTCTTAAGGTTATGGGATTTTATTCCTGATCCTGTTTTATGATTTTCAAAGGTTTGGTTTGTTTATTAGAGCTTTCATTATAATCTTATCTTTCAGGATCATTAATTTGTTTATTGATTAATTGTCGTCAAATTAAGCTTACTTAATCGTGCCAAAGCCTAACTATGAAATGGCTTTGGTGAATTTTAAATTACTCGAAATTATTGTTGTGGTAATTGAGTTTCCATATTATCTTGATTTCCGAGTGAAAATCAGATGAACTAATTATCTTACGTAAGAATTTTGGTTCAAAAGATATTTAGGTTCTTATTTTATTTTCAAGGGCTCTCAGTTTCTTAAGATTAGGAAAATTTTTATTTATGTTCATATTTTAGAACCTTTTAGAGTTCGATTTTAACTTGGAGTCATTTTTAGAGTTTGTCTTTGAAGTTTATTCTTGGATTATTTACTGAAATTTTTCGGGGCTTACAGCCTATGTTTTGTCCCAAACGCGCTCCTTGAGCTGGCATTTGGTTTAGATGTGGTACAGGTGCGCTTCTTGAGCTGGCACTTGACCTGGATAGGCGCTCCTTGAGCTAGCCTATGTTTTGTCCCAAATGCACTCCTTGAGCTAGCATTTGGCTTAGATGCACTTTAGGTCTTTTCTTTTTAAAGAGACTCGGATGGGCTTCGGGTCTTTTCTGTCTAACAAGACTCGAATGGGCTTCGGGCCTTTCCTTTTTAATGAGACTTGGATGTCTTTTCTTTTTAAACAAGACTCTGATGGGCTTCGGGTCTTCTCTTTTTAATAAGACTCGGATGGGCTTCGGGTCTTTTTCTTTTTAACGAGACTCGGATGGGCTTCGAGTCTTTTTCTTTTTAACTAGACTCGGATGGGCTTTGGGTCTTTTTCTTTTTCACAAGACTCGGATGGGCTTCTGGTCTTTTCCTTTTAAACAAAACTCGGATGGGCTTCGGGTCTTTTCTTTTTAACAAGACTCGGATGAGCTTCGAGTCTTTTCTTTTTAACAAGACTCGGATGAGCTTCGGGTCTTTCCTTTTTAACAAGACTCGGATGGGCTTTCCTTTTTAATAAGACTCGGATAGGCTTCGGGTTTTTTTCTTTTTAACAAGACTCGGATGGACTTCGGGTCTTTTCTTTTTAAACAAGACTAGGATGGCTTCGGGTCTTTCCTTATTTTAAGAAAAAAAAAAAGGAACTTGGATGAAATCTTCCAAATTTTTTTTTTCAAATATTTGGGCTAGTGTCTTCATTTCAAAAACTTATTTTTTCCTTCTCTTAATTTTCTTTTCTTTTCTTTTCTTTTCTTTTTATTTTGAAAAAGAAATTTATGGAAAAGTTTGAGGGGAAATTTTTTTTTGAAAAATTCTTTTTAATTTATTTCTCTTTTTTCTGGAAATTCCCTTTTTAAAAACCTTTGAAAAGTTTCTTTTTCTTTTTTTTTTTTTGTATTTGGAAAAAGTGCAAACAAGTGAGAATCTTTTGCGATTAATCACATATTGGGTTTACCCTACTGATCACTCATTTTAGTTCAGCCTTAGGCTTGACTATTAAACCACTTAAGGTTTCTCATTGAAAAACTTTAAATATTGGGGGCAAAACTTTTCTTTTTAAGACTTTGATTAATATTGGGCATTGTTTTTCAACTTTAGGGCAAATAATTCTTAAACTTGAGGTAGATACCTTTCAAATTGGGGCAAATGATTTTCATGCCCCTATGTATGATTTTCATACCAAGGTTAGTTATCTCATTTTGAATTGTCTAGTCAAAGAGAACTTCCTTACATTCTCTTAGCTTATTTTCACACATTTGACTTAGATTCCGAAAATTATGGTCCGGCTTGTAAGTGATACATATTGGTCAATCTATTAGGTCTTTTCCCTATCGTAATATAGGCTTTTGGTTTTTAGCTTTAATCAAAAGAGATACCATATGCAGGTAATTTTGAAATTTATTTTCAACACCTCTCAGGTTTACAAGTCAAGAACCCTTAAGAAAAACTAATAATGCGCTTGTCCTTAGTTTCAAGAGCATTAATAAATCAACTCCTATGATTTGAAGAGTCTCTAAAAGGGGTGGTGATGAGGGTGAGCCTATGATATAAAATTAATATAGATTTTGGATTTTGTGTTTTGATGGGTTTTGGTGGTTTTGAGCTTTGAGCATACGTTTGCAGTTTTTAGGCATAATCACCTTGCTTGATTATTCTTCATTTTTTTTTTACTTTATTCTTGTATCTTTTCCTTCTGTCTTCTTTCTTTTTTATATATATATGAATCCAAGGTGAATTATGCCTCATCATCTTTCATTGAATGGCTTATAACTCAAAGTGTATGGGTTGTATATGGTATTGAAGTAGAGACTCTTCTTCCTTTCAAAGAAGATGAATTATTTATATCAATTGATTACCCTTGAATTGATAAGACTAAGGCAAACACATATAAGTTAATCCTTTTCTTCCTCCTTGTTAATGACCCTAACCTCCAAATTGCCCCTTTGTGGGGTAGTTCTTGATAGGGTTTACCTTTTAAAATACTTCCTTAATAGTTCAACTGGGTTGGCAAGGAATAAGTGTGTTTGGGATATTGAAATGAATGCCTAATATCATTTTGACCCAAGTATCAAATTCAAGACAGACCTCCTTTAAGGAATAAGTCTATTTCCTCTCTTAAATGTCACTCCTCTCTCAAGTGTGTAGGATTGGTGTTTAAGACTTGTTTTGCCTCTTATCATTCTAGACATTTTTTCTAATGAGATATTTTTGTGGTTATCAATCATCCATTCTTTTAGTTTGCTTCAAGATAATTCACTAAATGCCCATTTATATTGGGTTTATATCTTAGAAATTAAGCCCAACAAATGCCCCTAATTAGTAATTGATCAAGTCCTTTAGGTTACCCCTTAATTTTGATTTCATTTCATTTGTAGTTCGCCTTTAGCTTAAAGTGAGTGATCATTAGGTTTAAAAATTTAAAGGATCATTGATTGTTAGCAAATTTTTCTTTTTCTCTCTTTTTTTATGGAAAAAATTCATTTTTTTGAAAAACTTGTTTTCTAAATTTATTAGAAAATTGTATTCAAGAAATAACTAAACATTAATTACTAAAAGGATAATGGATATCTACAAAGAAGTATTTGGAAACCACATTTTACAATGACTGTTTATAACCTACGGTGGAAACTTATTTACAGAGATAATTCTTTTTTTTTTTTTAATTTCAAACCAAAACCTATTTTATAAATTAACATTTTTTAAAATAATTTGCAAAGAGTAGTAATGATTTTTTTTCTTTATTAAATATTCACAAATGAAGAGTGACATTTTCAGAATAAGAGACTAGAGTTTAAAGGAGTAGAACACCTATGACAAAGAGTGATTGTAATTGAAAAGAACTTAAAACTATCTAAAAAAGGAATTAATCTAATGGATGATCCAATTATGTACAATCTATAGATATTTACAAGCCTACTATACATTTTTTAACAACTTTTATATACAAGTTTTGTATTTATTTTATTATGATCTATATAATCTAAAGAGTATTTACAAGTTTTTTTTTTTTAGAATTTCTCTATTTACACAAAAAAAAAATGGTCCATATTTTTTTATATCATAATGATGTACACTACTTTACATGAGTAAAAAACAAAATCATTTTATCTTTTTTTTATTTAGGATAATTTACAAGCATTTTATTATTTTTTATATTTTTTGAACTACATATAATGACTATGATACAAACAAGAAGCTAATATTTACAAAGTATAATAAATTATTCACATCACATACTATACATGTAATTCACACGGATGCAGATTTATGGATTGACAACTAATTAATAATGGGGCAATTTTGAGATTTTCATTTTCGTCACAATCTTTTTTTCTTTTTTTTTTTTTAAATGAGGCAAATAACTTTCAAGAAGAGGATTTTAAAAGGATTTGAAACTATGACTCCTTAAGATATGTCCCACTATTATTTAATTGTCAACCCGTGTTCATGAATGCAAATTAGGTAGGCTCTACAGGTTCCCCAGTTTAGTAGATCACAGATCAATGCAAAACTAGGGCGGAAGATCATTTCATGAACCAGAGGGTGGAAAAGTCACAGCCCTCGGATCTTACTAGCGACCTCCCTACCTAGGATCCTAAGACGACGTGGTTCTGACCGTATCTAGCACACATTTTTCATAAATTCCCCCTTATAGATAACATTTGTCCTAGTCAGGGCCATCTACAGAATTTTCTTTTTTATCTGCATCACTTAAAGAAAAAGATTAGTACGACTATTTACAAATCAATAACTATACTAATAATATACAAGAATGAGCATAGAAAGGATAAACTTTAAATTTAAGAATTTCAAGTGGCTAGCCCTCTTAAACCATGCATCCCCAGTGAAGTTGCCAAGCTGTCGAGCCTGGATTTTTCATTTCTGGTTTCATTTCTTTTAATCTGATTTATATCAAACTTGGACCCATTTGATATGAACCCTCGACTGGAAATTAAAGGAAATTTAATTTTTGAAAACATTTTGGAGTCGCCACCCGATTGGGATCGGGAAAAATTAAAAGTTAAGATTAATTGGTTGGTTAGTTCTAACTTAGCTACCAGTCTACGAAAAAAAATTTGATTTAAAACCAAACTTTATAAACCAGAAATTCTTGATTCGGGGGCTATCCTATTAAAACCATACGGTTACTACTTAAAATTCATAATTAAAATTTATCCTTTTAATACTCAAAAAATAAATCAAATTCCATGGATTCCTAAATTTACAACTTTACATACAAATTGATGACAATACCGTTTAATATTTGCAATAAATTAATTAACTCAAAATTTACAAGATAATATGATGGAACAAAAAAATATTTTACGTACTCGCTAATCGGGATCAGACAAACATAGTTCTTTTTATAAAAATTTTAGTCGGTTGGTTCCTTTTAATTTTGTTAATTCTTTTCACTGTAAGTTTATTAATTTTATGGTTTTCAAAAAATAAAAAATCTTTCAATGATAATGGTCTTGAACAACTAATCTATTTTTTTTTTTTTTGGAAAATTTGTTTTTTCTAAGTGATAAAAGATTATAATAACTTTATTTACTACCTATCTATAAACTTACATATTCGTAAATGTATTCACATATTACATTTTTGTTTTTCTATTATACATTATGTATATATAATTCCTTGTAATAAATCCTCATTGATGGATCTGGAATGTTGTCTCGCAGATAACGAGACTATAGAATTTGTGGACCTCATACATGCATGGAACAGATGAAATTTAATCCAATGGTATATGTCAGTCGAATTACGAAGTCTACGTAAATGGCATGCATTTGTTATAGTTTGTTTTTTTTTTTTTACTGTTCATTTAGTTTACTAATTATTTAATCGAAAATAATAATAATAATAATAACAACAACAACAACAACAACAACTTACCTGGGATGTTCAAGTCCTTACGTGAGTCAAGATGGTTTGAAGACTGGATTGAAGACAAATGCGGATTTGGACTACGGAAGGTCACCGAAGGCTATAGGGACCGGTTAGTGATTAAGATGCTATTCCAGCAAATTTTCTGACGACGACTGGCAAAAATGATATTCAAGGCCGCTTTGAGATGAATTCAAACAATCCCGAATCCCCCAATTCAAACAAATTACCCAGAAAAAATAAAAAAAATGGTTTCGAAACCTTAGTTTCTAAAGAGCTCTGATTCGAACTCTTGAGGATGATTCTTAATTTTTTTTGTATGGGTTTTTATTTTTTTTTTTTTTGCTTTTTCTTCTTTTTTTTTCCTCTCTTTTTTTTTTTTTCTTCTATGTGTTCTTATTCTTGTTACGTGCCGAGTATTTATAGATGTTCAACCCGTTCACCTACTGCCCATCTACTACTCACCTACCCACTTACTGACACGTGCGCTTATCTCAACTTGTAGCTTGAGGACACATGTGTTTACCTCATCCAACCAATGAGAGCATGTGGAAATAATAAGGAGAAAAAAAAGGATAATTTGTCTCCTCATGGAATCGAACCCAGGTCTCATTTATGCATGCTAATGGCTTATCCATACAGGCCATGTTCTAGTTTACACATAAATTATATCTAAAGCTTCAAAGTGGGTTCGATTAAATAAGCTCATTTACATAAGCTATTTAATTGGGTCAAAAAACAATTATAATAAAAATTAGTATTATATCAAGCCAAAAAATATTTTTTTTGAAAAATTAGTTTTTTTCTTTTTTTAATACATTTGTAATGACTTCTTCTTTTTTTGTAATTTACGTGCTTAATAATATTAATTTTTACTATAAATTGAAGCCTTAACTGGGCAAAAATGGGGTGTCTACAAGAGCATAATATTTTTGGTTCATAATTCAAGTTTATCTCATTTTTCTAATTTATTCCACATTTTAGAGTTTTAGAAACTTGTCCGATCGAGTCTAGAGTTTCTAAGGTTTAAAGTTTACTTGGTTTGATTTTAGGGTTTCGGTTCTGTTTTCATTATAAGGTTTCATTTATAATATTATCATAAAATTTTGGGAGTTTACAATTATAGAAAACGATTTCTTACTATTTATTATTAGATATCATTCGATATATACCTCGAGTTGCGTGTTAAAGATCAAGTAGATGAATTATTTAACGTAGGGTTTTCGGATCGAATAAGCTATTAGATTGATTTGATGGTAATATGTTTTTTATAAACAATTTTCCTTTAGGGTTTTAGGCTTTGTCTAATTTAATTGATAGCTCAGGGTTATTGAATCTTTATCTGATCCAGTTTAAGGTTTCTATGATTCTGAATTTTTTAGGATTCGGGTTTAATTTAATTCATATGATATTCTAGAGTTATTAGATTTATTTGATTTGATCTAAGGTTTCTAAGATTTTGGTCTAATCCAATATGGTTTAGGATTTGGTTCTAATGCGAATTCTATGGGTCATGATGTGTTTGATTTATTTTATTAAAATTTTAATCCATTTTTTAATATGATTTTGGCCTACAATATTTAATTGATGTAATACTATTTTCTTGATTTGCTTGCTTGCTTGCTTACTCTTATAATTATCTTAATAGTATTTGTCATACCAAATGATTTGTTAGATATGTAGTTCGTGCTAATAATTGTAAGCTTTTCTAGGTAATTAGCCTAGGGTCCATTGTATATTGGTTATATTGATGTGTGATTACATATATTTATTTAAATTATAATGGTACTTATTACAATAGTTCACTAATATTACGATATTGGTTATAATATATTTATAAATCATGCAGCATTGTTACAAGTCGATATGATATTATGACTAATATAATATTAGTAATATAATAATTATTGTCTTAATATTGTTAACTTATTAAAATTGTCATGTATGGTATTATTTATTTTATGATAAAATAATCTTGCTTATTTTTTTATTACAATGTATATTGTTAATTATAGTATGCTTTTGATGCTGCTACTACTATTACTGTTGTAAATTGTAGCAATAGTTAGTCGTGTACTTATCATGTATCATGTGCCCAAGATAACTATATGATTAAATTATTAATGTAGAATGTTTCATGGGTATTGATTTTAGAGCTTCCAAATTATATTTTATAATTACTTGTTTTATGTTTTGAATATTTTCTTATATAATAAATTATTTACATGGTTTGAGTGACTTCCAAGGGTTGTTCATACTAAAGGAGGTTATGTTATTTGCTTCCTCAAGAGATTCATTCTTTAAAAGTTACTTTTAAGAGGCTACTTCTTTTATGAGTAGCTTCTTAAGGGGGTTACAATCATCTTAAATTATAGGTTTATAAAAAAATATTTATTTGTAATTGTTTTGGAATTTTACTTATTAGATTTTATTTAATTGTATGTGTTTGATAAATCTAGAGATATATTTATTTTATTTATTGAAGTTAAGATTTTGCCTAGTGATTAATTACGCTATTCTTATTTGAGAATTTTTTGGGCATATTACTTTTTTTAATTATTATTTTATTTTATTTATTTTTAAAACTGATTGATAATTCTTTTAAGTCTATTATGTCCATGATAATTACTTTGTTGATTTACTATTGCTTATTGATTGCGAAAAAACTTAAGGGAATTATATTTTGAAATTTTATTGATAACGATTCTAATATCTTAAACTACAATTAAATGGTTCATATTTTAATATTCTTAAATCGTAAAAAATCAAGAGTGATCTTTGTAAGCCCCTGGATTTTATGCTACGTTTTATGCTTAAACCGTAAACCGGAAGTCAACCAGAAACCCTAAAGTCAACAAACCTATAACAGACCCTAGTAGATTTAGATCCGGCAATCCCGCGCTCTTAACCCCTGAACACTAAAATTGAGATAATTATGGATTATGGTTCGTAATAATATAGAGAAGCTTAAAAATATCATATTCATTAAATTTAGTTCGTTTCGGATTCAAAAAGGATCAGATTTCGAAAATAGTGCCTTGGTGCACCGAACGGTAAAAATATTCTGATAACACTATTAGACTCGTAAAAATATAAGAATTTTTAAAATATCAATTTGACAATTTTTCGGTATATAAAAATATCATATATAGCCTAATTACAAGTATTTTCTTTAATACCGATATTAATTTGTCTTGTCTACTATTCATAGTACTATTCTACACTATTCATTACTATTAACTTATTTCTACTTTTTTTATCACTTCTTTTTACACTTACCATACCTATTTCTTACTTTTTACTTTTCTCATACAACTTTAATCACATCATACTTTACAAATTATTACTTTTCATTAAGAAAATCATAAAATAATAAAAATCAACTCCCTCTCTCTCTCTTTGTAAAATCGAGACCTCCCCCTCTACACACATACACCATTTTTTTTTCTTTTTTTCATTTTATTTAATTCAAACAATTTTCCCTCCATAAAACTCTATAAATACCCCATCTCCCTCTATTTCTTTCACACATTAATTTATATTAACAAAACTCTCTCAAAATCACTACTCAATCCCTCTCTCCAAAAAATCTCTTTTCATCTTCCCACATTTCTATTATTCCCATACTACCATAACCTCTCTTTTTTCTACCATCCATATTTCTACTTTAGGTAAAACTCTTATCGATATTTCTTTACCACATGTCATGTAAATTAACATGACCATGGTTTATGTTTCTTAAAGATACAAATGTTATGGAAGTAACACTACATTCATATATTGTTCTTATTCATGAATAAATCTCGTTTTATTATTATGTTGTTTTATTATTGTCATATTGTTACATGTTATTATTGTTCTAAACTAACTTCTATATATTAGCAAATATATATATATATATATCTTACAGCATATAGGCTCATTAACATAACCGTTATTTATTTATTTATTTATGTTTTGCAATTTATTTATTTATTCTATACTTTCATATTACGACTAGTTTTTCTATTCTTAGACTTGTCCTTATCAAGTCGAAACAAATTTTCTTATTTCTTTTTGACTTACCCGTGTCTAAGTCCAGAAGCCTTGTTTCAAGCTAAGACTTTTAATACTTGTTATTGATTATTTGCTTATCTCTATATTTTCCATCTTTCTTATTAGTTATTTTTGTTATTTTACTTAGCTATAAACTCATGTTCATGCATGATCATGTTGATTGTTGTCTTAATAAAAATAATTTTTTTTTCTTAAGTAAAAGAAAATAGGTTCAACTTACTATAAAAATGAAATTTTATCACTTAGGAAAAGTTTCATTAAAATTTAGAAATTTTATATCAACAAAATACTTTTCAAAGAATTATAGACAAATGTCACAATAGATTTTACTGTTGTTAATATACGAGGACTTTTCAAAAATTAACTAAGAAATTCCTTACTGTCTCAAACCACCATTAAAACCTTCATGTTAATAATACTTTACTATGAGAAATTTTCTTAAAAACTTGTTTGTAAGATCCTTTCTAACATTTTAATAAGTACAAAGATCAAAACAAGCTTTTCAAAACAAGTTAAAATTAACTCACCAAGTAAAGTCCACTTAAGGTATAAATTTGTAGATAACTTGGAAAGACAAATTTTTTTAAATCTATGTTATCATTTAAGAGTTAGGAAAAATAAATTATATTACATATTAAATGACTCAAGAATCTTTAGTTTTATTTCCAAACAACTTAAAATAATTTTGTCAACTTCGCTTTTCAAGCTATTAAGACAAGATTGTTTTATGAAAAATCATTTATTAAGACAACATTATTATAATCATATGTATAATATGAGTTGCATTTGTATTAAAATGATTTTTAACTATATAAATATTTATATCTTTGCTATGGGATATTTGGTTGACAAAAAGTTTGGAAAAATATGTTTTAAGGGTTGGGATTTTCATGTCAATTCTGTACCATGTCTTTTTAGAACCTAAATGACCTTTTATAATAAAAATAACCTTAGAAATAGATAGATCTTTTTCGAGTAGGTAGAAAATGGTATATAATATGTGAAATTCCAAGTTAAAATGACTAAGTTATAGCCATTTTAAGTTGAAATTTCTCTTCATATGAATTTTGACGAACTTGGTAAAATAGAATTTGTAAGTTTAAGTAGAACTTCCAAGAAATACTCATTTTGGATATTTCTCTTGTTTGAGCAATGAAGAGCCCGAGTTCCTTATCAAGGGACTACTTCCTGGAGCTTTCTACTGCCATGGCCGAGTGAGTTTAATTTCCTATATTATTGTACTTATGTTTTACTTATAGATTAGTGGCACTAGAATTAGGAAAAGATAAAAATATGAAAGCGCATATACCTTACATATATGGTTGAAATGGTGTTAAGCATATCGAGGTAGAAATCGTTAAATAAATAATGTTTGATTTAACATAGAAATGATAGCCTGCAAACTCTATGATCACTATTAAAACATCTAATATTATGCCATGATTACTTTAGCAAAATTATTCATGCATAACACATAGTGAGTCACATTGTATTCATTACTATATCCTTGTTGGGATAAGGGCATGGTAGTGAGGTCTGTAGAACCCAAAATTCTACTTTATGGCGAATGATCGTCATATTAAAATGATAGGTAGACACCCAAAATAACTACATGTTAGTGGCTAGTAATGGCTTGTATAAAATCTACAAAACTTCATTTGCGAGTTATGGTCTTTATGAGCCGGAACACCTAACCCCGAATGGAGGGATAAATCCATTCAACATATGATTTCCGAAAAATCACATGTATTGTTTGTTCGCGTGTTTGTTGCATCCCATATACTTATTTGAATATTGATTGCTCGAGTACTTTATTTGTAGAAATAATTCTCACGAAGCAAGAAAGCTTACTGTCATGCCCCGAAGGGTACCTTAAATATGGCAGTCCATCACATATAATATCAAAACTTAAGAACGACCACTTTGGTCACGCAAAAATCTTAGTATTACATGTAAAACATCTAGCACGGTAATAGGAGACGCTTTTGACAAGTGTGGTCTAAGCAAGTAAAAATGAACATACAAGAATCCAGAAATAAAATAGATCATAATATTAATAATCAAAGGTCTATTACATGATTCTTAGGGACATACCCTCGCTAAATCCCAAAGATCGAAATAGTCTTTACAATAATTTAATACTACATCAAAGATTTCAAAGGAATTCTAATCTAATTCTTCAAGTGGATTTCCTTCAAAAGCTCCAAAAGAAAACTTACGCGGATAAGAAGAGACCTAGGATACAAAAACAGGTATTCTTGAGAATGCAAATATTTATAGGGGCGTAAACTTACAAGCTTAGTGAGTAAATCCCAAAATTCATACTTGAAACGAAATATCAACCAAGTTTATTAAGCAAGCAAGCAAATGGGATGCAACAAGCATATGAGCATACAAGACATATGATTTTCCAAGAATCTATGTTGAATGAATTACGCCCTTCATTCGGGGTTAGGTATTCCGGCCCATTACGGCCACTACTTTCTTTTAGAAACATTTTTATAGATCTTACTGGCTCCTATACGCCATCAAAACCATGTATTTATTACAGGCTCCTACTAGCCCTAATTGTAGTTTTTACCGGTTCCTACTCGCCACATATATAATATACCGGTTATGCCTACCACCACTATCATATGCTTGTCCCACCAATTGTATAATAGCGAATGCAATGTGACTTAACATGTGAAGTGTATGTATCAACTTTCGTTTAAAGCCTAGCCGTCCTAGTTTATTTTCTTATAGGTGATCATCCAATTTCAGACACTTCATCATGCTCATAAACATTCAATTTATTACAAGCATTTCATGCTTCGATATACTTAATATTCTTTCAACATATTATCATACAACTTCCATTTTATATTTCCTCAATCCTAATGCAACTAAATTTATAAGCATAAACATAAGTATGAAAAATAAAGGGGAGTAGACTCACTAGGCCATGATGACACTTTCTTCTTATGGATGAGCCGATGGTAATTCCTCTAATTAAAATAATCCTCCGGGTATGAACACTCCTTCTCGGGATCACCTAATCAAGAAGAATACCCTTAATGAGTATTTCTTATTGATTCTACGGTACTTTTCAAAAACTATGTCATAAGATCGTTATAATTTGTATAGAGGGTAATTCCAACTTAAAAAGGCCATAACTTGATCATTTTAACTCGGAATTGTGCATATAATATACCATTTTCTACCTATTCGAAAAGATCTATCCAATGCTAAAACTATTTCATCTAAATAAGTCATTTGAGCTTCGAAACGGTGGTGATCAGATTCACCGCGAATTTTGAAAAACTTACTTTTTCTTCTTTTTACAAAAATTTGTATCAAATATATAGATATTATAACGGTTTAGAAGACCTTTGAAATGTATATATATATATATATATTATTCATTGACTCATGTTAAATGCATGAAATTAATGAAGTTGTTGTAGATGAACTGATCTTATTATAAAGGCCTTTAGCCTAATTTTTTATCTGAGTTTAACTCTATGGGCTAATGTGATAGGGCTTAGAAAGTTAAGCCTAGCCTATTGGGATGATCATGGGAGAATTGGCATGGAAGACTTGGAGTAGGGCCCGTTAGAATTGGCTAAGCCAATTCAAACCTTTCTCAAATTAGCTCACACACATTACAATGAAGGCCTCAATGGGTCTGGGTTCATAAGGGAGCCCACATCCATATCCATAATGAAAGGGACTCATCCTGGCCGTTGGTCGTCTGTCTCATCTAACGGACCAGATTCTCTATAAATACTCTTAATCCTTACCTAATTTGGGGAGGTGAAATCTTGGACAAACGTCGTCGTGCTGTCGGATTTCCACCTTGGTGAATCATATACTTGATTTACTCAAGAACATATACGAATTCATAGTACTTAGTGAGGTTGATGCTCTTTAGCTATCTCACCCGTTATACGTGTGTTAGAGCCTATTGAGACTGCCTACTCCTCCTCCCCACACGATTCTTTCTTGATCATCCTTACACGTGTTGTTTCTCTAAATCATGTGTAGCGTGATAGTCATGCAGCACGCTCGTGATCATTGCATCCGGAATCATACCCATACAGTTGTCTCAACCATGAATTTTGGGTAAAAGTAAAGTCTTCTAAAATTTTGGAAAATTAAGACTTTTGAAATTTTCTTCTTTAGCGTGCTAGAAAAATTTTCAAGTTATTTTAAATGTATTTTCTTCTCCTTAGTCTTTTTAAATTTCAAAATGATGATTCTCATTTTTCTAAATTTCTTATAGCTTAGTTTCTAATTATTCTATATTTTCTTACATTTAAAGAAATGATTTCCTAAGTTGTTCATTAATCTTATTCCTTAAGATCATTCTATTTTTATGAAAGGAAATTCTTGGGGTTTGTCAAACTAGTAGTTGGAAATTGAAAGTATTGATGAAAGTGAAGTTTAGTAAAACTTTTGTTTTTAAACAAGAATTTGAAATTTTTACTTTTAAGAATACCTTTCCACTTTACAATTTTGTAAGGTGTAAGTGTGTATTATCTAAGATTCCTATGTTCTTTAGTTTCTAACTTCTATTATGAGCTCCACTAAATTTCTTAGAAAAGATATACTAAGATGGACTCTTAAGTTTTCATAGAAAAATGATAACATTTATTTTCGAAAGGAACTTCCATTTTAAGGAAACTTTTTTATTCTTTATCTTGTTGAGACAAAATCAATATGTTCATGCATGATCATGAATATAAAATTATGAAGACATAAGAAAGACATAATAAGTAATAAAATAAGCAAGTAGAGAAATATGTCAAGTATTGGGAACCTTAGCTTCATCAAGGTATCCCGAGACTAAGAATGGACTAGTCCCAAAAGAAATAATGAAAAGAAAGCAAAAATTGTTTTCACTTGATGAGGACAAGTCTAATACTAATACTAGATCTAGTCTTAAAATAACATGAAATAAATAAATAAATGCATCACTTGGAAGTAAATAAATAGCAATGAGCTTATATGCTCTAAAGATTATATATAAGTACATAATTATATCTAGTTACATATATATAAAAGGTTAACATAATATAAATAATAATATGAGCAAAATAACCACATAGAATTATATAAATGCATATTCATGAACAAGAACAATACATGAATATAGTATAGCTTCCAGTTTAGGAAACTCACGCCATGATCATGTAAAGTTACATGATATGGTAAGAGAGATTTGAAGAGAATTTTTACCTAAAGTAAAGTAAGAATGGTGGTTGTGTTTGTAGTATGAGAGGGTTTTGAAAGGAGATATTGAGAGAGTTTTTGGAGTGTTTGTGGAGAGAGTTTTAATATGAGAATTTTGGAGAGATTTGGTAGTAAGTTTGTGAGTAATAAATGTGTGAAAGGAGTGAAAGAGGAGAGGGGTATTTATAGGAAAATGAGGAGTGAATTTTGAGTGATTTAATTAAAGAAAAATTGAAAAATAATATGAGGAAGAGAGAGAGGGGGTGTCGGCCATGCATGAGGAGAGGGAGGGAGTTTTATTTTTTTTTTTTTTTGTAATTTTGTATATTAAAAGTAATAATATGTAAAGTAGATATGATATAAAGTTATGAGAAAGGTAAAAAGTAAAGATAATAGATGTATGGTGTTGTAAAAGTAGGTATTCGAAAAAAGTAGTGAGAGATAAATAAATAGTAGAATAGTAATGAAATATTATAATGTAAAGTAGATGTGACTAATAAAATACCGGTAGTAACAAATACACGTATAAATGCGATGTCTGTTGTTTTTAGTTACCGAAAAATTACGAAACCAATATTTATGAAATCCTTGCATTAAATCGGTCCTAACGGTGTCATCGAAATATTTTTATTATTTCGGGCTCCAGGACATGCTTTTTAAAAACTGATCCCATTTAGTCCGAGGGACACTTCAAATTCGCGAATATGAAATTTTTATGTTTTCTCAAGATATTACGAACTATTATCACTAATTAACTCAACTTCGTTTTCTAGGGTTAAAGAATACGGGAATGTCGAATTTAAATTCTAGGTTTGTACTAAAGTTTTGTTGACCTTTAGGGTTCTTGTTGACTTTTAATTCTAAAATCAAACTTAAAATTAATCAAAATTTTAGGGGTTTACAACCTATTCCCTTTGAAGAAAGTTTTGTCCTCAAAACTTGAAATTCATACCTGATTCTTCAAAGAGACTCGAATGTTTCTTTCAAATCTCCTATTCGGCTTCCTAAGTAGCCTCTTCTCACGAATGATTTCTTCATAATACCTTGACATATCGGATCTCCTTGTTTCTTAGCTTTTGAACCTTCCAATCTAGAATTTGAACCGGGTGTTCTTCATACGTCAAGTTCTCCTTTAGTCTTACCAGTTCAAGCTCCACATCCAATCGGTGTCGGGTATATGCTTTCTTCAGACCGAAACATGGAAGACATTATGTACTCCCAACAGGTTTAGCGGTAGCGCCAAGCGATAATCCATATCTCCCACTCGTTCAAGAATCTCAAACGGTCCGATATATCTTGGGCTTAGCTTTCCTTGAGCTCGTACATGATGAATACTCTTTATCGGATTAGATACACACGATCGCCAACGTCAAACTCAAGGATTCGGCGTTTTTGATCTGCCCAACTTTTCTGTCTATCCTGGCTCTCTTTCATCCTTTGTTGAATAATTCTGACTTTGTTTGTGGCATCTTGGATAAGATCTGGTCCAATTGTCAACTTTTCCACATCATCACAAAATAGAGGTGATATGCACCTTCTTCCATATAAAGCTTCATACGGTGGCATCTTAATTATTGAATGCTAGTTGTTGTTGTAAGCAAATTCTACCAAAGGTAAATGTGCTTCCCAGCTTTCCTTGAATTCCATAACACATGCTCTCAACATGTCTTCGAAGGTCTGGATGGTTTGCTCTGATTGTCCATCGGTTTGTGGATGATAAGCTGTACTAAAATATAACTTAGTTCCCATACACTTCTAAAGACTTATCCAGAATTTTGACACTAATTGAGGATCTCGATCCGATACAATTCCCACTGGAACTCCATGTAGTCTCACAATCTCCTTTACGTATAGCCGGGCCAACTTCTCCATCGAGTAGGTCATGTTGATGGGGATGAAGTGTGCCGACTTAGTAAGTCGATCCACTATTACCCATATGGCATTATATCCAGTTGATGTTCGAGGTAAACCACATACGAAATCCATTGTAATTTGATCCCATTTCCATTATGATATGGTTAATGGTTTCAATAGTCCTCCTGGCTTCTAGTGTTCAATCTTTACTTGTTGGCATGTAGGACACTTCATTACAAATTCAACTACATCTCTTTTAATGCCATTCCACCAAAAGTGACTCTTAAGATCTTGGTACATTTTGGTACTACCGAGGTGGATGGTATATCCCGAGTTATGTGCCTCACTCATAATTTCCTTTTTCATCTCCTCGTCATCTGGCACACATAATCTTCCCTTCATTCTTACTACATCCTCCTCATCTATCTCAAAATCATCATACTTTCCTCATTGTTCCTCATGTTTCAATTTTTGTATCACTTCATCATATCGTTGAGATTCCTTGATCCTATCTATCAGAGTCGGCTCCATCACTAAATGGGAAATTTACACTTCTATACTTTGTCCCACAAATTCTATGCTCAATCTCTCGAATTCCTTTATAAGCTCTTTTTAGGTTGTGAGCATGGCTTCAACTTCCCCGTGGTTCTTGTGACTCAAAATATCTGCTACTACATTTACTCTTCCAGGCAATAGTCTATCCCGAGATCATAGTCATTGATAAACTCCAACCATCTTCTTTGCCTCATATTCAATTCCTTTTGGGTAAATAAATACTTGAGGCTCTTGTGGTCCGTATATATCTCACATCTCTGTCCATACAAGTAATGCATCCAAAGCTTGAGGGCGAAAACAACAGCAGCTAACTCAAGATCATACTTCTGGTAATTCTGTTCATGTGGTCTCAACTGTCGTAAAGCTTATGCAATTACCTTCCCTTCTTGCATAAGTACGCATCCTAAGCCATTCCTTGACGCATCGCTATGGATGGTATATGACTTTTCCGGATTTGGTAAGGTTAGAATTGGAGCAGATACCAACCGTCGCTTTAACTCCTAGAAACTTTGTTCTTGCTTCTCATTTCAGATAAGCTTCTCATTTTTCTGGGTCAACTGGGTTAGTGGCTTGGTTGTTTTTGAGAAATCTTGCACGAACTTTCTATAATAGCCGGGTAATCCAAGAAAACTTCTAATCTTTGTTACCGTCCTTGGTTGTTTCAATTCCATTATAACCTTAATCTTTTCGGGATCTACTGATATTCTACTTTTCGAGATAACATGTCCTAGAAATGATATTTGGTCCAACCAAAAGTCACACTTGGATAGTTTGGCATATAACTTGTGCTCCTTTAATGTCTATAATGCCATTCTCAGATGTTCTTTGTGTTGCTCCCGTGTCTTGGAATAGACCAAAATATCATCAATGAAGACAACTACGCGCTTATCCAAGAGCGGCTTATACACTCGATTCATCAAGTCCATGAAAGCAACTGGTGTGTTAGTTAATCCAAAGAGCATAACCATAAACTCATAGTGTCCATACCGAGTTTTGAAAGCTGTTTTTGACACATCGTCTGGTTTTATCCTTAGCTGGTGATATCCCGATCGCAAATCAATGCACGGGAACACACGTGCTCCTTGTAATTGATCAAGAGATCATCAATCCTTGGCAATGGATACTTATTCTCTATAGTGACCTTATTGAGTTCCCGGTAATCAATACATAGCCTCATCGATCCATCTTTCTTCTTTACGAATAACACCGGAGCTCCCCAAGGCGAGACACTTGATCTAATGAATCTTTGGTCCAGCAATTCTTGTAATTACTTTTTAAGCTCTTTGAGTTCAACGGGTGCCATTCGATACAGTGTCTTGGATATGGGTTCCGTCTTTGGCATCAAGGCGATCTCGAAATCAATCTCTCGTTTTGGAGATAATCCAGGTAATTCTTCCGAGAAAACATCGGAGAACTCATTAACGAAAGGGATGTCATCAATGTTAGGCCTTTCCTTCTCCTCTTCCGTACTTCCTACATAGCTTTCAACTCCTTCCTCAACTTCTTCAATTAACTCAAACGAACTTAACTCCAATCTTTTAGAAGCCGTGGATTCTCCAAAAAATGTGGCTTTCTTCCCGTCTTGTCACATAAATTCCACTTTCTTACTTCGACAGTCTACCTTTGCTTCTACCACGGACAACTAACTCATTTCGAGAATCACTTCATACTTGTTGATTTCTACTACTATAAGATCGGTGGTTGCTTCATGGCCTTGTATCTTCATGGGCAATTCCTTGTCACTTCTTTGGTAATCACCACGTTACCCGTGGGGGTTTTTATACGAAAACTTGTTGTGGTTGTGGTGATGGGTAAACCGGTCTTCAATGTTATACTAGCGGCGATAAAGAAATGTGTTGCAACCGGTGTCGAAGAGGGTATAAGCAGTCAAGTCCCTTATTTATATGGTCCCTGCGTTCAAGATGCACGTGTTACTATCCTTATAGGGTTTCTTAATCATCTATCGTTTCTCAACACATATCATATCTTATCACTTATACTCAACAGATATCAAATTAAGCAGATATTTATGGATTGAGGCTAACCTGTAACCCGGCTATAGTCATACTCCTCTCTATTATCCAGGGCAACTAATTCCACTCCTCCTTCAACAGCATCTTCATAAACCCATTGCCTTTCAAGGTTGTAGATTCTTAGCCCATGCATAGATAATGTCGAGTGACTTCTACTTTGTCATGCCCCGAAGGGTACCCTAAACGTGGCAATCCGCCACATATAATATTAAAGCTAATGAATGATAACCTTAGTCATGCAGGAGCTTCGATATCACATACAAGGCGTGCTTCCAAGATAGTAGGAGACTCACAGGGGTATTACATTTAAGTAGATAATAAAAGCAAGCAAGAACTAATATAAATAAATATGAAATATTCATTTAAATAACAAACTCTTACATCATCTTAGGGGCATTCCCCTGTCTTAAAAGGTCCATTAACAAAGTAACCATAACTATAACATAGGCCTACTATAGAGATTTTCTTAGAAGTCTATGTTCAAAACTAAATACATATAACTTCTCCTAAAAACTCCTAGTAGCTTTGGCTCGTACCTAGCATACGAGGCTCCTCGGTGCCAACCAAAGATAATCATATTGTAACAAAAAGCTATGGGGGTATAAGCAAAACTAGCTTAGTGAGATAATTTCCATCTACAAGACATTTCCATAAATCAAACAAGTACTTAAACAATCATATGAAAATGCACTAAATACATGAGCAAACAAAATACACAAGATTAACCGGAAATCATGTGTAGCATGGATTTTACGCCCTCCATGTCGGGGGTTGGGAGGTTACAGACCCATACGACCATCAATACTTGCAGATTTGTTGGCTTCTGCTTGCCCTGTAGGCTTTCCGGCTCCTATTAGCCTATGTAGACTTTCCGGCTCCTATTAGCCACCACTATAACTTCCTCGTTTTCCCTACACGAGAATAGTAGTGAAATAAATGTGACCCACAAATATGATATGCAAGAATTATTTTCAATATAAGTTTAACCAGATAATGTTGGGTTCAAGTTAAAGGCGATCAAAAACAATATTCATCATATCAATGCAAGAATCACAATTTAATTATCAATTTCTTTTTCAATATTCTTAACTTATATTCAACCAATCATAAATTCAAATATCACAATAATTTTATCTTTTCCTTATTTCTAGTGCTACTACCTACAAGCAAAAACAAGGAAATGTAACTTAGTAAAGGATTAACTCACTCCATGTCGGTAGCTTCCTAACCGAAGTAGTCTTCTGGGAAAGTGATCTCGGTTCCTCCTTCAGCTAAACAAGATGAAATACCCACAATGAGTCTTTCATAGAATTTTTATTCTTGAAAACTCTAAATCTATCTTAAAATGCGGTAAAATCGGATTGGAGGAAATTCCAACTTAAAATGGCCATAACTTGCTCATTTTAGCTAGGAATTTCGCATATTGTATACCGTTTTCTACCTATTCGAAAAGATCTATCCATTTCTAAAACTTTTTTCATCAAACTAAGTCATTTGGGTTCCGAAAAAGTGGTGACTAGATTCACCACGAATTTTTACAAACTTGAATTCCTTCTTTTAACAAAAGCTCATTTTGAAAAGATAGATATTATAATAGTTTGTAAAACCTTTGAAATGTATACATATATTTATTGACTTATATCAAAATGTATGAAGTTAATGAAGTTGTCTCAAACCATGAAAAAGTAAAGTCTTTTAAAGATTTTGGAAAGTAAGAACCTTTGAAAAAAATTCCTTTTTATGCTGCTTTAAAAATATCTTAAGTTATTTCAAATGAGTATTTTCTTTTCCTAAATTTAATTTTTGTAGTCTTTCTAAATTTCTAAGGAATGATTTTTATTTTCTAAGCTTAGTTTCTAACACTTTTTGAAAGTAATAACAATCCTATATCTATAGAAATAATTTCCTTGTTTCTTGAGATCATTCCATTTTCATGAAAAGAATTTCTAATACTTGATGAAAAAGTGAAGTTCTAATAAAACTTTTGTTTGCTCAAAAAGTTCCTTCTATGTATGTTTATGAACTCCTCTGGATTTCTTAGAAAAGTTTGTTTAAGAAAATTACTTCTTACTTTTATTTCTAGAAAAGAATCTTTATTTTAAGAAAACCTTTCCTCATTTGTTTTGTGGAGACAATAATCATTATGTTCATGCATGAATATGAATCATAGAGTTATGAAAACATAAAGAAACATAATAACTTTAAAAAAAAGCTAGTAAAGAAATAAATCAAGTATTGGAATCTTAGCTTCATCAAGGTATCCTAGGACTAAGAATAGACTAGTCCCATAAAGAAAAAGAAAATGTTTTGACTTGATGAGAACAAGTCTAAGACTAGAAAGACTAGTCTTAAAGATAACATGAAAATAAATAAATTGCCAAGAAATAAATAAATTGTAAGGAAAGTAAACAAATTGCAAAACAAATGAACTTACATACTCTAAAAAATATATATAGCTACATAGATATATTTAGATGATTAGATACATAAAAGCAACATAACGAAATTAGATCATGAACAAAAACAAAGTATGAACCTATTGTTGCTTTCTTTAACCTTTATGGTTTAGAAAACACACACTAAGCTCATACTAAGTAAATGAACATAAAGAAGACTCGAAGAATTTCTACCTAAGAGAACTAAACTTGAGAGAGTTTTGGGAGAGAATTCTTGTAGAGAATTTGAGAGAGTAATTTTGTGTATGAAAGGTGTGAAAGAAGTGGAAGGAAAATGGGGTATTCATAGGAAAATATGAGAGGTTAATTGTGTTAATGAAAATAAAACAATTTAGAGGAAAAAGAAGAGGGGGCCAGTGCAAATTGTAGAGGAGAGAGGGAGTGAATTTTATTTTATTTTTTGTATTTTTGTAAATGAAAAGTAACATATGAAAGATGTGAAGTTGTATTGGAAATGAAAATTGTTAGAAATAGAGGTATGGGTTATAAAGTATGTTGTAAGAAAAAGTAGAGATAGATGAATAGTGTAGAATAGTAGAAAATAGTGTAATGTAAAGTAAACAAGTAAACATGACAATTTAAGTACCAGTAGTAAGAAAATACGCGTATAATTGCGATATTTGATTTTTTTAGTTACCGAAAAATTATGAAATTGATATTTTTGAAAATCTTATATTTTTACGAGTCTAACGGTATATTCGGAATGTTTTTACTAATCCGAGTTCTGAGACACGCTTTTCGAGAACTGTGTCCAGTTGTGCTCAAAACGAATCGCAGTTTAACTAATATGATATTTTTAAGCTTTCTCAGGTTATTACGAACTATTCTACATACTAAACTCTTACTAACTTTCTTAGGGTTGCTTAAATGGGAATGCCAGACTCAAACGGTTGCAAAAGACTAGGGTTTTGTTGACTTTAGGATTCCGGTTGACTTTCTAATTAGGTTTTAAGCTTAAATTAATCTCAAAACTTGAAGGGTTTACACACTTCCATTCCCACTCCTTGCAGGAGCAACTCCTCATGAAAGATCCAACAGGTCGATCCGTTGTAGATTTCCTTTGAGGACATTCATTGGCAAAATGTCCAGTTTGTTTGCACACGAAACAAGTCGTAGAAGCTTTGTTTGGGCAATCTGGAATCTTATGGCTCGGGTCGCCATAGAAATAACATTTGTTCTGGAGAAGGGGGCATCTCTTTAGGTAGTGCGCTCCTTTGCACTTCCAATAAGTTACTGCTGTCTTAGAAACATCCTTTTGTCCACTAAAATTTCCCTTAAAGTGGCTAATAGGTTTAAACCTCTTAGAAGGGAAATAAGAGCTTGTTCCTGGTTGAAATTTCCTTCCAAACACATGAACTTTCTTCTCAGAAGTCCCAGCTTTCCTTTTCTTGGCTCCTTCAATAATTCTTGCTCTTTCAACTAGCTCCTTGAAGGTGCGGATGTCAAATTCTTCTAACCGCATCCTCAAATCTTCATCTAATCCATTTAAGAACACTTGGTGTTTCAACTCTTCATTATACTTATAGGAATCAGGAGCATATTGTAGGAGTCGGCTGAACTCCATCTCATATTGTTCTATGGATCTTACCTTTTGAGACATGTGCAAGAAATCCGCACTATACCTCGCTTTTAGACTTATCGGGAAATAGTTTCCAAAAACTCATTTCGAAACATGTCCCAAGTGATAGGACATGGCAACTCTCTACTCTTAGACTCCCACCAGACTTGAGCATTAAACCTCAACATTTAGGTGCCATAGCTTAGTCGAAGATGATGAGAAACTTCATAAGCAGCAAAAGATCGTTCTATCTACGCAAGCCAATCCTCAGCTTCATTTGGTTTCCCAAAAGCCCCATCAAAGTAACGGTTACTTTTGATGAAATTTGGGAGTGAAGTCCTGTATGGTCGGGGTGGTGGTGGAGGCGGCAAAGGTATGGTATGTGATTAAGCATCAGGTGGGGTTGGTCCATATATAGATGCTTAAGGTGCTTGCTAGGGTGGTGCTTGAGCTGGAGCTGGTGCTGGCATGTTCATCTGTTATTGTTGAACTAACACATTAAGAAGCTGTGTTAATTGACCAAGCGTGGCTTAGAGATCGCCTTGCGGATTCGGGAGTGGAGCCACAGGGGGCACTTCAGGTTGGTTAACTTCCTCGGGTGGATTATTCGATGCCTGCCTTACTCTCGGTCGTCTTCTTCTAGGTCGGTTGTTTTAAATTTGTTTACGTAAATACTAGATTATTAAGTCTTTTACATACTAAGTTACGGAAATTGTGAAAATTTTCAATGAAATAAACATGTGAAGAAAAACATCATATAGAAGAAATTTAAATAATTAAATCAAGAAATAAAATTTGTTCAAACCAAAATACTTCATTAAATTAAAAGCATTCAAGGGCATGAGACTTATACATAGAAGAAATTAAAGCTTACAAAAGAAATCCAAAAACACAACAACATCAAATACCTTTTCGAAAACATAAATTAAACTTCTAATCGATCTTATATCCTAGGTCGATTTGGTTACAAAATTGTTGTTGGATACATGGGATTGCTCAGGTGGATCCTTCCTTCTTTCCTTCTTTCCTTCTTTGGTTATCTTTCATGGTGAAGGGGTCATGTCATGGTGATTGGGGTTAGGAGTCATCCTTGGCCTTTTTGCTACGAATTGCCTCAGGTAGCTTCGAACTGTCATTCTTTTT
Source organism: Combretum micranthum (assembly GCA_024138025.1). Classification (NCBI taxonomy): domain Eukaryota; kingdom Viridiplantae; phylum Streptophyta; class Magnoliopsida; order Myrtales; family Combretaceae; genus Combretum; species Combretum micranthum. The sequence continues at coordinate 370,269 of JAMXBD010001355.1, forward strand.
CCTTTGTGGGAGGGTTGATTCCTAGATGTGTTCGGCTCTCCTTGATCATACCCCATTTGCGGTGCACACTCCCCATCGGATACTGCCATTATTTCATCTTCGGTTTGGTCTCTTATTAAGGGAGTGTGAGATCGGCTTCTATTCGAAAAGTTCCCATCCGGGGTTTGTTCAACAGGCTATCCAAAATCATGATTGACTTCCTGGTGGTTGGAAACATCCTCATCCCATCTGTGATTTATTGGTGGCTCTTCGTGTTCCGTTCCTTGATTCATATCTTCCCCCCATTCGACTTGTTCATGCATTCCTTCTTCCGGTGATGGTGGTGGAGGCGGCTCATTAAGGTGTGACCCCAAATTCTGATAAACTCCGTACCAAAAGAAGTAAGATTCTCCATAAGGTCATCCCCAATCGGTGTGATTTGCAAGTTTGTCATGGGCATAGATATATAACAGGCCTATGGAATTCTAAGTTTGAAAATCGAGAAAGACTAGACATCCGTCGTTTCGAAAAATGAACGTAGCTTCTTGGAGCATAAGGGTGTGGTTGTAGTGGCACATGAGTCGTTCCATTCCATAAATAACTTCCATGTCGGTCCAATTGGTGTGTCTTATGGCATCATATCTTAACCCGTCTATCACATGATCCCACATAGAGTCATGGAGTCCTCTCCTCCACATGTTATACATTTCCCGAGCGGACCTAGGCCGTCCTACAAGGGCAAACTCCTCACATAAGCTCATTACTTTCAACCGGTAGTCTACAAGAGTCTCATCACTCCACAAGTTCAAACGTAAGCTACAAAAGACAAGGAAGATCGCTTATTTTCCTTTTGAAAATTCTAAGCATATCTAAGTTATCTAGGCCTTTGTCTACTTAGTTTCAATCTATCTATCTTTTTCTTTTCTAGATTCTTTCCTACTACCTTTATTCCTTTAAACTTGTATCTCTGATACCAACTTAAACTATCATGCCCTGAAAGGTACCATAAACGTAGCAGCCCGCCATATATAATATCAAGACTTAAGGACGACCACCTTGGTTACGTGAAAGTCTTAGTATTACATGTAGGGAGTCTAGCACGGTAATAGGAGACGCTTTTGGAAAGTGTGGTCTAAGCAAGTAAAAATAAATATACAAGAATCCAGAAATAAAATAGAACATAATATTAATAATCAAAGGTCTATTACATGATTCTTAGGGGCATACTCCAGCTAAATTCCAAAGATCGAAATAGTCTTTACAATAATTTAATACTACATAAAAGATTTCAAAGGAATTCTAATCTAATTCTTCAAGTAGATTTCCTTCAAAAGCTCCAAAAGAAAACTTACGCAGATAAGAGGAGACCTCGGGTACAAAAACAGGTGTTCCTGAGAATGCAAATATCTATAGGGGCGTAAGCTTACGAGCTTAGTGAGTAAATCCCAAAATTCATACTTGAAACGAAATATCAACAAAATTTATTAAGCAAGCAAATGGGATGCAGCAAGCAAATGGGATGCAACAAGCTCATAGCATATGAGCATACAAGACATATGTTTTTTGGGGAATCATATGTTGAATGAATTACGCCCTTCATTCGGGGTTAGGTATTCCGGCCCATTACGGCCACTACTTTCTTTTAGAAACATTTTTATAGATCTTATCGGCTCCTATATGCCATCAAAACTATGTAGTTATTACAAGCTCCTACTAGCCACCAATTATAGTTTTTACCGGCTCCTACTTGCCACATACATGATATACCGGTTATGCCTACCACCACTATCATACGCTTGTCCCACCAATTGTATAATATCGAATGCAATGTGACTTAACATGTGAAGTGTATGTGTCAACTTTCGTTTAAAGCCTAGCCATCATAGTTTATTTTCTTTCAGGTGATCATCCAATTTCAGACACTTCATCATGCTCATAAACATACAATTTATTACAAGCATTTTATACTTCGATATACTTAATATTCTTTCAATATATTATCATACAATTTCCATTTTATCTTTCCTTAATCCTAATGCAACTAAATTTACAAGAACAAACATAAGTATGAAAAATTGAGAGAGTTTTGGAAATGAAAGAGAAGTTGTAAAGTGAAAATAAGAGGGTAGTGTGGTGCCATTTATAGAGAGAAAATGAGTGAATTAAAATAGGAAAAGAAATTGAAAAATAAAAATAAATAACAAAAGAGGAGGGGGGGGGGGGCAATCATGAGAGAAAAGCGAAGGAGAGAGATAAAAAAAAAAGAAAAAGGAAAGAAAAGATTAAGAAAATTGGATGTAAAGAATGATGTATTAGATGTGTCTAATAATAGGTTTATGAAAGTGTAAAATAGGTGTGTAACACTGTAAGAAAAAGTGGTTGATGTGAATAGTAATAAATAGTAGAAAAGACAAATATTTATCGATAGAAAAGTAAAAAGCATATAGGTTGCTATAACCAATGCTTTTATAAACCGATAAAATTTTATCTAATATTATAATGATGAATTAATATTATTTAATTATTAATTATTTGTCGGAATATTTTACATTAATCTGCGTATTGGCGATCGAATACGAAAATTGTTATTGAGAAAGGTTCGGAAAGGTGAGGGTTTTGGAAACTCTTACCGTTTTAAGGTATAGACCTTATACTCTAGTTATTCTTAAGGTTTCCATCACTTATCTAATAGGTAGATTACACTAGAAGATATCAACGTTTATGGATATGTTCATTGAAGCAGACATCATCGTGACTTTGGAACCGAACCGAATAGGAATTTGAACCATCGATTCCTGGTCTTAAAATTGAGGAATCGAAACGGAACCGTTTCCCATTTTTCCAGTTCGGTTCCATAGAACCACTGGTTCCTGGTTCTGGTTTTGCAACCATGAAATCATCTTTAAAAAAAAGTAAAAAAAAATAAACTTTAATTTTTAATAAAATAAATTTTAAAGTCAAAATAATCATTGGATCTAAAAGTATTAAATATATTTAACCAAAATTTTTAAAAATTTATTTATAATGTACATTTATATGTATACAAACACATTCAATATCAATTATAGTTTATATTATGATATTGTAAAATATTCTAGAAAATAAAAAAAATTATAATGCAAAAAATAATCTCACATTATTAAGAAAATGAATTTTGCTTTCAGAAAAAGTTTATTTAAATTAATTATATATGATTTTAAGCTATATTTATTTGTGTTGTTGATAATAACATATTAAATATTATAAATAAGAAATAAATTTTACTATTTATATGAAATAATTTAAATATTAAAAATTATATATCTAATATTATTTTTTATTTTTGTTTCAATGTAACAGGGTGGAACTGCCAGTTCCATCAATTCTAGGCCAAAGAACAACCTAGGAATCATGAAACTGACGGTTTCATAGTCTATTCTGGAATCGCCTAACTAATCCGATTTCAATTTAGGAATTGCCAGTGATGGTTCCGGTTCCAGTTCGGAATCGAATCATGCCCATGTCTACATTGAAGATATCAATGTTTCTATGGCAAAAAAAAAAAAAAAAGTATTAACGTTTCAAGTGGTTAAAAATAGGAATCAACATTTAGCAAAATGAATCAAATGATGTATCAACATTTTGTAAAGTTCATTTAAGATATAAACTTTTGAATTAATTTTCAATCAAGTTTCCCTAATTTTCATTAATGGTCAAATATTAATACTTTATTTGACTCACTTTTCAAAATATTGATACCCCTTTTTAACCATTTAAAATGCTTATATCTTAAATGAATTAATCTTCAAACGTTGATTCCTTTTTTTAATAACTTAAAACGTAGATACTTTAAATGAATTTATCTATAAACGTTGATACTTTTCTATGTAATCTACCTCTTATCTAACTTGTCTATTGTTTTAGGGTCTTAGAATTTGTGTGATTGAGTCTATGTTTCTAAGATTAGAATTGACTCGGTTGGACTTTAAGGTTTTGATTTTAATTTCGACTATAAAGTTTGTTTATAAGATTATTGTAAATTCTAAGCGTTTATGAAATCCCTCTCACTTCCATTATAGTCATCGAAAATATAAATACAATTAAGTCCTCTATAAAGGGGAAAGATGACATAAGTTTTTTCTTTTTTCTTCTTCTTTTTTTTTTATGTTTTTGCGCTTTGGGATCTATGTTTTTTGTTTTTATTTTTCATGACCTAAGTTACCTAAAACAAGCGAACTTTATCATTCAACCAAATAGCCAGGTTTAGGGGTTTTTTTTTTTTTTTTTTTTTTTTTTTTTTTTTTTTCTGAAGCTTAAAGTCTTAAATACAAATTAACCCTTTATACGTTTTAGGACTTGATTTACTACCTAAAATCTACTCCACTTTATGTGAACAAGTGGATTTTGAATGTGTATGGAAAGTTACCGGACAGATTGTGGTTCCAAATTTCAGAATCTATTTTTAATAGATAGAATATAGGATACAACATGTTTTTTTTTTGTATGTATTTTAAGGTGTATATGGAATAGATTATATGGTATCATGTGTCAATATAAAAATACCTAGTTAATAATTCAAGCATTAAAAATATAATGTTAACTTAATACGTACTCTATTCTCAAGCCGATTTGTCTATTAAAGAATAACCATTGTATCTTAGCTGAAGGGGTTAGTTGTTTGGTTTATTTTGTTACATTATGATTGGTTAAATGTCCTTGTATTATTAAACACACTGTAATAAATTTAATGTTTTTATTCAACTGAAATCAGCAAATCTAAATCTCTGTTGGCAATTTGTTAATAACACTTCAGAGATAATTTGATTGGATTTGTATCACTAGATTCATGAAGCGTGCCTTATGATATTATGTTATTTAAAAATATGTGATTAACTTGATGGAAATTGCCATATTCATGAATATACAAGTACGGGGAAAAACTGGTAAACTGTTGACCAATTTCCTTAGATTTTATAAGCACACCGTATCCTAAGAATATTACTTGTATATTGTACTTAAAAAAAAAAATCCACAAAACCATATTATCAAAAAAAGTTACGAAAATAGTGTTGTTGTATCATACCTTGGAGGTGTGATATAATTTTTTTAAAAATTACGTATGTATCGTACGTTGGTTGTGCGATATACTTTGGACATGTATCGCATGACCAATGAGTGATACACATATAATTATATGTGTATTGTTTGTTGGTCATGCGATACAAGGCCAAGACTTGTATTGCACAACCGTTATGCGATATACAAGCTTCTAATTTTTTTTTTTTTTGGCCTAGGTCCCTATATCTCCACTCAAAGATACAATACAAGTGTAAATATTTGTATTTCCAGGCCAAAATGCGACGTAGAGCACTAATTTGGTAATTTTTTTTTATAATTTGTATTTATATATTTTTTTTTAAAGAACCCCAGACATGTATTCTATCCCCATGCCTTCTAATTTTGTAGGGCATAGGATTCAATGTGGTTCTTTTACCACACGTTATTTGACTCTAAAAATTGAGAATAAAATCAAGGACATAGATAGATTTAATACCATATCCCATATATTCCTTCACCTTAGATTAGGATGCATATGCAATCATCCATCTTTTGTTTACTTTAACTTTTAACTACCTTTACTGCATTATTTGATTAAATTTATTTAATAATCTATAATATTAATGCGAATAGCTTAGATCTGTATATACACACACTAGTGTCATATTTGGTACGCAGAATGAATCCAAAATGAAATTGTGAGAAATCGTGATTCTAGATTCTATTTATTTTTTATGTTTGGATGTAATTTTAGAAACCAACTTTTAAAAAAAAAATCGATTATGTAAGGTTTCATTAATCGTAGTTTAGTTACCCTTTTATCTATTACATAAGAGACACTTTTTTGATAAATATACTCTATAGTCAATACATTCCTTTCCATGTACACATCTGAACAGAACTTATTCAATTCTCATATGTTATATTTCAAATGGTTTCAACTTATCAAATGTGACATCACAGTTGATACACATAGGCTCTTATTAGATAATTGGTGTTTTAGTCATTTATATCTATTCGAAACTAAATTAAAGAAATCATTTTATATATACATGTATAGATATTATTTTCTCGGTTGTTTGGAGTTTAAGGTGGCATATTTGTTATATATATGTCTATGATATAAAAATATTAATTAAATGAATTTATAGTTAAAAATCATTTATTGTGGGGAAAATTATTCTAGACGGTTCAACAACATGTGGCTCTTCTTAAATAACTATTAGAACAATCTACATTTTTTTTATTTCATATATATAATTGATTCACCTAATTATTTATATTTTTAAAAGCAGTAATGCACTCAATTAGGTTGCCCTTTGTTCCACATTTATTATTGTAGAATGGCTATGGCTTTTTTAATTAAAAAAAAGTTATAACAAATATCTATTTTGTGCAACGAGAATAAAAATTTTCATTTCCCCTTCTGAATGGATTCACCACCCTTATAGCTTAGGGAATTTAACTTTCTTATTTAAAAAATTAGTCTAATCATAGAATAAAATAATATTAAAGAATTTCTATATTTTTTCGTGATACGTAAGATTATATTATATACAGTTAAGTTAGAGTATTTATACTTGAAATCTTGATAAAGATTCTTAGATTAAAGATCTTAAAAGTATTTGTTTATGAATGGTGTAAACAATTTTTAAACTTTTTAGGGTTTTCTTATAAATAAAAAAATGAGTTTATTAAAAATATTTTATTATTTTAGATTGAAGTAACATAAAATAAGAAAAACTTAAAAAAATGTTAAAGCATTCATGTGAAAAAAAAAAAGAAAAAGTGGTGATATCCTTGTAGGCTTCCTTAAGGACATGGCTGATGTTAAAGAGCAAAAGCATTAATTTTTTTTTTTCTTTTCATTATTTTTTCAAAATATTTTTAAAATAGAAACGAAACCGACCAAAGGAATACCAGAAAAAGCAACTGGCGATTGAAGGTCAACTTGATGTGTAGTGCACTGCGCTTTCAGAATCCTGTCCAAAGGATGAAGCAGTAGAAGTACAAACTTCTCAAACTAGGAAAATCCGGTGCGGCTCCGAGTTCCGACAACATGGAAAACCTGAAACCATTCCTGGTTGAAGCCAAATCAAAAGCCAAACAGGTCTCAACCCTCTGGTTTCATGGTTTCGTCGAAGCTTGCTGTCTTCACAGAGTCATCAAGCTTTGTTTCAGGTACTTCACTATTGCTTCATCTACACTACCCCTCCACACCGTTTAAGTTCGGTTAAAGACTTGATTTTGAGCACGAATTGGTTTCAATTTTTGATCTTGAATTGTTGTGTTGATCAAGTCTCTGGCGTTTGGGCAGGTCCAAGAAGCTTTCAATTAGGACTGGGCAGTGTTTTCTTTTAAATGGGTTCATCTTTCTGGGAAGGTACCATGCATTTACCCATACCTTTTTTCTTTTTTTTTCTTTTTTTAATTGAGAAATTTGGATGTGGTTTTGTGTTCAAATTGCATTGAAGGAGTCTGTACTCTTTTGTTTTAATTTATTTTTGTAGTTTGCATCTCCGCCTTTGTTGATAGCGATTATGTGAAATACGACATGCTATATCATAGGGTGAATGAGGAATTATTCGGTAAAAGAGAGAGTTTAGAAAGGGAACAGTGTGAGGATCATTGTGAAATGAGTTGCCTTGCAGAATATAGTTGTAAGATAGTATGCATGGGCTATTTTGGTTCTTGAATGAGACCTTGATAAATGCACAGTTAAAATACTTAATTGCCTTTTTGGAGGGTGTTGTATTTGTGAATTATTATGTCTACACAAGACATTGAGCTGCTCACTATCATGTGGGTATATTTAAGAGGGTGTTCACTGTGAATTATTATGTGTACCCAAGACATTGAGCTGATCACTATCATGTGGGTATGTTTAACTGGGTGTTCATTGTGTGGGTTGCATTTCCTACATACTTATTTTACACTAAGTTGGCATTCTTAAATATTGGTTCTGATTTCTAATTTCTTCAGTATTTAAGGTAATTTGCTTTCGAAGGAGGTAAACTTTTGGCTAGTTGCTGCACTTTTAACTTTCTTTTCCGGGATGTGAATTGCTAACAGGTTTCAATTTTAATCTAGTCAAGTTTGGTTTCAATTGGGAATTTTTGTGCATATTTTATCTCTATATTCTGCCGTCACTGCCATAATGCACACATGCCGACACAAGTTCTACTGATCCATATCTATTGCTTGAGATATTGTCTTGTTTTTTAATAACAATCTGATGACTGGGACATTTCTTATCTCTCCTGCAGCATGTTTGTATTGAGATCCATTGTTATCCCTGCACTTCTGTGGATATTACCTGAAGATTTACCTCATCTTCAAGATTCATCATCCCTTGGAGGTGTTTTTAAACTTTATACCTTCCTACGCTTGGGACTTCTACAATTGTTTTATGTGAGTGTTCTTGTGGCACTGTCTGTCCATAGTGTTTCACATATTGCATCAGTAGAATGTATTTATGTCACTTAAGAGCAGCTTCTTTCACTAGCTCTGAAAATAATGTGCTCTTTTTCCCTCTTGTAGATACACCATTGGGGATCTTAGTGTGTAATTGCCATCCATTTTATTTTATAGAGATCCATTGATAATGTCACATTTAAAAAAAAAAAAAAAAACTATCGTACACAGAACCTTTTCTTTTCCTTTAATAAAAAGAATTGACTATGTAGCTTCTTTAATGGGAAGTCTCTTAAAAGTTCCACTGACATGGCATTACCTGGTCCTGCTTAGTGCTTCCTAACCATCAAAAAGGAATGAGAATAATACTAGATACTGTTGATCGATCAGCATGCTTTACTGATCTTTCAAAGCTTCCCTTTAAGGAAAACATGGTAGCTAAATTCATCTTTAACTGCAATACTTCAACTTGTTTCATTTATATAAATCTTGCTTGTATTTGCAGGTGTTCTGGTTTTACCCGATGTACATCTTCAGCTTAATTTTAAGTACATTATGGTATTTTTCTAATCCTCACTAGAGACTGATGCATATGCTAATATGTTATATATATATTGCCATAGGGTGGTTCTTTTGTGGCTATTCCTTGAGATTTAGTTCTTTTCCCAGCTGTGTATATGCCTTTATATCCTCCCCAAGCCATAACTACAAAAAGCAAAGCTTAGATTTTACTACATGCTGGTAAGTTATTCAACAAAACTACCACAAAATTGTCAAAAATAGTTTCAAATGTGGTTGTTGCTGTCACACGTTAAGATAAAAGGAATTAAAAATTAAAAAAAAAAAATTGCAAGAATTAATTCCAGGGTTTGGGGTGCTCTATTATATATGATCTCTCAGTTAAAACCTTGATGTACCAATCTGTTTCGATTTTAATGTATCATGTTTGCATACCCAATGAGACTTTTGTCCAATTTTCTTGCTTGGTAAGGTTATTTTTTTTTACTATAAAGACCTGTTTCCTAACAAGTTGTTTCAGGTACAATGACATAGCTAAATTTGGATTTGATGCTATGGTGGAACCTCAAGCTACAATGGAGAAATCTTCAAGTGAAAGGGGAGAAGCTACCTTGCAACGTACAGCACCTGCAGAAAAATCTGCTGGTCTTGGCGGGTTAAGTACCTGACTCATTTGGCTTCTGAAGTAGCCAATAATTTTTTATTGCTTATATTTCTTCTCATTATATTTATATGCCTAATGTTCATTTTTCAATGGATATTCTCAGGGTCGTGATTGGAATTGGAGAGCAACTTTATTCACTCTTACTTTTGAGCTTCTTCTTTCTAGAGGTGGAATGTATTCTGGTATTTTCATTAGCTAATTGTAGAGAACCACCTTTATCTGCTACTTATGGAGATTGGAATTTTTGAGTTTTCATTGTTGAATAGCACCTGAAGCAGGTAGCTTCATTTGCGATATTTTATTCATCTAGAGGTGAAGTGTGTTCTGTTATCTTCATCCATGATATTTTATCTATTTACTTGCACAAGAGCCATCTCATTTGCCATCAACAAGATCAGTGTCTTCATTTTTCATTTTTTCTTTTTTTTGGGGCCATCACAACGGGGAGGGGGAATCGAACTTGGTACTTCTCACTTGAGAGATTAGAGAGATGCCATTAGATTATAATGCCATTGGTTTTGAGTTTTCATTGTTGCAGGTGGCTTCATTGAGATACTAGCAGCAATGAAAAAAATAGTAGAGCACATTTCAATTTCATTTTGTTTGTTTTAACACAAGGGAAAGATAGGATGAGCCATGAAAAAAACTTTTCCTCTGGTGCATGGTACTTTCAAGATCATATGTAATTTATGCAAGACAATCTGATCTTGAGAAAAACATAGGGGCTGAATGTGTTTCCCATATAAACCAATATTTTTTCAATTCATTCTTGCTGAAAAAAGATGACAAATAAAGTTTGTGGTTTTGTATTTCTAATCTAATGGGAAATTTGTGGCCTAATTGTTATAATAGCTCTTCTCTCTCTACAATTAATTCTAATCTTAGTCTTCCTAACTCTTACATTCTTTTGTAAGTTATAATGTTTTAAAAACAACTGCATTGTTTGTTCTTTGTTACATGGGCTTGCTTCCCCATTGACATGTCAAAATGCTTTTGAAGGTATATGCTATTGGATTTATTCCATACATTGGAAAGGCACTCAATTTCCTGCTGCTTTCTTGGATGTATGCCTACTATTGTTTCGAGTATGTCATCATTATGCATTTATAAGGGCATCTTTTCTGTGTTTCTCTTGTTTCTGTTTCTTGTTTGTGCTGATATACTTATGATTTTCCAAATGAATTCTTTAGGTACAAGTGGAACCTCTCTGAAGTGAGTTTAGACAAGAGGCTTACTTTCTTTGAATCCAATTGGGCATTTTTTGCTGGTTTCGGTAATGCTTCTTTTGCTTCCACCCTGTTCACTATGCATTCAATTTCATATAACCATAATGATAGCATATATGCTAGATAATTTTTTAAGATTCTTTAGCAGAGTATGTTAGCTATGTCCTCCTAAGATAAATGAAGTTGTCGAAGATTAACCTAAGTCTCTTTTTTGCTTATATGAATTACCTCTCAAATATACTTTAATGTCCTGCAGGAAACCCTTGTGTTCTGGCCATTTTCTTTTTCTCACCTCTTGTGAGCTATGGGGTCATGGCTATACTCTTTCCACTGGTAATTTACATCATTCTACTTCTCTGCTGAGTATGTTCCTATGCCATTCATCCTTGGTGTCAATCTGAATGTCATCTCTGTGGAATAAATTATTTGGGCTCTGAGTTCTTGGGTTATTATTCGCTGCTTTGACATATCTTGAGATGAGGGTGCAAGCTGGGCTAAAAGTGGTTGTTGCCATGCTTCAAGTTGCATCCAATCATCTTGTACAGCAATAAGAAGGCTTTCAATCGTTTTTTTAGCATTTTTATGTCGTCCATAATGATGGATTTGATATAAATATATAGAGAATTGATTTGATAATTTTCAAGGTTCGTTATGAGAGAACCCAATGATTTCTAGGCTAGGGCTTGTTATGGAAAGAACTCTGCAATTTCCTTAGAATTTTACAACTCTAAAATTTCTGGATCCCTTTCTTTTCTGTCTTCCATTCTATATATATAGTTATGAGTACAGGGGTAATTTCCAAGAGCAATTATTCTAATAACTGCAATGTTTTTTCCCCCCTCTCTCAGTGTGGACTATTACCTTCCTCACATGACTTGTTGGACACATGTCCCAGTAAGATACAACAATACCCAACAGCAGGACATATTACTTCATAGACAGAACATTTACACAGATATTTGAATCATATGGAAGCAACTTAAACATATTGACATGGATAAAACCACCGACTTCCTATTACTGCTACTTTTGTTATTTTCCTAACATTAACATGGCCAGGATTTTAGAAGTACTTGTAAGAGCGGAACTTTCTATGCATTTAGAATTTATATTAAATTAGGTGTAACCTGGACAGGTATGATGTCTAATATGCATAAACTATTTGGTTTTGGAAATATATGTTTCTATAGATATAAATATAACAATTCATGAAGAAAGAATGGTTGATTATACTGAGTTATAATGGTTTTCTTACAATGTGAGAAAACCCCATTGTCTCAATAAACTATCTTCTTTTTCCTTTTCAAACTAATGTACTTATATAATTGTTTTGATGCTAACTGACATATCTTGAACTTATACTCTCTAGATTATGTAGAGGGCAGACAAGTTTAGTATGGAATTTTTCCTAAAAGATGTTGGGTGGACAGTATCATTGAATCTTATAGGTTGGATGGGCAATTTTATCCTATAGATCCTATTCATTTATCGTTTACGGTAGGGTGTAATGGTCATATTTAAGCTCAAAATTATTATTTTTTTTTTTGGACTAATTAGCTAGACTTAGAAGCAAGGAACAGTTCTATTATATTATTAGTCCTCAAGCATCTAGCAGAAGAACAATGATACTGCTGACTGTTGAGGTTGATTGATAATATTAAGGTCGCTCATTTTGTGTCTTTGTTGTTGATATATATAAGTTGGAGGAATTTTGGACATGAAGGGTCATTATTTCACATTTTTGTTGGAGTAAATTTTCTGGGATGGAGGTACAGCTAATTTTTGAATCATACCATATGAAACATTCAAATGCTTAGATTTCTCAAGCCACTGTTCTTCCTCTTGAGGAAGAGGACACTGGGATATAAGTCTGATATCGTAGAATGTTTGTGATGGATTTGTTGGATTGATCTTGTTGGGATGGATATCTGATTGATATTAAGTACCCTGAATAACATTGCTTATTGGTGTGGTGCCTATTAAATGCTTCTCTTTGGGTGATGAAAGTATAATTCCATATGCTAAGTATAATGTCCATTTCTATCTTCACCAAATTGTGCATTTGTCATATTATGTGGTTCTAAATGCATTCTCCTTTCAGTTTGTCTTGGCAGCAACATGCTCACGGGCTGAGCAAGTCATTGATTCTGAACGAAGAAAATGGAGAGGACTTGATCTGCAACGGCTACCCATATTTTATGCAGCTGATACTTTATCGTAAGCTTTTTAAAAGAATCATACATTCTCTCCCTTGACTTATTGGATGATTTGAGGCCAAAAGTAAAAGCTATAATGGCAGCTATTGATGCCTTTTATATCCCAGCTCTAAATCAGCTTCCCCAAAAGATTTTTACCACTTGCATTTCTTTTGCTGAAGACATTCTCTAAGCCTTTTGTAAAGTTTGTTATAAGCTAGTCTTAGGAATAGTCATATACTAGGTAGTAGTTAATAAAGAAAAAATAAAAAAATTAACTAGTAGTTTGTAGTAGTAGCCATAGTGGCAGAAGACAACTGGTGATGGTTATTAACTAGAGCAATAAAAGTCTATTGAAGACGTGGAAAATGATTTTCCTTTTATTATTGTCAATGGACAAGTGCTGCTGTCAACCACAAACACTGGTCAATTTTGGCAACCTGCACCTTCCTTCTTCTCTTAACATCAAGTTTAATCAGTTATTATAATCTCTTTTGATTACATCCAAGTCACTTAACCAGTATAAAAGGTTCAGCAAATGCTTTATGCGAAAGGGATGCATTTTTTACAACTATTTTTGCATTTCCATTTTGTTTGAAAAGTGCTATATAAATCACGTCAGTATTGCATGAGATTAATATATTGAAGCAAGGCTTGGGTCTAATTAACTAAAGTTTCTCAATGCAGGATGTGGGTATTGTCTCTTTTCTCATTGGAATCTTGGCAGCAAGTTCAAGACAAAAAGATGATTTGAGAAGTTGTGAACCTGTGATCATGATTGAATCAATGTACTAATTGACAAGGTATTTGTGTTGCCTATTAGAATATGAACACGCAGGTGAAAGCAGGTTCTTATTGTTCTAATCCTCATTGTGGTAAATGGTTATAACTATAGGACTCCATACAATAAGAGAAATTATTGGTTTTTGGCTTCAAGTACATTTATCTCTTATATCATATTCAATTGCATTCTCCTTTATCAACACTGACACTGTTTTTATTTGTTAGGCTTCCGATGAGGTATAAAGCTTGTATATATATTTATGATTCAGACCCTGGCGGTACTACTAGCTGGAGGGTACCATCCGATAATCTTGAAGCTGCTGATTCAGGTTTACCTTTGCTCGTTGACTCATTTTGACTGACTACTTCATCCTAAGGAAGCAAATGCTAATTGTATATAGAAAACATGGAAAATTACTGGATGATAATTTTATACGTGTATTTTTCCAATTTAATTTGTCATGTGCAAGCTACTTATTCTGCGATGGATTGTCTTATAAGTAATTGTACAGCAGTTAATCCATTCTTGTTTTGGGTTCTGTGGCAGTTGCTCTAAGTAGCAAAATGGTGGTTGGTAGTTGCACTAAGGAGCAAAATGCTGAAGAAAACCCACATATAGAAGGAGATCGAGTTTTATTTTACCTTAGGATGATGCTTAAGAAGAATCTTCGGAGTGTATAGGGGTGAAAACTTGGAAAAATTTAGGAAAGGAATCGGTAGAGAGCTACAGATGGAGAGTGATATGCAATATACGTGTGTTTGTGTGTGTTGTGAGAGAGAGATATTATAATGGTAAGGGGGGGTGCGTTTTATTTGTGTATTGCACTAAAGCACATTCACTTAATGCACCAAATATATTACTAAGTCGGGCGCATTATGTAATTAAAAAATAAATAAATAAAATGCGGTATTCACTGAATGCGCTTGAACCTATATTTAAGAAAAAAATATAAAAACAAACTTGAGTATATTCAGTGAATGCGTTTCCTTCGTAAAAATTTGAATGGATTCATTAAATGAGGAAAAGGAAATTATATATTATTTTTTAAAAAAATTATAAAAATATCACTAGGATACTATTCCTGAGATTATTTTTTCGTTCGGTGGATTTATGTAATTTTTCATTCGGTGGATTTATGTAAAAATTTTTTTAAATGGTTATTTTTTTTACTTAATCCTATTAAATGCGTTTTTACTTGAGTATAATTGAAATATCTATTTCATATGGCGTATTTTTGGATTTATTATTTGAAAATATAGTATTTCCATGCAAACTCTATGAACCATAAGCTATTATTTAGTTCTGGGCCGAGGTAAACAGATTTGACTCATTTTGCATTATTGTATTTGTGATGCCACCACAAAGTTGAAATGATCCATCCTGGATTAGACTGTAAACCTAGTATGGTCGGGGCAACATGTTTACAGCACATATAAAAAATTTGATAAAATATAGTTTATTAAAAAAATAATTACTAAAATCCATTATAAAATTGCCATGTAGATGGAATATTAAGATTTTTTCAGACAGGTGGTTTGTGTGAATTGTGATATTTTGTTTGTTTGGCTTTTTTCGGCAGATATGAACATTTTTTTCAAAATTTTTTCTAACAAATTATTTATAAAAAAATAGATATAGATAAAAAAAAATTGACAGTTTTCATCAAAAGATCAAACATATCAAATATAGATAAAATATATATATAAATCGGATATATTTACATATATTATTTTGAAAAAGATACAAATACAAATAAAAAATAGACATTTCAAATAGACCCTTAGTTTAAATATTGTTGCTATATTGTGTTTTACATCCGCGCTATGCCATAAACGATCATCTTTTATAATTTTGAGAACACCATCACTTGTCAAGTCATTCTGCTTGACTTAAAGAAATATCCTTTTTTATAAGAATAAGCTATAGAGAGAGACACACACACAAAGTTGGGAATATGGAAAGCGGAGGGCAATTGAGGATTTTCGTGCTTTTTGGGTATTTGCTTTTGGAGGGAGGGAGGGGGGGAAAAGAAGGACGACAGAGGTAGGGAAATAAAAAATAATGGTTCAACTGCATTCGGATTATTTTTAATGCACACGTGATATACCTGCCATATGTGACTATTTCATATGTATAATCCATGATCTATATTTTTAATGCACACGTGATATACATGCCATATGTGACTATTTCATATGTATAATCCATGATATATATTTTATATATACCTGTAGACATCACATTTTTACCTATTTAAGGTTTTAATTTATAATAAAAATTAATATTATATTAAGCTCACAAATAAAAAAAGAAAAAGAAAATCATCATAATAAATATATAAGAAAAAAATAATAAATTAAAAAAATATTTTTGGGCTTGATATAATACTAATTTTAATTATAGATTTATTTTGGACCCAATTAAATACCCCATGTAAATGAACTTATTTAATTGAGTCCACTTTTAAAGCCTTAAATATAATTTCTGAGCAAACCAGAACAAGGCACAGGTCAACAGTCTGTATGGATGAGTCACCGACATATTTAACGGAGACCTGGATTCGACTGTGCATGGAGGCGAATTGCCCCTTTTCTCCTTATTTTTTTCCACATGCTTTCAGTGGCCGAGTGAGGTAAGCGCATATGTCAGTCAACTGCAAGATGAGGTAAGCGCATATGTCAGTCAGCTGCCAGATGAGGTAAGCACATATGTCAGCGAGTGGTAGGTGAGCAGTAAGTGAGTTGTATGTAAGCAGGTAGGTGAGCATATTGAGCCTATACATACCCAACACATATCAATAACAGGACAACAACACAAAATAAAAGCACAAAACAGAGAAAAAAAACACAAGAAAGAGTCTGAATCTAAATTAGAGGCAGCTCGAAGATGTTGGCAACCACTCCGGTGGCCACAACCCGACCCGACTTCGGTAGCTCCTATAATCCTCTTAATTTTACATAATCAAATTTTAACAAATACTAAAAATTTAATATAGAATTATATAGAATATTTGGAACAAGTAGTAAAAATCACTTCAAATTTTTCTCGATTTAAAATTGTTAAAGTATGAATGAATTTGATTATAATTAGAAATATTAGAATATCTACCAATAAAAATTTCGAAATACCAACTGTAACTTCTGTAATCTTAAATAAATTATAAACAATGATAAATCAATCGTTAATATAAATTCCTGAATCCTTTACCCTTAAGCTCAATACTTAGAAAATAAATCCTACACTTGTTAAACAATGAAATAATAGTGTTCAAACTATTTTCAATTTTGTTAATTATATTAAGTAACACTAGACAAAAATATGTTGTTATTAACAAATTAGTCCTATTCAGTAAAATAAAATATTTGGTAAAATGATCAAAAGTCCAACAAGAAATCATAGTTAACCTTAATTTTAAATCATAATAACAGACGATTAATTTTTAGAACCTACAAGTTATAAAATATAGACTAAAAATAAATCACTAGAATTACAAAAGATACGATAAGATAAAAAATAGATTAATATCTAAGAATCTAGATCTTAAATAAATATTTAAATTTCACTAATATTCTAATTAAAAGATTTAAAGATTTTAGAAATTAAAATCTTGAATTGCCAATGTAACCTTCAATAATTTTCATTACTAGAAAATGAACGAATTAGCAAATGTGAAACTAATATCAAATATATGATTCAACAAAAATCTTAAAATAGACCTATGAGTTGTAATAAACTCAATCCTAGTTTGAAAAACCAAATAAAAATTTCTTTGACCTTAATAGATACAAAAAACGAGATTTTGTATCTTGAACTGATAATTTAATATATAATTAGAAGTAGCTCTAAATTTCAAAACTGATAAGATATAGTCTATTGACAAAACCTATTAGTATAAAACAATAATCCAAAGATGAACTACTAGGATTATAAATACGCGGTAGATACTAATATAGACCAATGAATAAAAGTCTAGACCTCAAATGAAAATTTCAAACTTGCCGTTATACTTGTTAGAAATTTTGAATTCATTAGGACTTAAAAAATTTAATCACTTAAGTTAAAATACTAAAAATAATTAATCGTGTAAACTTTAAACTAAAAATTTCTTTATATAAACAATCTAGAAATCTTTATAGGAACTTAGATAACTTTATTTTGATAAAACCCTTACCTAATTGATATAAACATACATATATAAATTGATATTTGATAAAATATTTTAGTTAATGATATGAATCAAACAAATGAAAAAAAAATGAAAACCGAAGCAAGTTGAAGAATCACGGACAGAATTGCACGCTGGAAACAGAGGAAATAGGATGCAGAATTTGTCACGATGAACAGGGGAATTTCGACTGCAAATTACGTCCTAAATTTGCACCAAATTGAACACCAAATTTCCATATGAAAATGACCTCCAAACCAATATAAGAACTCCACATATGATCAACCTTAAAGTCAAAAGAAATGCAGCTTAAACAAATAACAAACGAACTTCAAATCAGCCTTGATATCCACCGAGCAAGCCAGCTGCAGTAGGAGGAAATTCATATAAACTGCAACATTCCCATCCAACTTTTGCACCCAATTTGAATACACAAAGTCAACATGAAAATGACATGAACTCCAACCAAAACAATCCACGTGTAATCAACATTAAATAACAAAAATTTCAAATCAAGTTTAAGAGTGAAACAGCTCCAAATGGCCTTGAACTTTCCGATGACAGCAAGCTACAGCAGAGGAGAATTTACACAAAATAGCAACACACACACACCATTTCAGCTTCGATTTTGACAAAATTATAAGCCTTGCTTGATTTGTTTTTTTTTTTTTACTAAATAAGCACCAATTAAAAGCCTCTATATGGACACTTCAAGCACCAAATATTAATTGAAAACCAAGTGAAGAAATCTATCCAAAGAGGTCAAGAAAAACTGCAGCAGAAAATTTTGATTTTTGGCCTCTGTTTCACACGATTTTGGACCCAATTTTTGTGCAACTTGAGCTCTAAATTTATACATATAAATGACCTTAATTAACTAACAAACAAATACAATTAATTCCCCTTAAAATCAGCCACAAGTCTTGTACAAAATGTAGCAAAATTCGTCACCCAAATCAACTAAATTCGAAACAAAAATTCCCAACTATAATTGACAAGTTTTTCATACCCAAAACATCCTCTTTAGCCTCCTAACCTAAGCCTAACCTTAGTACATATATATGTAAAGCCTTAAGTTAGACACTAAATTAGCTCATAATCCCCACAAAAACAAGTTGAAATCCTAGCTACAAAAAGAAAAATGAACAACCACTTTCATTCACCAATTCCTCCACTTAAACAACTTTTGAGGAGCTCTAAAGCAAATATAAATCTTATCTTACTTCCTATATCCTATCATAGCATCAACCACATCCAAAAACATCAATTCCCTTTTTCAAACAACATCAAAAACCAAGTTAAATAGCCTTGATTTACCAAAGATCCAAGTTGGAATCTAGGCTCAAAAAGGTAAGAAAATAAAATAAATACATATGCTAGTTAGTCAGATTAATTTTTCCTTATTACTCACCTTCTAGATCATTATATTCATCAAGAATGAGGAGCTAAATTCATTCTAGCATCCAACCAAGGGAAGGATCATATTAAGTTCAAGTGTTCATTATGTTTGATCTCTAAATTTATCAAAATTGATCTAATAGTATATTGATGATATTTAGACTGTTTAGGATATAAACACATCAACTTGAAGATTTTTAAGTATAGAAATTCAAATCCAAGAAAGGAAAAACCAAAACTATACCTAAACTACAACAAAACTAAGTTGAACTTTAGATAACTTATGTAAATCCCTAGGAAGATTGAATAAATTGTATTGATGTGTTTATTATAAGCCAAAAATGACCCCACCAATGGAAAGAACACAAAAAATCCTATGAAATCAACTATTTATTTGTTAAAAACGGATAATAAACGAATTAGATATTGCAAAAACAAAAATTGGATTACTACTACCAGATTTGTACGAATAGAGCGGACTGTTCTTGCCTTTTTCGCCTCCTTCATGATCTTGTTTAATAAAAACAACCCCATTAATGGATTGTACTCGGAAAATACTATGAAAATGACTATTTATTCATAAAAAAACGAACTAGAAATGAGTTAAATATCATCAAAACAAGTTTTGATTACAGTTATTATGACTCACTTGAAACCTATGCATGTGTTTCATAAATTTAAAAATTGTACAAGTCTCTTTTCTTGAAAATCATTCCACGACTAGAAAGTACTCGAAAAATACTATCAAATCGACTATTTATACAGCAAAATCGGATCTAAAACGAATGAGAAATCGCAAAATAGAAATTCACTCAGTTTTACTCTTAATAAATCAATATTAATGCTACTGTTATTCCTATTAATATGATTTTGATTATTACTATTATTATAACTACTGATTATAGTATTCAGTATTATTGGTATTTTCATCAAGAATCATTAGGATTATGAATACTGTCATTATTTATGTTAATGTCACTATATTTATATTATCATCAATACTATTATTTTTGCCACTAATGTTATTATTTACTAATAGTATGAGAATTGTTGTTATTATTATACTTGTATCTATTACTAATATTGATATTAACATTTCAAAACTAATACTACTGACAATATTATATAATTAAACTTAGCTTATTTTGCAATAAAAATAAAATTGAAGTATAATAGAAATATGATATATCTAAACTCCATAAACATATGATTTTATTAAAATAATTTTTGAAAGGTATAGATACTAGAACACCCTTAAATAATAAAAATATCAATTTGAGAGACAGATAAGGTTGACAGGCAAAGAATTAATAAATGAAAATCTTCTACTAAAAGCAATAGGACTTAAGAAAAAGACAAATCCCTTAAATAAAAATATAGATAGCAACTAAAATCAAGGAAAGCAAAATGAAAATAAATAACAGATAAACATTCTTTACTTTAAGGGTTAAAACCTGGAAAAGCTTTATACAAATAATAAAAACCATATCAAATATCAATATTGAATAATTAGGCACCTATAAGGATTCAATTAAATTATTTAACGATGCAATAATTAATTTAACGAGCTTAGTCTAATGTCTGACAATTGGGATCAACGCCTTTAATTCTAGGAATGCTTCTCTTACAGAAATAGTCAAATAATGAATCTCTGCTATTTCCTTTCATAGGAAAATAGATCAATTCTCGAACTTCCGGTAGCTCATACAACAATTTAGCAAGGACCACAGGTGAGTTACTTGACTTTATCACATTGTTTATGCTTGTAGTATAGTTGCATTGGGAATATATATATTCAATTGATATACATGTGGGATTGGGGATGTGCATGATGTGTGGTGTATGATTGAATGACAAATTATCGTAATATAAGAGACAATTCTATTGTATGATAAATGTTGTATGAAGCATGTTGATGATTGTCTGTAAATCGTATGATCGACTTAAACTTGATTAACAACTACTGGTATTATAAATGAAATGGACATGCATTGCATGATTTGCATAAACTGCATTTGAAGATGTGGCAGCCTACTACGTGTTAGTATTTCGGTTCTCTGGTAATGCTTGGTTTTTTTAGGCAAGAGGCTATCAGTTCTACGCAAGATTACCTTTGTTTTGTCGGTTCCATGAAAACTAACTGGTAATGAAGGACGCCGCCCATGGTATCGCTATGAAAGGACTAACACTCAGTGGAGTTTCTGTAAAGACCGACCTAATAATCCTATGATTAAGTAAGTCAAGTCCCCAACCATATATAATATTTTCATATCATACGTAAGGTTGACTTAAATTTAACAATTTATGTGAATTGTTTGTTTAAAACCACTACAACTTGATACAAGACTTTTATAAAAGGATTACTCACCTCAGTAATCTATTCATATAGAACATTTAACGAGATAATTTACAACTTGGTGTTAAGCCCATGACACAACAATACTTACATAAGTTTTTACAAAATAGGAAAATTAGACTTTAAGTCTTTATATACAAACAAGGCTTTACTAACAAGCCTCTATTTAGAATATAAAATACATATCTAAACCAAAAAACTTGTTCAAAAACTTTCTTCCTTGCTATCTTGTACTTGGTTCCTAGTCGCCCCAGTCATCCATAAATTTTTCCCAATCCAACCCATAGCCCATATCATCATAATAGTCATCATCACCTGAAAAATAG